>JANRMJ010000088.1:30718098-30730362 GCA_025584955.1 Alethe diademata | reverse complement strand
ATTGGTACATTGCATTTGGCAAAAATGAATAATGCTCCTACTGAAGAAGAAACAGGATAGGTCCACGTTAGTAATGAAATTCAACCTAAGCAACTTTCAAATTCAATTTCAATTAGTATCTTTTTATATGCCTTTCCCCCCTCTCTTCTGCATTATTTTTCCTCTTTTGTACGTCTTAAATACCTTTCTCACCACCATTGCAGACTCAGCACAGCCATTTTGGAAGATTTGAAGTTCTGCTTTGTGCATCTAAAATTGCTAACTTCAGAAAATTAAGCACTGAGATGCCATAAAAGAGTGCTGAGACTAAATTTAGTATCCCATCCATGTTGCATCAATACCTGATATGCTGTCTCCTGTTTTGTTTTTTTTTTTAAACTGACACAGTGTAATTCTGCAATGGTTGTTTTTAAAGATACACTAGCATAACAAGAATTAATTTTCTATTTTAAAAGAAAACATCTAAAAGTCAAGCACAGGCAGTTTAGTGACAGTGTCAGTATTGTGGAGAGTCATTTTGCATATTCTGAACAAAGACACGTATTGTCTGTTGAATTTACAATGCATATAAGTGTAAATTGTAAGTGTTGAACATTAAATGAGAAAATGTGTTGCAAGTCCATGAGCATTTTTAAAATTCTAATATATCTCATTTGAAGTATGCATGCTTATAGTGCTCTCTGATCTGCTAGATTTTTGCTTCTGCTTTATTTTTGCACAGGTAATTTTTAGCATATGCTCTCCTCTTAAAATAATTTTTAAAAGAAGACATTTTTCATAGATTTTTAAAAAGTAACTGTTGCTGCAAGAACAACTGTGTTTAAGCAAATGTGTCAGAAAACGTTGAAATGCTACAGATGCGTAGTCATTATTCAGGTCCATACAAATGATAATTGCTATGGGTGTGATATCATATACCAGGACAGGCTAATTGGAATAGGTAATTTGGCATATTTTCTTAAAAAGTAATGTATCATTTTATTTGAGAGAACTTGTCATATTTTCTCGACTGTTGTGGTTTCTGTTATTTTGGAAATATTTTTATGTACAAGTGTTTTAACGGTATCTTGCTAATCTTAAGCGTCACCTTTAAAATGGGATCTAAGTCTCAAAATGGGAATAGGTTATCAAAATATTATTATTTCATTTATTTGGAGATTCTTTTCTAAACATAATCTATAATTCACTTTTGCAGTAACTTTATAGGCTAAAAATATATTGTTGTCTGACTTTGAATATTGAATCTATAAAAGTTGCAAGTTTATATATACACATAAACCTAGCGTACCATTTCTGACTACTTTCAGATCAGCAATTCCAGTAACATGCATCAAATCAAATTTTAACCCATCACAATAACTTTGAAATTTCCCTTAGGATTCACTGAATGATGCCTGAAATCAGTTACAGAACATACTGGGACTATATGTTAAGGCTGGGCAGACAGTTTCAGTCCGCTGAGGTGATAGCAGAGACAGGAGGGAGAGAGATTTATTATATGCCACTTCGTTTACTGTCTCTTCAAGAGACTTAAATGCATAAAAGCTGAAATTCTGTTTTCCTTCATGAAGAGAAAGAACTAGTCTGTCAATCAGGATATGCAAAGTTTGGATTGTTTTGCTTATGCCTAATGAATAGCCTGTAAGAAACAGGCTGTTGACATTATTGAAGTAGATTGCTGATTTCCCTTGCAACAGAAGACATTGAAGCTGTACAGATCAGGAGTTGACCTGGGTTTTCCCTTAGGCTGCAAAAGTTCTCGTAACAATTGAATTCAACTTCACAGGGTTCCCAAAACAACATAGTCTGTAGGGTAGACCCTTTATCTGCAGTGTGGTAAATATCCTTAACAAATGTAGTAGTGATAAAAAATATGTTCAGTATTCCTGTAGTACAAATATATATTCTTGTATATAAGGCAAGAAATAATTCATACAGATTTTGTGCGCATTTGTGTAAAACATAAGGTCTTGAGGAGGAGTTTGAGTCACTGGACACTGGAAGAAAAATTCATTAAATTAAAGTAAAAAATAAATTAAAAACATGTGTATAATGAACTTGGAAAATCTGTTTTGGCTTAATCAGTTTTTGAATTTGAAATTAACAAAAGGTCATAATTGCTGATTTTAATAGTGATTACCATTGTTGATATATTTTTAAAAAGTTAAAGCGGGTAATGTGTGACCAAAGACATTCAGAAGAAATCCTATTAAAATCAATTAGAAATTATTAAAATCAGAGCAAATGCATAAAAAAATCAGGGCAAATGCATTCAAAATCAGGGCAAAATTATTTTCAAGAAGTAACACACTGATTATTAATTCAACTGCATTGCAGTTGATTTATTTGTTTCATTAAAAATGTTAAAATACCTTAAATTATGTTCACTTAATTTACTAAATGAGCTAACAGTTAAAGAAGATTTTTTTCTGTAAAGAAAACTTAGAAATCCAATTTCCTGGGTGATTTCCACGTAAAATTAAGAAATATGCCTTAACACTATGAAAATAACTGTTATGGTCCTAGGTCCAGCCAGTCCAGTGCTTTCTTTCAACCATGAACTTGAGCTGATGTTTAGAGAAGTGTAATAATATTGCTATAATTTGACCCAAGTGTTTGTGTGATCTGCATTTGTAAGATTCTGGAATCTATAATAAGCTTTGGAAAATATTTTTTTTCAGATATATCACTTCAAACTACTGTCCTTCAATTTGAACCTGGCTTCTCACTTATTTTGATGACTTTTCAGTGTTTAAAGAAAGCCATCATGCTGTCATGGAAATGGTTTTCCAGCATTTTCATGACCATCCATGATTTTGCTGACTTCTGTCAGAGCTCTTTGCATCATTGGTATTTTTAAAATAAAAAGTCAAGCCTATTTGATTTTTAAAAATAGGTATTTAAACTGTTCTATGCCTTGATCACTCTTGATCACTCTGAGCTTTTTACCTACCTTGCAGAGGATATAGAGCCACATATAGTATTCACATCTACAAATCATGGAGCAAAATTCATTTGGGTTTTGTTTGCTTTTAGTTGCTATCCAAAGAATTCCTAATCATTGATTTGAATTTTTCTCTGCTGGAGGGGACAGAGTTGATAAAACTGCTTATCATCATTTCACTGTTTCTCTCTTGAAAAATTAACTTGCAACCCATTAATCAAAAAGTCCTTCAGCTACTTCTTACAGTCACAGTTTACAGTCATTCTTCTTCTTCAAAGAACCATTAAATAACATAGACTTTGCTTCAATGGTAAGCACTTCATAAGTACACATATCTATAAACGTCTCTTAAATATAATATTCTATAATTTATTTAGCAATTTTATTTATTTCAAACTATTCTTAGGAATTTTATTTAAAGATATTTTTAAGTTTATTTAAGTTTTATTTAAAGATATTTTGACTAGCTTCTCTAGTCATTTTTAGTCCTAGAAGATCAAAGATAAAAGCTGTTTCAGTAATAAGAGAATTTGATGCTAAATTCACTGAAGCAAGAGGTAATCTGATATATTCTACTTTATCCTTTGTGCTTTTAAAACAGGAAGCACTTGATGTTTCTAGATATTTGAATAGAATATACTGTATTCTTGTGAGAGGATACAGAAACCTTGGGGTTCACATTTAAGAGAAGCTTTAAGTTCTCTCATAAAATAAATGTTTTCTAGGGTGACATATCAATCCCTTTTAATTTCATTGACTGGTACTATAAATAAGTGCAGAAATGACTGTGTTTTCTTTCATGTTTTCTGATTTTTTTCCATGGAATTGGTTTCTACAGGACTTCCTAAAAACAGGCGCTATTACAATATTATTTTTTCACCATAAAAATGTTTTTTCTTGTCAGTGAAGACAAAAGATGAATAAGTGATAATTATAACATTAAGAGTTTTCAGCTTTTTTGTAGCAACACTTGCCTGAATTTTAATCCAAGCTCTGCAGCTAAAACATTAGGGACTAATGAAAAAGTTATTTATGATTTTTGTTTGTTTATTTTTGGTTGTTTTTTTTTTGGGGGGGGGTGGAGGTTGAGGTTTTTTGTTGTGGTTTTTTTTGGGGTTTTGAGTTTTTTGGGGTTTTTTTTGTTTGTTTGTTTGTTTGTTTGTTTGTTTGGCATGTTTGTGTATATGCTTTTAAATGGATTTTGGGAACAGAAGGACTTATTTGCTGGCATAAGATCTTAGCGAACAAGCACTCATGAACCATGTTCTGTTACTTTTCATACTGAAACATTCTACTAAATATCTGAATAATATGTTTACAACAAGTTCAAAGCAGAATATACAGCAGATAATGACAAAATTAGTCATGCTAATGGTGATGTGTGCTGATTTTAAAATTGCTGTAAAAGACCAGCAAAATGACACTGATGAAAAAGCTTTTGTTATGTCATTTTAAGGAAAGTGGGATCAATGCCAGAAGAGTAAAAAGCACATTACCTAGCTGCATTTCAGCTAATTCAAGCCATCAAGTAATGTTATACATTAAGTACAAAGCTTACTGTGGTTCATAGACAAAAGGCTTTTTGCCTGGTTTGAAAAGCTGTTTTGTTTTAGATTATGTTTGAAATACGCAAACAAAATAAATACAGGCTTGATGTGGTCTTAATTTTAAATAGTGGGTACCATTTGGCATAATGTTCATTAGTTTAGACTGAGATGAGTTTTGCAGCTGCTTTAAATAAATACACAGAACTTGTGTAAGCAAATAAGAAGGTTCAAATTGCACATTTGTTAATGGTGTTAAATTAACCAAGGCAGCCTACAGTTGAATAAGAACTTCCTCCCTTCCTCCCTTTAACAACATAATCAATTATAAAGTGATACACAGACTACAAATTTAACATCTTCTCATATTTTTTTTCCTTTAAAACCTTTTATTCAGAGTGATTCTGTGGTTTTTCATTACTCATCCTAAGACACAGTAAAGAACTACTTAGCCTCAATAAATTTCATATACTTCAGTATTTCTCTTCCTGGTAGCCTGACTTGGTATTCTAAGACCACAAATGACTTTTATGATTGTGTACAGCTCCCTACAGGCCATTTGAGCTATCAAATCAATTGGAGATTGGATTTTTTCAGGGAAATAACTGAAATAGCCCTGCTTTTACTATTTATCTTTAACTTCTTCAGAAATCTCAAATCCAAGTGTAACAACTCTTCCCCTAAATGTGTTAAATTTAGACCATCAAAGTCTTCCATGTTATGCACATTGTCCCAATGTTCTGAGGATTAAGAAAAGAGAATTGTTGGTCAAAGCACTGTACAGCTGTAACTATCTTTTTTGCCCCTAACAGAGCCCTACTGCCCCACTCTATTTTAAAAGCCAATGATATAATTTTATCTGTTGACTTACAATGAGTGTTAATAAAACTTATACTAAGAATGACAATGTATGACTCAATATATGACTCTTGAAAACAATGCTTAAAATAAAGTTCCTTTTTTTTTTCTGTATTGCTGTTGGAATACTTTTTCAACATGTCAGCTTTCAAAACTCCTTTCCCCCCACCTTCATCAGTTTAATTACTACATTTTGGTAGAACTGAGAAAGTTCAAGCACTTACATTTTAATCTAATTGGTCGTCATTTGCAGTATTTCTTGATTCAGTTGGAGTGATGTAATTTTGCATTTGATTTCTGTAAGTTCTGAAGATATTTTTGAAAGATATCACAAATATATTTATATTAGAAAGTACTTAGAAAATTATAATAGAAAACTATTCGTAATTTTATCGAATTTTAACTGAAAGACAGGCAAAAGTAGGTTTATAGCATAGATTCTAGATAAAGAGAAGCGATGAGGAAAAAAAAGTGTTTTTGTTATTTTTAGTAAAGCACTTGGGATGTTTACATATTAGAATCTGTTTAGTTAGCTAAAATCATGGGAGTTAGTATTGATAAAATGAATAAGGGCCTGGATGAAAGGAAGGTGATATGGGTTCAATGGAACAGGAAAATACCAGTTTGAGAAGTTATTATTAAAGCTCTCTAAAGACCACCTGGGAAACAAACTTTTTTAAAGATTTGAATTGGATAACCTTAAAACCTGGCACAGTAAAAGTGATATGAAAGTTAATGTCACAAAGTACGAGTTCTTATACTTGGTTAAGAGTAAGAAATTGTACTTTAGACTGAGAAGAAATCTACAGGAAAGAGAAGAGTAGAAGAAAGTTGTGGGGACTTGTCATTTGCTGGGCAACTGTGAGGAAACATATGAGATGTGTGTGAAAATGGCAATTGCATTGTACTGACATATTGACCAAAGTCTTTCAGGAGAAGGTATGGATTAGTTGATATATTCCACTTCATTAAT
This sequence comes from Alethe diademata, assembly GCA_025584955.1. Lineage (NCBI taxonomy): Eukaryota > Metazoa > Chordata > Aves > Passeriformes > Muscicapidae > Alethe > Alethe diademata. The sequence continues at coordinate 30,724,043 of JANRMJ010000088.1, read as the reverse complement.
CCTAAATATTGTGTAAAGTTTTCTTTCATGTGTTCTAAAGAAGGATAAATTAAAGCTGGATCAAATACAATGATAACATTAGTAACAAAAACAAGATGGGAGGAGCCAGAACAACTTGGCTCAGGACAAGAAAGCAGGATGAAGGGCAGGGGAGTTTGCAGAATGGCCAGGGAATTTATCAATTCCTTTCCACCATCTCTCAAACAGTGCAGGAATCACAGTTGTCTGTTTTCATTTCCCAACTATACTTCTAGCTTTTATTTAAATGCTTGGGTCGTTTTGGTTTGGGTTTTTGTTTTCATTTCTCCCCTTTATGTGAAAGAGTGTACCCAGTGACTTTTATAATTAAGAGCCAGGGATGCGTGGCAGATTGGTATTGCATCTGGAGGAGTTACAAACAAACTCATTAATATGGTACACCATAGTATGGGGCCCAAGTTTCTAAAAATAGCAAGCTATAAAATGTAGTCTCTACTGGCTACTTGTAATATTGCGACTCTGTAACCAATACCCACACTTACTTTTTTGTATGGTGATCGTGTCAGTAAAAAGAATTTTTCTAAACCTTTACTCTGCTTTTTCATTTGATGTTAAATAAACAAAATGTGTGTGACTAAACTTCAAACAGTTATTATTGATCTACAAAGGCAACATGAAGGGAAAGCCAGGAGTCATCCTAGTCAGGAATATCTCTTAGTGAAAAAACTTCAGTATCTGTCCAGAAAATATTTGCTCCCAAACCCACATTTATTTCTTTCAAGAAGGAAAGAAGAGATGGTAAATGCATCATTTGATTCCCAGGGCCTAGTTTTTATATTTCCAAAGGAATGTTGTAGTGCCTGGACTCTGAGACAATGCTACTCTGTGCACCTGAGGAGCCCATACCACACCCCTTCCATCCCCAGCAGTGTTTGCCTCTTCCACTGTGGTTGCAGACAGCTAATGAACAGGAATTTTCAGGGAGTTACCTGGCAAAGATTCTGCACCAGGTGTACCCTCGAAGCTTAGGGCTTTTTAGATTGGGTGGTAACTTTTTTTCCCTTAATAAGGAGAAAATATGTGCAATAGTTTTCTCTCAAGAAAGTAAGAAAAGCTATAATGTAACTTACATCCTTTTTTTTCCTATTAAATAATAATATAAATTTGCATAATTGTATAGTGTATGAAGGTTTTTACATAAATGTTCAGTATTTTACAGGAAAGCAGTCATTCTAGTACATTTATTAAAATAGGGTTTTTTTCATAACTTTTAAAATATATGTAGTATCAGTGCATTGACTAGTTCCAGCTAGTGCAACTATTTCTTCATTTTTTAAAATTCTGCATTTGGCCCTTTTGTTACAATATAGTAATGAGGTAACAATTGCAAATGTCTTATCAATATCAATATTGAATACTGAGAAATTTTTCAGAAATTATTTGGGAGTTTTCTCTGGCAAAATTATTATCATTCTATGTTATTATTGTTGTTATCATCATTTTCTTAATTATTATGTATGATAAGGTTATCATTACTATTAAAACCAAGACAGATTTAAAAAAAAAACATTTGAACTCTTGGTATCAGCAAAATGATAGACTCTCAGATTTGATTTCAGAACATCATATTTCCCCATGTAGGAAATGTTAAGCATTATATTTGGTAGATACTCTCTTTTCTAGTGTCATCCTCTAATTAAATTTATAAACATATGTAACAGTGACCGGCCTTGTTTATGTAGGCATCCATAGTAATACCAAAGTTAATTTTAAAAAGACTTTTAAATCTTGTAGAATTTAAATTGCCTGTGTCAGTTTATTGTGTGAAGGTTAGCAGTTTTCATAGACGGCCCTATGACACCAGCTGATTTCATGATCCCTCCTTCATGCCTTTCCTAAATTGAATGGTAACCTTGAAATATACAGATAATATAAATTTATAAATGAATATCAGAATACTTATCTCACTTTTGAGATCTTTGCATAGTGAGCTCAGTGAAGAAGCAAAATATGTGTACTGTTAGTTGGCTACCAGAAATTTTGAATCATTAGTAGCCATGCAGTTATGTCTCAGTAAGTCTTCAAGATAGTGTCACTGAAGAACCATCTCTTGTGACATAGAAGCTGAATTGTTTCAGAGAAAGTTGTAGAATGTAAAAAGTACAGTAAACAGCAGAAGAATCAATTTAATTTAATTGGTACATTTAATTTTCCTTAATGTAAGGCATTTGTCAGGTAATGCATCTAGTTAAAAAAGGTCAGTCTCATTTGGGCATGTCTGGTGGGCACTATCACTCATGTTTTGAGTCATGGAGTGCATTCCTTCCGAAAGAGGAAAGAATCAGGGGTACTTTGGAGCTAAGTATAAACTTATTCTTTTTATTCACATTTTAAAATAATTTAATTATCAAAAAGCTAAGCTTACTTTCATGCTTTTCTAATGCTTACACTTGGGGGGGTGGAAAGAGGTCAGGGGAGAAGTGTTAATTATAAAATATTGCTTTTATGAGACTGAAGTGAACCTACAGAAGATCTTAGCTTCCTTACAAATTCTTTCTTTCCTATAATGAATGAGTTAGTGTGTCTCTTATATGAAAGTGTTTTCATAATTAGAAGAGAATAGACACGATGCCTTTTGTAGTTTACTTGAAGAAGGAATGATCAAAAACAGATTTTTCATGCTTTAGCAGCTGAGTAGAAAAATTTTTATTTGGGTGATCTTCATTTCCCATATAGTTCTTTTGTCTAATATGACAAAATCTTTACAAATACAGAATTTTAAGAGGTTATGTTTAGTAAGGCTCACCATAAGTGAATATCTAACTCTCAGTTGATCAGCCTGAGGCAATTACACAGTTAAGGCAATTACACAGGACGGAAGAGTATGCAGCATCATCAGTTTCGTCAGTTTGGTGTATCACTGCTTTTTTATGCAAGAGTCCAAATGAGTTCTGGGGCATAAAAGTGACATAGGTCCTTCTGTTAATATTGGAGCAATTTAGTACATAGATGAACAGAGAAAGGTTCAAGGTCTGGACTCCTATCACATTTGTCTGAATTTTTTAAAAGATTTTTTTGAACATTGAATAATGATGACTACCTAATTAGCCTGAAAATATAGAGTAAAGGTTCTGACTAGTCCACTGTGTCTGCCTTAACTGTCAGATAACTTCCAGTGTCTGACTTTGGATACGCAGTCATGTGTATTACAGTCTTACCTCTGGAATTCACTTTCATGTCAAATGCTGCTTCTTTCAGGCTGATACTTGTCAGTCAATTTAATTGAAATGTCACACTGACCTTTATATGAAATGCACTGAACTTACTGGGGTTTTTTGGAAGTTCTTTTTACTTTTGTTCCAGTTAAAATTCTTAAATTACCAGTATACAAAAAGTTCATGCTAATTAAGCTCATGAAACTGCCTGCTCATTGATCTTACAAACAATACATTTTTTGCAGATGTAGTTCAGCTGAATCTGCCTGAAGATCAAAAGATAAGCACTACTGCAGCAACAGTGGGACAGAGTGCTGTCTTAAGTTGTGCCATCCAAGGAACCCTGAGACCTCCCATCATCTGGAAGAGGAACAATGTCATTCTGAACAGCTTAGATTTGGAAGATATCAGTGTAAGTAACAGAAAGTTCCATTTAGCAGCATTTTAGGAAAACCTCTCATAAATAATAAAAAAGTGATGCATAACAAGCTACATAATCCTGATGTTTCAAAGAAAATAAATTGAAATGACATGTGACAGACTCTGTTTTTATTTGCTGTGTATTTGAACCCCTGTTAAATATAGAGAAAATATGTTTTACAGACCAATCATTTAAACAATAAATATAGCAATAAAAGCACATGAGGGCTAAATTGCAGCCCAAAATACAGTCAGCATTATACATTCGGGATTGTACAGTCTTCACATATTTCAAAGAATAGAGAAATCTGTGACATGGATGTTTTCATGTACAAACAATTCATAATAATAATCTTCTTTTATAATAGCTCAATAGGAATATATTTTTCCCAAAATAAGTATCTCATAATAAAATCAGTTGTTTTGCACATATCTTCAAATATTCAGCAGCGTATATGGTACCTCTCAAAGAATGAAAAATTGAATATTATTATAATTTGTAAATTTTTTTTCAGGAAGGCAAGTGTTTGCCACCTAACATTGCCATGACCTAAAAATACAGAGGAAAATAGAAAATGAGTATTAGAATTACATCCTCTTGCAAGACTAAAAATAGACTTTCATCAGTATTTTGTATGCTTCTGGGTATGCCTTCTTTGTTTTGGCCATTTTATATTAGCAAAGTTCTAAATGTAGACAAAATTGTTATACTGGGAGTTATGCTGTCTTTCTAGCCCAAGTGAGTCTGAAATCACCTGAAGTGTTATGTGTGCAGAATATTGCTACAATCAAATATCTAGTTTGTCTATTTTTATTTCTTTTTTTTATGAATGTTTTATTTTTAAGGTGGAAATTATTCCCACACATCATCTCTCTCTTATTTTTGGTTTCGTTAGTTCTCATGGTAAACTGTGCTTCCTCACAGTGGTGCTTTGTAAAATAAAGGACAGTTTCTAAGCTCAAAAGCTCATCTTGCTTCAGTGATGGTGTTAAGTCCCATGAGAGGCTTAGGATAACCCCTCAGGGAAAAGGACAGGGAGTGTTGCGTGCTGTATGCAGGCAGTCCCAAGGGATCATTGGCAGAGCAGCAGTGGGCATAAAAAAACGGGGAGAGAGAGAGAGATTAAAGAACAAAAAGAGCAAGAAACAGCAGAGATAAGTGCTGGAAGAGCAGAAGATATTCCTTGGTGAATCAGATATCCAGAACATCTACGTTGGAGCAGGTTTATCTTAAAGGACTTGGCCAATTGTCTGACCAGTCTGGTGACTTTCTATGAGTCAGTAGTGACAATGGTTGACAAGGCAGGACCAACAGATGTCACCTATCCAGACTTCTGCAAGGCCTTCAATACGGTTCCTCACAACATCCTTCTAGATGGATGGATGGATGAATGGAGTGAGCCAGATGTTATGGTCAACAGCTCTGTGTAATTGTGTCCAAGTGGAAGCCAGTGACAAGAGTTGTCCCTCAGGGATCTGTCTTTGGACTAGTGCTCTTCAACATCTCGATCATTGACATAGACAGTGGATCAAGTGCACCCTCGACAAGCTTGCAGATGACATGAAACTAAGTGGTGCATTTGACACATCTGAAAGATGGCATGCCACCCAGGGGGAACTGGACAAATCTGAAAAGTAGATCCACAGGAGCCTGATTGTTCATAAGCAAAAATTGTCTTACAGTTTAGTCCCTTAATGTTAGTTTAGTTATGATTCAAATACAGAAAGAGAAGGTCAGATTCAATATCCAGAGTGAGGCACTAAAATTAACAGAGCTCAAATATATATATGTGGGGCATTAGTCTGTCTTTCCAAATAAAGTAAAATAGGAAGGAAGAAAGAATTAATAGAGTCTGGATTAAAAGAAGAAACAACAAAAGAAAGGAGAGAAGGACATTGGGTTAGATGCTTCCCAAGACATTCTTTTCTTCAAAATTTATTTTACTTTTCACTGTTTTCACAGACTTGATCCCTCTTTATTTATTTCTAGATTCTATACCCCTTGTATAATATAAGATGTCCCCAGCGGCAGTGTACTCTGGCTATCTCATAAACTATAATGATGTTTGCCTTACTCTGGGAATTCTTAATTTACTCAGTTAGACAAGAGCCACCTCTGTGCATCTCTAGAATGTTGTGTTAAGATGTCTAGGTTTGAAAGACAGATGTCTGCTAGGGAAGGCAGGATCCTCCCATGGATTGGAGAACGTAAAAAACCTCAGTCCGAATTATTACAATTTTGAAATTGAGGGGCTCTCAGGCAAAGATACAAGGATAGGAATAACAGTTCTTTACTAGTATGTATAACAAGGCAAACAAAACAACACCAAC
>JANRMJ010000088.1:30703853-30717801 GCA_025584955.1 Alethe diademata | reverse complement strand
AAACAGCAAGCTGAAATGGCAGGATGTCCCTGCAGGGCAGGGGTGCGGGGTCCAGCAGCAGAAGAAGAGGCAGCTCCTGGCTGGGTTGTGGCTGTGGGAGTGGCGACTGTCCTCATCTGAAGCCGAGAGCGAACGAGAACTAGCAACTGCCCCTACTCTCCTTTTACCTGCTTTTAATCTTGCAGTGTCTCTGTTCCTCCGAGAGAAACTCCCAAAAAATCAGAGGAGTACCCCCTCCTCCCTCTCAAGTACCCGGCCCTCAGTGCTTCTTAGCAGCTCAATGGGAAAAATTCCACAGGCAACGAGGAAGAGAAAACCCAACCCCCAACAAAAGAGCAGTACATTTTCTGAAAATGACTAGGCAAACACTGACCTGGGAAGAGAGCTAGTTTCAATAAAATGGATCAAAGATCAACATAACTGGAGGCCAACACGTATAGGAAACCAATCAGACTAAGCAGTAATGACAATGTGATTTTGTAAATGATAGAAAGTGCTCATACTTAGACATTAAGGTTTTGCATTATCCAGTTTTCAATATGAATTAAGCTATTTGTTTTGAGGAGGGACAAACTCAGAACCATATATGTCCTAGTGTTTTGTCAAATGGAAAAATGCAACAAGAAGGAAAGGAATCCAGGTGTAATCTGAAATTGAAAGTTCAATTTATATATATTTTTTAAATATTTTACTCCTCTACTGAAGTACAAGAAATATCTCTAAAGCTATCAACTGTGGAGTGGCTAAAAATGAGTCTTGATAATGACTAATGTCTTGTATATTCTAAGACATTTTAAAAAATATTTTAAAATACTGTTTGACTTTCAAAGGATGATAATAGAAATTTATATTTAAATGGTACATTTAAAAATGTTCTCTGAAGTGTATGTTAATAGCATTACAGATAATATCCAGTTAATAATTTTAAAAGTCCTTAGTACTCCTCAACTCTTCTTATGGTACTTACGACTACTATTTGTAGAAGTACTGCATCTTGCTGCTGATCCTTTCTTACTAAAACTGATGGGTGGCAGGGATAATTAGCACCCATCTGAGGGAAATTATGAAAAATTATATGCCTCTGCAAATTTTACTTAAATTGTAATGTAACTGTGCTGTGTGTGACTCACTACAGAACTGATACCATTGGGCTTTTTGATGATATTTTAGTACATGTATAGAATGGCGCTTTTTTTCCTCACTGTTATCCTGCATCTTAAATTTAATATTTGCTTTTCCACTTTCCTCTTGTTTTTATCTAACTTACTATTCATTAGAGATAATAATTCCCATGTATGAAAAATGGCAGATATATTTCCCAAATGCAATATATATTACTTTTTTAGTGTTAATTCGTTCACTTTTTAAAGTCTTGGTAACTTATTTTATGTTACTGTTTTTCTGATGTTTCATTCCAGCTTTGCCTTCAGGTTCTTTCCTATACATGTAAGCAATCATAAGATCTTGGCCCTTTCTCTTACATTTATTGAAGATCTACTGAGATGGTTTGTCCGCATGCAAAGTTTAACAGTAACTTTTCAAAATAATGTGGTTCAACTTTTTTTTTCTTTTGGTAAAAGCTCATAATATCTTTCTTTAGGCTGCCATCATGGCAAATATGTAATATTTCCATTTTGGGGTTTTTGAAGTTATTCATAGGTTACCTTTTTCTCAAAACGCCTTATTTGTTTATCTTTTTAAAATTAATTTGCGCATTAAAACTGACCCTATTTTTGTAACAGTAGGCATTTTCTTCTTGACAATATTTGCCCTTCAGCCACCAAGAAAAAAAAAAAACCAACCCAGAAGACTGTAATGGAGCATGCCAATAAAAGCTAAGATTCTCTAAAGAACATGTTATCTTCCATTCTGTAGAGTTTTGATCAGAAACTAATGACAGAAAGGTTTCCAGATTGTCCAAAACACTTTCTTAGAAAGGACTCCAGACATCTGACCTCTTCTTTTTCTTCCAGCTTCTCATTCTGTGTTCCCTCTTTTATTATTCTTAAGAAAAATCTCAGGAGAACCTCATGAATTATTCCTTTCTACATTGTTTTCTCCTATGGGATAGTATGAACCTGCATACAAGCTTTTCTTTATGCATTGTTGAATTGTTCTTAATACAGCACAGTTATGACTTTAATACAATAGTTAGAAATATGATGCCCTGTCTGAGAAAAATGTGTGTGTGTATGTGTGTGTGTATGTGTGCATGTGTGTTTGTACTTCTGACAGAATCCCAGGTGAACCATAAATGTCAGGGAAATATTCTTCAATCTTTTCCCCAAATCACATAAAAAAGCACTTGAAAGTAACATTTATTTATTTATTTATTTATTAGTTAGGATATAAACTGGAGGACTTAAATATAAAGAAAGCAAAAATTAATATTCAAAACAGAATAGTGTCCTGGTTCTTGCTAGACATGTTAAATTTTTGCAGTAGCCAGAAGGGAGAATGTCTAAGACCCAGACAGTATTCTACCACCTCACATCATTTTTTGGGAATGGGGGAAGGGCTCCCTTCCACATGGAGTAGCATGGCAAAGGGAGCAGTCAGGTGTTTTTGGGGGGTTTGTATGGGAGCAGGTGAGCTGAGCAGTCATGTATGAATTATTCACTTCTTTTCTTCCTGTATAATCTGTCATTATTATTGTTGCAGTTACTGTTTGTTGTCTTATATCATTGCTATTTCCAGTGGATTGTTCTTACCTCAACCCATGACCTTTCCCTCTTGTTCCTCCAATTCTCTTTTCCGGTCTGCTGCACGAGGTGGGGGGCATGGTCAAACTCCACATGGTTTAGCAAGTTCCAGTAGGAATGTTAGATTAAGGAAAACCATTCCTAAACCTTGAACCTTGAGAAAAAGATTTTCAAAGTTCACGTACATTTCTTTATTCTCAAATGTGCTAAAAGAGGGAATGCCTGCTTGCAGTCAATGCACTGACTTTCAGATTTGCTACAGCAAGCTCTGCATGCTCTTGTTTTATTCCTGAGGAGGTTTTCCTCCTCCCTGAAATGTTGCCATGGGCCATTTATTGCTTATGTGAGGGAAAGTGTAGTGGTCCTATGGCATGAAGGGAGCCCCAGAAACTACTTCCCTCCAGAGGTGGTACTCCTAACCTCATCCTTTTTGGAAGACAGTAACTCATATTCCAACTATGAACAAATACAGTGCCGTAGGCAAAAAGCTGTCAGTCTTGTTCAATACCAAATCTGGATCCTGATCAGTTTGAGTTTTAATTAGCAAATTGCAGTGCAGCAATTTCAGTGTGTGATCTTCTATGTGGTATTTTGTGTGTTACAACCACGATATATAGATGAAGTTGTATATGTATAACTTCATTGTATATGAAGTTCACTTTAAGCCTAGTTGCAGGTTTTCCTTGTACATTATGCTTATGAAATCTCTTAAACCTGTTACATCTCTCTCAGATATTTTCTACTGATTTTTCTGATGAGGTGGTTGGATTTGACTAACAATGATTCATCAAAGTCAGCATGTTTCTATTTTTATCTATATTGAATTGCCTGTTATCTGGTACACGGTTTTTCTTTTAAGTGGGATGCATTATTACCTTTTCTTTTGTATTTCATGAGTTGGATACCAGTTTTGTTTCGTTCTTTCCTACTCCACTTATTATGACACAATTGTTGAGAAATTCCTCTGCCTGAATTAAGGTGCATATGAGACCATATGCCAAAATCAGTAGTATGGATTTATTTAGCAGTAAATGTGAACTACAGAGATAGGAAGAAATAGGAAAGAGCATGGGGGAACTGAAGGAGAGAGATCAAGAAGAAAATGATCACCACACTGTGGATCCAGAGGCGTCCCATTGGTTCTTCTTCACCCTGGTCTTCTCAGTGGTGGGGCTCCCAGAATCATTATGGAGGTGCCACTTTTATACAGTCCAATTTGTGGGTATCCATGGGTGGTCACAGATGTTTCCGTAACTTAGGGAGGCATGTGTATAAGCAGCTGTTTCCCTTCCCACTGTTTCCCATAGTGGGAATTTTTGTCTAGATGCATTAACCAGGATGTTAACCAAACTTTAGCTCCTCTAGGTCTGGAATAAGCACCTTCCTGTTGGAAATTCCTGTGCTCTGTGCTTATTGCAAGTTCACATGGTGGTGACTTGCCTTGTGACAAGTCACTTCTGTTGCCTTGAAAATGTTTGAGGCAATTGCAGTCTTTAAGTCTCTTGCATCTCCCTGTGGCTCAAACTGTGTCTTCTTGGGACCTTTTTTTCATTTCACAGGTTGTCCATGGGGGTGATGTGTCTGTAGAAAAGTCAGAGAAAAGACAGAAACAGCAGGAAAATTACAAAAGCAGTTATACAGTGTACAATTAGCTATCCCAACCATTACAAATGTAACTCCAGTTGCAATCATCAACACAATTTTCTTTGTAGCCATTCCACCCCGCCCACAAAACACAAGGATTAGAATATGGACATTGGCCAGGAAGCTAGCCTTGGGCTTGGAGTGATTGGAAAAGCTCTGATATTTGGTTGGTGATTTATTTTATTTTGGCTAGGCTTCAATTGATGATGTGGCATTGTGAATGGTAATACAACACTCAGTTTCAGTAAGATTTAACATTCCACATATCCCTTGTGCTTTTCATAATAACATATCAAATGCTGACTGATTTTGTAAAGCCATTTTTGACGCTTCTTGGTCTTGCAAGTACAGCTCTTGGAATAGATACTTGGCTCAATTACTTGAGGGTGTGTACCTGCCATGTGATATTTTCCAAGGCCCATTGGTATTGTGAGATAATTACAGAAGTGGTAAAAACGTTTTAAATCCCAAAACTATCATTTTCCCCACTGTATTATAATCATATCTATTAGTGATCAATTCCCATCTTTTTTCCAGAGAATTAATTTTTCTCCATGTCTTTCCTAATAATGAATAATGAAAGATAGATTTGGGCAAATAGGTGGGAGTACTGTCCTGTACTTTAGACCAGTGTGCTCAGTTAGGAACATCCCAAAGCTAATCCAGGTGGTGCAGGATAGCTGCACATCCAGGCGTCTATCAAGTACATTTGGGGCTTGAATTTAGGAGTAACTTCTGTTCTTTTTTTTCAGGTACCAGAACTTTCATCATGCATTTTTTTTCACTCTTGCCCATTTCCCCTGTATTTTAAAATTAGTGGAAAGCTGTTTTATATTTGGCGTTACAAGATGACTTCTAAAACTTTTTAAGCATCTTTTCTTCACTCCCATAATATTTTCCTTAAGCTTTTCTTTCAGTTCAAATTCACTGTTTTCACTGTTCTTTTCTGTATATCTATATAAAGATGCAGGTTATGTCTGCATTCAGTATTGCTGTTACTAACAAATTCATTTTGTGCTATTAATTTCTGACTAGTTCATCAAAAAATTGCAGTTTGATTTTTATGTACGGTTATAGACTTATTCATTTCACTTCTGCTGTATACATCCATCACCTGGGTGAAAAACAGCATCATTTCTGAATAATTTTATTACTGGTTGCATATTTATTTCTCCAACTTTCCCAGGTCATTTTGCAGTAGTTTTGCCATCCTAGTAGACTTAATGCTTTTCACAGCTTTCAAAAGAATTATATTAAAGGGTTTTGTAGTTCACAAAAAGAATACTGAGCTTTTCAGGTTATTATTTTAGAAAGGAAGTCTTGAAAGAGCAACCCAGACATCACTACAGCTAGCAGTAAAGGTCACTTCTTCTTAAGAGCATGAGAAAGATGCTTTGTTAATGATGTGGCCTCCTGTGGCTCACAGTCCTGACTTTCCAATCATTGCTACAGTACATTAAATAGGAGGGCCATATCACCAGCAATAAAAACGCTTTGTATCCAGGAGTCGCTTTCATTGAACAGAGCGGCACAATTGCCTAAATGCAAAAAATAAAAAGAGAAACCCGCTCTGGCCCACTATCACAAGCAGCCCAGGAAATAAAATTAGGATAGGTAGGACGTAATTGCCTATTGGGAACTTGGCTCAACTGGCATTTTTATATTTTCAAGAAATAATAATAATTAAAAACCAAAATACTGCAGAAGTGTACAAAGGCATTTACTAAGTACTGACTCAGGAAGAAAATTGCTACCCACCCAAAAAAATAATTGCTACCAGTACTTGCACTATGATGCAAATTGTTTATCTAGACCAAGTCTGATCAGTTTGTGACCTCTGACTGGACAACAACAGAAGAGGATATATCTGCCATGATTTTCAACTGATGATATTTAAGATTTCTCTGAATCAAACTGCCGAGTGGTCTATCTAGTCATTTACCTGACACTATGTATCCATTCATATCTAAATTTAATTAGATACTTAAGCTCGGACTGATTTCTCTTTCACCTGTTAATTTTATCACCTTCATGTCTATTCTTCCTTCCTTTCTTTTTCATTTTATGTTTGGGTATATACAAGAGCCTTTGTATCCATGGCAGAGTGTTTTCATTTATATGTGCAAAAGGAGAGATAAAATAAACTAAAGGGTTTCCTAATTTAGTATGATTTAGGACAGATCTATCAATTATGTGCATCTGATTCTACTTTCATATATGTCTGGCTTAAAACTACAACCAGAAGTAGGGAAGTTGAAACAGTGCTTCTAAATAATGTCTAATTTTGTTTGGTATAAAAAATTTTCCGTTAGTGAGGAAAATTCAGGTGAGTTTACGGAGGATCACCGAATCTGCACTCTTTATTATACTTTTATGGGTAAAGTGAGATAGAAGTAACTGGATTTTTTGGCAGTTACTCAAAAGTATGTGTTAAATATGTTTTGGTTTTGCTGATGAACATTTTTCTTCTAGAACTTTCAAAGGGAAATATAGTAATGTTTTCAAATGATAAGCATTTGCATATATATACTTAATTGAAGTCTTGAAGAGGGAAAATAATTTCTTTTTCATAGAAAATAAATTTCAGAGTACCTTAAAATAAAACAATCTTATCACTCGCATCTGAAGTATGCTGTCTTGTCTGGTTTAAAAGCAGATTTGTGTCCATTTTTTAAAGCATTTTTTTTCAAATAGTTCTGCAACTTAACTGGGAGGAGGCTATGTCTGCCTTTATAGCATCTGTGCTCCTTCTAGGCAAAAGTCTGTCTCTGCAGACCTGTTTGTGTTAATGAGAAATAAAATGGAATTGCCATATTTTGGCACAGTACAATATCAATGACTTTTGTCTACAAGATGCTTAAAATTTTGTGCAGCAGTTTGGCAAGTGCTATGGATTCTGTGAAGTTCCTACTATTGTTACCTATAGTTAATGAAAGATGACAGAAATCCTGATTTGCCTTCACATTTTTAACATGATATACACTAGTTTTAACATCAGACAGGAAATTCATTCATGAAAAAGGCTTTGAAGTTTAACCTGTGATTATTGAACAATTAACATGTCAAAAGAAATGCAGGGAAGAAAAAGCTGCCTTTTCTCCCACCCCTCTGTATTAATAGAGATCTTATTTCTGATATGGATTACATGATTAGTTGGCAACAGCTAATGCTAGAGTTATAATTGGAGCAAAATATAATTGAAACCAAGGGTTATCTAGAGAAAAAAAACTTTTGTATATTTCAGTCTTCCAAGGTAAGACTGTATTGTATATAAGAAAAAGATCATATTATGGTATTTTAGTAGTGCAGTTTTATATGGTGACAGTAGCATAGAATCTTTCTAATGAATAGTGCTGTCTCATTGTTTAAAATAAAAGCAAAGAACAAGGGTTAAAAAAGGAAAATATAGTGTATATAGCTTCATATTTTGTAAAGGATTTGCATTTCTAAAAAATTTTGAGCCCATTACAGAAAACAGAAAAGCAAAAATTAATTACAGGAGACAAATAATGTTGTACTAAGAAGTAAAATTGTTTCGGTACATCTTGTAGAGTCTTGAAATGTGTTAACAGAGTAAGCTGTTTTTGCAGCAAAACAAAACTGCTTATTGAGATTGGCAGAGCAGTAGTAAAATTGAAGTAATGCCTGTTTCACAGAGGAGGGAACTTGTTAATTTACAGAGAGCACAGGAATGTGGTCATGACTCAGTGTGATAATCTCGTTTGCATATAAATTTTTATGTAAGCATTTCATTTAACTGGAGTTTGTGGTCTTATTTTTAAACGGTGAAATTGAAAGTACTTATGTTCAAATTTTTTTAGAACTATTGTAATGCATGGGAAACACATGTATCTCAATTAGGTACTTTGCTTTTAAATAACACACAGTTTACCTGCAAGTAACAGGATTTAGTAAACTTTTTATGTATAACAAATATGAGCATTCAATAATAGCAAAGTGTCTAAATTAATTTAGACAAGCGAGATTTATTTAATAGCATCCAGAAAATATTTATTATGACTATTCACAATCCCTTTTGAAATGGTGAATTTACAACTTCATTGTATGACTTGAACACAGGCTAGATGTAACAGATATGAAGATAGAAAGAAGAAACAGAAATATCTTATTGATAATAATGTATAGAAAGTAATGAAATTTTTCTAATCCAGCATTATGCTATTGTCTTCCTGTATGAACAACCATCAAAATATATGATATATGTAGGTTTATAATCTTGGCTTCATTTCAGTAAAAGAACGGAAGTCATACTTGGTACAGCTCTAGAAAATACGTTTGTCAGTGCCACTATATGCTGAAAACATTTATTAGTTTTTGAATACTGTAATTTTTCTTTTTTTATACCAGGATTTTCTTCCAATGGCTTACAGTTAACCTGACCAGAAACCAGAACCAGACAGTACAAAGATGATACTAAATCGTACCAAAATTAATTTCTGTAGAGACGGAAAATAAAACAAACAAAAAACCTAACTCCAAAGCAAAACCCAAGTAACTTTTCCTGCACAAATAGTTTCTGTGTTTACAGTAAAAGATTGCTGCCAATGACCTTGAAGTGGCTTTTCTTTCATTGATGTCAAGGAATCAATCTTGCCAGTAAAGATTTCTTGTGATAAAGAATTAGACTGATGGACATGGATTCTTGTATAAGTGGTTTGAGCAAAGGCAGTGTGTGTGTGATGCTTAGATAACCAAGATTAGTATTAAATGTAAATCGTATCAGCTTTCAATATTTTATTAGTGTAAATTCAGCACCTATTTTTAGTATTCCAGTTCATACTGAGTGCTTAGTTCAAGTGACTGGAATTTGCTTTTCATTTAAATGGCTGTAAGAAGAATATTTCAGAATTATTGAGTGTATCAATCTTGGCTAAACCCTGAAGTGAAGCTGCTGTACTGGCATTCAAACTGCCAATATTTTGATTTTATATGAAAAGAGAAAAAGATAGACAAGGAATGGATGTCATTCACTTTGTTGTATATAATCAGATGTAGAGTTGAAAAAAAATGTTTCATAGAGGAATTACATCCAAAATCTTCCTAAGCATGTATGTGCCCATTTCTTATATGACATATTGGATGACAAACTGACTTAAGTGGGTTTGTATTAAAAATCCAAGTAATGTGTGACTGGCCCTGTTTTCTTTCTACTGTTGTCTTTAAATCACACATTAATACTGCATTTAAAATGAGAGATCAAATTGAGAAAAAATATGTGACTTATAATATGCTTTTTCCCCCCTTGCATGCTAAGAACAGGCCAAAGTGAATCAGTCTGATTTTTAAATAATTTTAAGGTACTAGGTTTACCTTTTGTTTTTTACCTCCACTTCTCCCGGTCTATCCTCTTCAGCTGCTACATAGTAGGGGATTCCCAACCAATCTCTGTATTTTTTGGTTTAGGTAGTTTTTTCTGCAAGAGATTTGAAAATTGTTTGAAAATATGTTTTGTTATCTGTTTATCAAATGTACATAAAGGAGTTTGTGACAACCCAAAATTTATCCCTCATGACTTTTGTAGATTGTATAAATCTTTGAAGACATTCTACCTACTTGTCTGTCTCACTCCTGGATAATTCATAAATACATGGATGGACTAGATAATAATTGGATGAAAATTTGAGTAATACAAATTTTTTGTGTGTGTGAATTCTCTTGAGTTTGTAAAGGAACATCTGGAGAAATTTGGAATTTTTTTTCTATGGAATAAAATGAGCTATTTTATTTTGAGTGCACTTCAGGAACCAAAGATATGAATTATTTTCAATATAAGAAAACAGGTTTAGACTCATGCAACTAAGACTGAAATCCAGTGTTTTGTGCATTAGGAAGATCAAAAACTCCAATAAACTTTATGAATTTATAACTAAATAGTTTGTAATATAAATGTTTGAAAACAGAATAAATCCTAGCACAGTGTAATTATATAGTGTGATATTTTTAGAATCAGAAAAAATTAGGGAATATTCAGTGATTTCTTTGCACTCTTTCTACAAATAAAATGTCTTTAAAGAAGGAAAGTAGAAATGGGGATGCACTTGCTAAAAACTCATTCCACAAATCTGACTCTAAACTGAGTCACCTTAGAGGTAAAT
The DNA here is from genome assembly GCA_025584955.1 of Alethe diademata. NCBI lineage: Eukaryota > Metazoa > Chordata > Aves > Passeriformes > Muscicapidae > Alethe > Alethe diademata. The sequence continues at coordinate 30,707,339 of JANRMJ010000088.1, read as the reverse complement.
TGCATCAGTACTGCTGCTCCTCTGGGTCCTCCTAGCACTTAGATACACTTTGGAATATGATCCAAGTAAACTGCGTAGTGCAAAGCTAGTTTCTCTTTGCAGAACTAGCTTGGAGTGTAATAAATATATCTACAATTAAAGCTGATTTAAAAAAAAAAACAAAACAAAACAGAGCAACAATAATCAACTGTGGTAATTGGGTAATTACTATAAATTCATCTCCTTGGTTATGAGTTTAACTTGAAAAATATATGAGAAATTAATGTCAAATATATTAATCTGATTTTATCTGATTATATTACAATTTGTTTTGTTAGGACTAAAAGTTAAATGGTATATGAGTCATTCAGAAGATCTCTATGTAATATGAAGCAATAAAAAAGACAGCTGTATCAGAGCATGCTGAATTTTCCATTTAAAATATACTGCATCTACTCAGTTGGAGATTTTGAATGTCTAAATAAATTAGCAGTCCTTATTGCCAATTCATCACAAGATAACATAAAATTACAGAGTTTTTGGGGAAGTACAAGGTTAGTGATGTTTTATGGCTAGCCTCAAGAGCTCTAGTATTTTGGCAAAGCTCTCACTTATATCTAGTGTCTGCTATAAACAAGAAAAAAATTCCAAATTATCTTTACACATCTACCTATCAAATGAAGTTATTATTCCCACTGCTGATCTAGCACTGAGGTGTTTTATTTCACTTTTCTGTGTCACCCCTCTTCAGGTTCTTGGGAGGTTTGAACATTACTGGATTTCAAAATATCAAAACCAGTTTTTAATCAACGGACATTTTTTGAGAAGCACAAAGCAGTTTCATGTTTTCTGTAGAATAATGGATATTACCATTTATTAGCTGTTACTATTTCCTCATGAAGTGAAATTGCAGTCCTTACTGTATCCCAGAGAGCAAAGGCAAAACCATACATATCTAATTAATTAGTTAAACAGGTACAGTCTTGTTATATTCATTTATAGTCAGAGAAATAATTCTTTTCTCAGGTTTGCTGAATACAGCCAAATCCTACTCAATTCAACTACCAGCCTGGGGTCATGCATTACAAAGTCTTATTTCAGGAAGTGAGAATAGAGGGTGACCTCTGCATTGACCATTTGTAACACAAGCTTAGGAAGGTATGCATGAAGACTTTCTCAGCATTGGAGATTTAGTTAGATGTTCTGAATTACTCATCAAATGACCACCGCTTTACCCAGTCATCAGCAGAGTACTGCTAGTAAAGCTTTTTGTGGTAATGAGATACAACCTTTGTAAAATTCAATCATTATTTCCTTTTCTTTTTCTGTTCTCCCCAGTGTCAAGAAAAGAGGAACCAATGAAATGTTTAGAATGTCTAATTGTAGCTAGGAAGTTTGTTTTCATGGTCTAGCAGAGCTAGACAGTGGGTGGTAGCTAAAACAGTGAGTAGTGACAGATCCACTGAACGATCCCATAAAAGGATTTTGCTACCCTGAGCTTTCTCAAATGACTGTAAAAGAAGCTTAGGAAAATTAATTTCCTTTGAATAAAACTAGCCTGCATTAATAGTCACGAATTGGTGTCTGGTGTTATATTCTTGAGAACAGAGTTTCTCTTAAGATTTTTTCACATTCTACTGCATATACTGTACTAGTGCTTATGTGTACTTTCCTTCTTTAAGCTTTGGAATGATTTGCAGATTTCTGTCAGGCTGCTTCTTCAACCAGTGGATTTATACTAGATTCATGATTTGTTCTTATTGCAGCTGTAAAATTTGAGACTGAGAGAAGGTATGCAAACTTTATGCTTATGAAATGTTGATTTTGTTTTTCCTCTTAATCTAGAAGGAAAAGTTTAAAAAAGTCTTGGAATTCTGCCAGATGCAATGTTTTTTCAGATTTCTTTGTGGAATATAATTTTTTTTGACAGTCAGTGGCAAAGTGCAGAGTTGCATTGCTTTGCCAATGCGAATAGGGAAACTGATTAGTTGGAAAATAGGAGTTGTAACATTGACATTAGTACAAAAAGCCTGAGCTGAGTTTATCTGGCAAATGAGCCATACATAATTATTTTTCAAATGTTTTCAGTTAACCCTTATCTACCTAGTAGGTTATCTACTAGGTTATCTAGTAGGTTAGTTAACCCTTACCTAACCTAGTAGGTTAGTTAACCCTTACCTAACCTAGTAGGTTGTCTACTCTCTGTGTCCTTGTAATAAAGAAAGCTAGAGATACTGAAAAATATATAAAATATGAGCAAGAACATGGCATTAGTATTACTGGTACTTCCATGAGTTGGCTGAAATAAAATGCAGAAATCTTGAACTAATATACAAGAAATTAAAGGGAATATGTATACTGGTTGTGTTTTACAAGAAAAAGACTGTTGTTTTGAAAACATCTGTTTTGTTGCAATTATTGATACAGCCTTCCCCTATGTCCTGGTTTAGGGCAAAATTAGGGAGGAAACCTCCAAAGAGGTCCCTCTAGAAAGCAGATTCAAGTGACCCCTCCCTGAACTAGTTCAAGAAAAGATTTCCTTGGAAAAAAGTGGAAGGAAACTGTTTATTCAGCAAGCAAAGCACTCACAAACACACACACACAAAAAAAGAATAAAAATTAAAACCTCTCACTGTTCTGAAGGGGGCAAATTCAAAAAGTCCTTGTCGTGGGGTGTAGCTTGGCTTGCTCAGTCTCTTATCAGTCCCTGCTTTGCCGTGTCCCAGCCCCAGTGGGCCACAGGTGTTCTGGGTTTTCAGTCCACAGCAGGTTTAAACAGTTCCAAGAAAAAGAAAACCCACAGTCTGGGGAGCTTCTCTGCCTCAGCTAGCCAAAAAAACTAACAAAAAGCAAAGGAGGGATCTCTCTCACTGTCTGTCTGTGCTGCAGAAAATACAGTCCGGGAGAAGGAATGCTGAAGCTCTCAATGTTTGGAAAGCAACCATCTTAGACATTCCACCACTTTTCCTTCTCCCCCCCGTCGCTCTCAAATCTAGTTTTAAAGGTGCAAAACTTATTTCAGGGGTAAACAGACAAATGGGGATACAATTCAGCATCATAAAGTCACCCCAGGACACCTTGCAAACCAAGACAAAATTTTAATTCTTAGCTTCAGATTTTCTACCTGGTTTGCTCAGTGACAGATGATGTGAGGTTTTTTGTCTTTCCTCATTAAAAAAATCAAGATTTTTCTTTAAAAAGAAGGGAAATTCCCCCATCCAGAATGTGTTATCCTTATAATTGAACTATTTTAACTCTGTTATCCATCAATAAAAAAGAGTCCAAACAATAAATTTTTTTCCTTTTTTGTGGAATTGGTAAAGACTGCAAATAGAAAAAGATAATATGAAAAGCTATGAATTCATAAAATTGGTGTTCACTAATTCCATTTATTAAAGACATATTTTTTTTTTCTTTTTGAGAATAATGTAAGTAAAAATTTACATCCTATGTGCTTTTCTTTTCTTTTCTTTTCTTTTCTTTTCTTTTCTTTTCTTTTCTTTTCTT
>JANRMJ010000088.1:30692269-30703753 GCA_025584955.1 Alethe diademata | reverse complement strand
CTTTTCTTTTCTTTTCTTTTCTTTTCTTTTCTTTTCTTTTCTTTTCTTTTTCTTTAGTTATTTATACAAAGCCAAAAAACCCAAAAATTATTTAGGAAAACAATATATGGGCAAAAAAATGCTGGGAAAAAACCAACCAAAATACCTCAAATCAAACCAAAGCCACTCCTATCTTCTATGATGATGAAAAAATTCAAGTAGTCTGTTTGTTCTCCCAGGGGAGAAAGCTAGAAACAGTCTTCCTAGAGCTGTTAATGAAGAAGTCCTGGAAAATGGTCATAAATTCTCCAATATGCAAAGCGATAGCATATGAAAGCAGGTTATAAACCCAAGGAAATAACTGCTGATTCAAAACCAAAAATCACCTTTAGTTTCCATTTTATAAACAGTAAGAGAGCACAGCAAAGATTCACTATCAAATTGAAGTCTTTTTTCCATATTATTATGCTCATTATTCATAACATAGATCACGATTTGTAAAATGTCAAGTTCTTCAGAAGAACAGAATTGCAGTGGAATAATTGTTAAGATAATTGTTAAAATCTATCTTTTCATATATGACAAAAATAGAGTTTCTTCGTGTAATTTTAGAAGTATGTTGCCACTTTTATTTGACCAGCAGGGAAACAAAAGTTGAGCTTGAAGCAGGTTTTTTTTTTTACTGTTATTAAATATATTTTCCAAAACGTAAAAAAGCCACTTTTTGGTGTATTTTGCTGTTGATGTTTGAAGTCTCTGTTTCATAGATGTTTGTGTATCAGTATAGATACAGGGGTTTTTTTAATTACTTACCTTGTGAGTTAGTCAATAAAACACTAAATACTTGTCAACATGCAGTTTCAAGCAGCTCTGTTTGTTCTTGACCATCCCTTTTCAAATGCTGCTTACAACATTAAGTTCACTTTGTATTGAGTAGTTTGCTTTAATTAACAAAACATTGAATTCAGTATCACAATAAGGGGACATTTATTCTGTACTTGTAAAACAGTCCAAAGCAAACAACCAGTCAAAATTTACCACTACCATCAAAACATGCCATCCATAAAATTCAAACTTGCTGAGTGTCATCATGTGTGAATTCTATTGAAATACTAATGTAAAATAACCACAGGAGTGTTTCTTCCATGGTTTCTGTGAAAAAGAAGGGAGAAACCATAGTACAGGCACCCATTTACTTAGAAAATAGCTACATTGCCTAAAGATATCAGATGCCATAATGAATCAGTTAACAGCTGAAACAGGTAAGTATGCTTCAAAGCAGTGCCTAATAATTTAGGATAAAGAAGGTTAAAGTAAACTAGTCTCCAGACTTCATTGTAGCAGCTGAATTTTTACACACTCCATCCTATGCCCTATTTTGTTCACAAATACCTTTAGCAGAGATTAGGCAAAAAATTCTGGATGGCAGTAACAATATCCATTTTCCAGATAAAATGTAAGTACCTGTAGTGTGGATTTTTTGAATAGCTGTTCTTTCATCTTTCACTAATAATGCTGTTGAGGAGGAACGCTTTGAAAATGTGTGTTCAGCTAGTAAGGGGGAAAACATAAATTGATTTTCTGCTTCATACCTTTTTGAAAGAGATAAAGATCAAAACAACCAATAAGGAAGTTTTTGAAGTTAGTCGGGTGGGTTATTCTGAAGGGAAATCCAATGGTATTATTGATTTGCATCATCAAAGTTACAAACAAAGTCTTAAAGAGGGTCCCCTTTTTGATCTTTGTAGTGGTAACATATAATGGTGTATTGAAGATGTGATAGAAATATTTTCGACATAACCTAAGTGCTAATGGAGAAACCTGTAGTTATCCTGAGAAAGTCAAGTTATTCAGAGTATTACTAAGTGGGTTAATTTTTAGGTGAGTTGTTTTCCTTCTCTCAAGGAAAAACTAGCAGAATCATTGGAAGCACAGAGTTGTGCAATGTGAAATTTAGTTGCCCACACATCTTTGGATGAAGAAATACATTAAGACATATGTTTTTTGAATAATATTTCGAGTGTATTTAAAGAAAAATTAAAAGGAATTTCATAGAGATTTCAATTTTCACGTTTAAATTTCAGTCTACAAAAATACTCAAAATGTTATAGTGAAAGTTATCGTGAATGAAATATGTACATAAAAGCATTGAGATCATTGTTGTCTGAGTAAGAATAAAAACTGGAAAGTGAGAACTGAAAAAAAAATGAACCAGAGGTTAATGTAGCCCAGTATTTTGTCATTTTTAAGATCCAAAGGACAGAATGTAAAGATAAGGTGGCACATAGTAATATTTTTATCAAAGTTCTTTTACTGTGCAATTTACAGACTTTGTGACTGAAGTATTGTAGCTAAAGTTTTTGGTTTTGCAAGCTTTTGATAAAGTCTTCATGGATTTGAGGACTTTGTAGAGAAGGCTACAAAGTTTGTGAGGAAACAAATAAGGAAGGATATTGGGGATATTATTGGGGATATAAAGTTGAGGACAACCTTGGCTACAGTGACTATGAGATGTCAGAGTCAAGGAGCCTAAGAGGAGGCAGCAGAGCAAAAAGCAATACAACCATGGACTTCAGGAGAGGAGACTTCCACCTGTTCAAGGATGTGCTTGGAAGAATTCCATAGGAGATCATGCTGGAAACAAAAGGGGTCTAAGAGAGATGGTTGAGTTTCAAAGATGACCTCCTCTATGCTCAAGAACAGGCTTTCACAATGAACAGTAAATCAAAAGCAGATAGAAGTATGTATTAATGAACAAGGAGCTCTTGACAGAATTCAAATGAAAAAGAAAAGGTGTAAGGAATGACAGGTGACCAAGGAAGAACCTGGAGACTATATTTGAATGTGCAGATAAGGAAAGATGAAGCCATCCCAGAATTGGATCTGGTCAGAGATATGAAGGTCTACAGAGTCTCAGGACTATATCAACAGATAAAAAATACAGGGGAAAATAGGGACCTTTTGCTGAGATGGCATGGGGCCCAGTGCCAAATAAGTTGAAGATAATGATGTACTAAAAGCCTCCTTTGCCTTGGTCTTGATCACAAACACTCACTTTCAGGAATCCCAGTTGTCTGAAATCAGTTTACAGCACTAGTACTTCTGTAATGTATCACTCAATTTAATGAGAATTAGAAGAAAAACGAGGATTTTTTTTTTCATGTCTGCTCATTACAAAGGATGGCAACACTTCCACAGGATGTCATCTAACTTGTTAATTTTTGCATAGATTTCATTTTTCTCTCTAGTCAGATGCAATCCTCAACAGCTTTTCTTCTGCAAACAACTGTCATAGCTAAATAAACATATTGCTTCTGCCAAGTTTAGCTAGTTGTTAAAATAAAAGTAGTATTTTCTTTTACAGTCACAATATACATAGCAAGATTAAACAACTCCACCATCCACAAGTATAATATTTGAATTTCAGATTTCTTTCAGATATTCTGTTTAAATATTTGCCATGTGTGATATCTGATATTTGCATCACAGCTTTGTTGCCGAGATGATGAGCATAAATACTGTAGAGATGTGGGCTTAATTATGATAATCTTGTTTTTAATCTTTCCTGGTAGGATTTTGGAGATGATGGGTCCCTGTACATCACTAAGGTTACCACAACTCATATAGGAAATTACACCTGCTATGCTGATGGGTATGATAAGGTCTATCAAACTCATATTCTCCAAGTGACTGGTAAGGAAAAATGTTCTGATTATCAAGTCATAAGAAAATTGAATTTTGCTAAGCAGATCTGTTGTTTCTCTTCTACTTTTTTTTTTGTATTTTGTTGCATCTTAATAGAAAAAGGTATATTTTTTTTTCACTGCTCTCCTTCAAATAACCTTAAAAGTAGTAAAACACAATAATTTTAATTTATTTCTTCCATAGAATAATAACTATTAAAAGGTGTAAAGATAGGTCCTTTGCACCTGTGATGTTGTGCATAACAGTAAGTGGTTTATATATACATATACACATAGGTAAAGTAGTTTTAGTATTGATTTAGTAACTTGGAAAGTAAGCTTGGAAAAATAAATGTGTAAGTCTCTTGTCTTAAGAATGTTTTGTTGAATAAAAGATTAATATAATGCATTTCCCTGGAGATTTTATAAGTGATGTAGGCTTCTAAATTCACATTTATGATATCAAAATCTTACTATGATTTTAGTAGATTGAGTTGAGGCACCTGGATTTGAAAAGTTGATCTTTACGTTTTCCTACATCTGTTCAAGTTCCATATAATGTATCATTGAATTCTATACTTGGACAAAACTTAACTGATTTGTTATTGATGGCCTGAAGACAGATCTTTAGTTTCTCTAGAACTGGTGTACCCTGTCCTTTTTCTTATATGTAATTTATTTCCTAAATTATTTTAAGGAGTTCTTTTCCACTGATGAAGGTTCTTCTTTATTGTCATTGAGGTTTAGTATATTTTTTTTCTTAGAGTGCTTTTATGTTATTTCAATTCATATTTATCTTTGACTCAAGACTCCCTTTCTGCTATAAACTACCAGTGTTTGTCATTCCATGTTATTGTTTAATCCCATCCAGAATCATGTTTGACCTTAATCTTTTCTAAATTTACTTTGTATTAAGAGGCTCTGTTTCTCTCCTGATGCATACTCTAGCCCTAGTTTCCTGCCCACTGATGTTACCATCTTTTTTGTTTTGTTAGCTGTTAAACAGTTGCATAAACCCTTATAGGCTGACTTTTTTAACATCTCATCCAAGAATGCTGAAATATTTTCTCTTATTCTTATCTTTCATGTCTATACATATGAAATACGGCTTCAGAGATTATTTTGACTTTTAATATGATTTGTTCTTCTTTTAATACCCTTTTTCCCCTTTTCTGTTGTTAATATATTCACATTTTAAATTACTTTGACAGTTAGTGCTTGTTTGCAGTTTTATAAACATTTTGTCTCAGTTGTTATGTTTCTCCAGGAAGCTGGCTTGTAATATTTCTCGATTCATATATTTCAACATTTTTTTCCCAACTTCTTCCCCTTCTTAACCACAACACATTGTACGTAGAGTGTTGTCCCTGAGCTAATGGGGACATGGCATCAACATATTTTCCTCCAATTTTTTATTCTAGGATTATTTTCTGTCATTTAAAAAGCCAGGTAGCAATTACTGGCTAAACTAGTGGGAAGACTGAAGTGCAGTTTATTAATATTTTAATTCCTGCAGACATAGCAGAGTTATTGGCAAGCTGAACACATTAAGTTGGCTCTTGACCAACATTCTCCTCTATTTTATGGGGTTTAGTTTGCCCTAAATTATTAACAAAATTATATTCTTATCAACACATTCCTTACGCATCCCAATGTGTAAATAATCCCCCAGAGATGCATAACAAGAGTTAAAATAGTAGAATTCTTCATGTTTGGCTCAGTTCAGCACATAATGAGACAAAACTCCACTGAAGTTGAAGAAGGTTTTCTTGCAAGACTAGAAAATCAAGAAATATGATTTGAGAGAGGTGAAGGAGAACAATTGTAGGTTTTTCTGATGATAAAGTGTATGTCAGGAAATTGGTTTTTCAACTGGAAACCACTGTAAACCTCAGATAGCTGCTATTCTAAAAGCTGGCACTGGAATGGTGCCTTCCTAAATGATTTTGGATGTTGATGTTTTGGGGAGCAAGAAACAGGAAAAGGAGGCCTTTCAAACTATAGGATTATTTGCTGTGCATGTTGTGGATAAATGAAGTTAAATCCACTGAGATTAAAGGTCAAATGAACAGCTCTTCCACAGTTTAGATCTGTACTTCTAAGGAATAATCTTCTTAAGCACAGGCATGATGGTCAGTACTTGTAGCTGTGATAATGACTAATTATTATAATGATACTTGTATTAACTGGAGAGTCAGTTCAAAAGTTAATGGGATAATGAGACTACATTGATCACAAAGATTTAATGTGAAGGTTCAATGAAAACAATGTAATTGGATTTTAACTTCTTTCTTGCATTCCATTTATGTACAGCTATATATTTTTAGAAAAAAAAAATCATGTATTTTAGGCTCGTATGCAATTATTTTATATATAAATCTGATTCATTTTTAAGATTAAAATCTAAGATTTTTTTTTTGTTTTGAATTTTTTGGCATCGTGGTAAAGAATAATGAGCTTCCTTTGGAGTCTTAAATATACATTAATGAGCACTGTAAAAGACTTGTTTTATAGTACAAAAATCAGTCTACTCTTATACAAATAATATGTAAGGTAAATAATGTAAGCAACCCTATAAATTGAGGTTTTAAACTTTTTCAGATAAACTACAAAAGAAAAAAAAACAAACTAAAAGGTTGTGATCAGGAAGAAATAATTAAAAAATAGTCTTAATTATTAACATTTGCATAATACTTAAAACTTTCAATGTATACAATTTCAAAATTATATCTCTTAGACTATATGATGAAATGAATTTGAGTCTGTCTGTTTGATCTTTAGTTTTCTTCTAATATGTCAGTGATACTTGAATAAGATCAGCAGTTTTGGTACCTTAAGGTAAAGAAAGGAGAACCCAGTCACTTAGACAGATGTAAATTGGGAATGTATAGTGTCTGAAGAATTTTTTGCCAGCTTTGTTTTTCCAAAGTATCTAAGCTTAAACAAGAGTTATTATATATATCAATAGAAGAACCTAGTTCACTAGGTTATCACCTGTTTCTTTTTTAAACAAAAACATTCTCCCTGGATTCAAGATAGCTTGAATAGACTATTTTCTCCCTTCTCTCCTCCGTGAGACCCAACTGAAATAATACTCAAGAGGTTTTATAGCAAATATTAGAGCTATTGAATAGTTACAAATCCACCATATTTGGAACCAACCATCTCACATTGCTTTTTGAATTGAAAGATAAGGAATGCAGAATTCACTCAATTATGTGCTAAATACAAACATGCAGTGTCTCCCCTCCCTTTTTAAACTATGTCATGATCTCTCCCTTGTAAAGTAAGCTTCTTTAGGTTAAGATGCTAGAACATATTTCTTTGAAATTTGGTGTGAACAGTGTGAACACACATTAATTGTGTACTTAAATTTTCATTTCTGGTGATTTTTTTTTTTTTTGGTCAGTTGCACCAAAAAAACCCAAACAAAAACCTGATGCAAATGAATGCCAAGACTTTACATTGAACTCATCACATCAAATTACCTTTTTAGACTGAGCCCACAACTGCATTTATATTTCAGTTGTCTGCAGGATGCCTCAGTGGCACAGTTTTCTTAATGAAATATTACAAATAGCCTTCAGGGTAATATGAAATAAAAATTATAATACAAAACAAGGGTTGAAAAACATTTCTAGTTGTACAGATAACCTCTTAGACATAGAGTTGCTGGGGAAAGAGGAAAATGGCAGCAAGGAGAGGAAAGATACAGCAAGAAATAAACCCTACTGTCATGCAAGAACCTTTGTTCCTTGGAAAACGATGCTAAAGGGAACAGGATCTACTATAGAAATAAGGAGTAGTAAAAGAAAACACAGACATACTTTCACCTGAGCAGATCCTCTTCTCTCTTTCACATCTCCTAACAACCCTTAAGTACTTTATTTAGCTACAATAACATTTTTTCATGGAGGGTGAGATTTTATTTGTTAGTTTAGGAAGAATTTGATTTCAGTTATTATATTTTCTAAATTTTTTAACCATAATATTGCATCAGAAATATTGTGTGCCTTTTGCCCAAATAAAACTAATATATTCCTCTTTCTCTTCAATGAAAATTCTTTGAAATTGGACTGTTAAAAAAAATTCTCTTCACATGTGCTAGTATAATCTGTCAAGGTGAGGTAGTTAAATACCCATAAGGTTTTATACGCAATGAGAGTATTTCACTGACACAAAAAGAGACAAGAAATATCCTGGCATATGTAGTCAGAATAGCCTTGAATAGCCTTGCTATTGGTCCTAAATGTTGCTTCTGTAGCTAAAATGCTTTAGAGTGTTCAGAGACAGCAGTCCTGTCTCTAAGGAATGTCCTTGCTTTTCCAGAGACATGGTGGAAGAATAAGCCATTTGGCTTTGCTGCAGTGGGAAATCTACAACATGAAGTAACATATGTAAAGGACCTATGTCAAGAAACACTGAACAGGCAGGCATGAAAATTGGACTTTAGGAAGTGAGGCAGAGAGAGACTTGGAGCTGAGGTGCCAAGAAATGTTCAGACCACTGAATGTGAAGTCAAGCAGGGCCCAGTCTGAAGAACACAGGGCGGAAGGCAAGGTCTCAGTATGGAGCAGACAGATGCTATGCAAAAGGAGATAGAAGAGGGAAGAAATGAAGGGGAAATAAGAGTGGGAATGTAAGGCTTGAGATGAAAAATAAAGATCCACTTCCGTGAAAGCAAAGCCCTTTCCAGAAAATCAATAGAAACCTTAAAGCTCTGACTTTTATGTGCTCTTTCTCTCAGCGGGTAGTCTAAGAAACTAAAAGCCATACTATCTAATTTTTAACCTTCTCCCATATTATTATATTACATTTTTGCAATTTGCGTATTGGGGTTATGTGGAAAAGACTGTCCTCTCTAACTGGGTTTAAAATATCCCTGGAACATACTGATTTTTGCATCTTATCTGAGATAAAGTAGATTTGTGTATTTCTTGCAATGTCAAAATATAAGGCATTTCTATGATCTAATGGGACAGCATGCTGAGACATCTCTTCTAAACAGTTGAACAGGATTTGAAAATATTTAATCTCATGCCAAAATAGATGCAGTTAATTTTTGATCTTCTTTCATTATCGACTGATACTTCATCCTCTACCCAGCTGTGTTTTGTGACACAATCTAAGTATTCTACATTTTTAGAGCTGCATTAAACAAAACTTTGGCAAATAGGAAATACACTTTCTTAATCTTATTACGTTTTATAATTTTTATTGTTAAAAACAACCTCAAGCAAGTTGTCTCTATAAAAAATTAAAGATAAGTTAAATAGTTATAAATCTAAAAAATCTGCATAGAAGGATTTTAAAATCTTGCTTAACTGTTGATTACTAATAGGAGTATGTCCACTGGGACATCATATGTCCTCTCTCTGACACTGCTGGTCTATATAGAAGATTTTTAATTGGCAAGCATATACTGCAGCAAGTTTTCAAACCCTGGACAATTGATGTCAACAATTCTTATATCTTCCTAATAAACAGACTCATAACACTAGTCTTATACCTAGGATCACAGAATCTGCTGAGTTGCAAGGGGCCCATGAGGATCATCGAGTCCAGCTGTGGGCCCTACACAGGACAGCCCAAGAGTCACACCATGTGCCTGACAGCATTGTTCAAACAATTAAGTCTGCTGGGCTGGTGCTGTGACCACTTCCCTGGGAGCCTGTTCCAGTGCCCAGCCACCCTCTGGGTGAAGAACTTTTTCCTAATATCCAGCTTAAACCTTCCCTGATGCAGTTTTATGCCACTTGCTCAGGTCCTGTCACTGGTCACCACAAAAAGATCAGTGCCTGTCCCTTCCCTTCACAAGGAAGTTGCAGACTGCAATGAGGTCTCCCCTCAGTCTCCTCCAGGCTGAACAGGCCAAGTGCCCTCAGCCACTCCTCATTTAGCTTCACCTCAAAACTCTTCATGATCCTGGTGGCCCTGCTTTGGACATTCCTCAACAGCTCAATGTCATTTGTATATTGTGGCACCCAAAACTTCACACAGGACTCGAGGTGAGGCTGCCCCAAGTGCAGAGCAGAGTGGGACCATCCCCTCAGTTGCCCAGCTGGCAATGCTGTGCCTGATGCACCCCAGGACAGGGTTGGCCCTCCTGGCTGCCAGGGCACAATGACTCATGTTCAACTTGCCATCAACCAGGACCCCCAGGTCCCTTTCCACAGCACTCCAGCACCTCATTCCCCATTTTGTACACCCTGTACACAGGGTTGCCTTGTCCCAGGTGCAGAATCTGGCATTTTTCTCTTGTTAAACTTCATACAGTTGGTTATTGCCCATCTCTCTAATTTGTTGAGGTATCTCTGCAGGACTCTCTGTCCTTGAAGGAGTCAACAGCTTCTTCCAGTTTGATGTTGTCAGAAAAGTTACTTAGTGTTCCTTCAAATCCTGTGTCCAAATCTTCAATGAAAATGTTGAAGAGAACTGGGCTGAGGATTGAGCCCCATGGTGGAATCCCACTACTGACTGGATCCCATGCAGATGTTACACATTCACTGTACCTCTTTGCTCCTGACCCATGAGCTGGTTGTTCACCCATCACGTAACATGGTTATCTAGCTGTGTGGACATTTTGTCCAGAAGGATATATGTGTTACTGTGTGGGACTGTGGAGCGGGGAAAGGACACACAGTAACATGACCCCTCTTGCATGCAGCAAGATAGAGCACTTTATTACAAACCAGACTTAAATTTATAGAAAGGATTAGAGGCAAGGAAGAGACCAGCAGCTCATTAGTCAAGAGAAAACTACACCCCTTATCACGGCTCTCATGCATCCAGCAGGTGTTTATCTTTTGTTATAATTTGTTGACCTTGTAAAAGCCTGAAAAAGGCAAGGCCTCAAGGCTACTTTTTCCCTGCTTCCCAGTAGTATACAACTACATGTCCCCCTTTCAAAAATATATTTTTAAAAAAAACAGAAAAAAATATGTATCTGTGCTTCCCAGCAGGGCCCTTTGCTAGGGAGGACAAACACATGCAGGAGACATGAGGATACTAGCCTGGGAAGGTTCCAAATTTGTTGGCCTCGTAAAGGCCTGAGAAAAGCAATGCCTCAAGGCTACTTTTTCCCTGGTTCTTAGTAGTATACAACAACATACATGTCTTGTATGTAACATCTTAATTAATGGTCTGAATAATGGGGCAGTGTGCTGGTTGTGCATGAAAAGTCACCTGAGAGGCGGAGCACAAAGCACGGAGACACAGAGAGGCTGTTTCCTCTCTGGGAGCTTCCTCTCTGGGCTGCGGGGACGAATCGGAGGGCTGATTTAGTGGTTGACAGCCCGGGTAACCAATTAAAAAGTTATTTCACTTTCATAAATTACACTGGTAAAGTTAATCGGTCTCTTTTCACTTCCATCAGGGAGGCAGGTAACAACCGGCCCTGGGCCTGGTCACCACTTGGCCCAGCCTGCTGGGCCCCTTTCCCCATGCAGTCTGGCTGGGCAGGGCTGGAGGGCCCAGGTGGCCCGGGTAGGGGAGGCTTTTGCTGGGGGCCTGCTTCCCCCCACCCCCTGCCAGCGTGGCCACAGCTCGGCCGGGGCTTCTGCCGCTGTTTAGGAAGCCGCCAGGAGAGGGAGAGAAATCCCCAGCTGACCGCACGGTGTGGGCAGGTGCAGCTGGACTTTGCAGTTTCATCCGGCCTCCTCCACATGTCCCGTGAGGCCCTGGCATGTTTTTTCCAGCATGGCCTGGCCCAGGTCCTTCACCTTCTAGGTTGCAATTTGAACCCTTCTAATGCCTGAATAAGAGGAGTAAAGCAAGGAGTATACTGAAGTCAGTGAAATGAAAGCTAAGTTTCCAGATGGGA
>JANRMJ010000088.1:30676637-30692169 GCA_025584955.1 Alethe diademata | reverse complement strand
TGACTGAAGTGTTCTCTGTATGTTGCTGTTAAGAAATGTGGAAGATGAGGGGAGGAGGGAATGATCTGGAAATCTTATTCTGAATTCCTTTTTTTTTCTGTGTTATTAATAAATTCCTTCTATATACCCTTTTAAGTTTCAGGCTTGCCTTGTCTTTGCTCCTAAATCCTACCTCTAAAAGAAATTGAATATATTAAAATTGACAAACCCAAATCAAACCATGACAGGCAGAGTTCTACTTTCGGCAGTTTTGTAGATGGCACCAAACTGGGAGGAGTGGCTGATAGACTATGGGATCATGCTGCTATTTGTAGGGAGTTTGACAGGGTGAAGAAATGAACCAGCACGAATGTAGGAAGTTCAACAAGAAGTGCAAGAGTTCTGCGCCCAGGGGGAACAGCCCTGGTTCACCAGTATATCCTGAAGACCACCTAGCGGGAAGTATTTTGGCAGGAAAGGACTTCAAAGGGAAATCAAGTTAAACATAAGCTAGTGATGTGTCTGTATGATAAAGGAAAGTGGTATGTGTATAGAAGGTCCTGTCTGAACAGACAAAAAGAAGTATAACCCTGGACAGGTTTTATGCAGGTAGAATGGATTTTTGATAGGTGTTTTGGAAAGAGGGAAAAGGTGGAGATGAAATGTTAAGATTTGTGAAACGGGACAATTGCAATCTCTGTACAACCTATCATGACTCACTAATTGTACATTAGTCATATTTTATAAAGAAATCTAAGGAAAAATAAAAATCTTAATACTCAACCACAAACTATTGAACTAGAGTTGAAGCTTTTTTCTTTGATGTCACAGGCAGTGAAAAGAGGTTTTTCTCACAGAATATTTTTTCTGCTTCATAAATTTTCTGGGACAGAATTCTGCATTGAATGTCACTGAATATCTGATTAATACCACATCTCTGTGTTGTTATATGTAGCTGCAAGGGTCTTCCAAATTGCTTATAGTTATTTTTCTTAAAATGAAGATAATGTTCTCCACTAAATTATAATTGTTTTCTGTATTCAGTTCCACCTGTTATCCGAGTCTATCCAGAGAGCCAGGCAAGGGAGCCCGGTGTGACAGCTAGCCTTCGGTGCCACGCTGAAGGTATTCCCAACCCACAACTTGGTTGGCTGAAGAATGGAATTGATATCACTCCAAAATTGTCCAAACAGCTAACTCTTCAAGGTAAAGGGGTATATTTATTGTTTTCTACAGATTGCTAATGTTTTATCCGTGCATCATTTCCATACTAGCTGCCCTTCTTCCATAGTTTTAACAAAGGCTCCAAGTCTAAGCCAAAACATTTCGGAAGATGTGATGTCTTCCAGCTACTCTCCAAGACACATATCTTTCTGCTTTCTCTTTATTAGAATAACGATTATCCTTACTGACAGGATTACCATAATTCCAATATGCTCTTTTCTGTTTGAAAATGTGCAGTATCTGAGTGGAGCAGGCAGTCCAAGACCTGATCCCAATCAGAACTGATAAGAATCTTAATGAGATTTAGGGACCTGATAGCAGGAAGGATTAAAGGAGAAATAACTGAAATGGATGTGCTCTTTTCTGAAGGGTATCAGCAGACCTGTGTGGGAGTGCAAAGACATTGCATACACACACGCAAGCCCTAACTCCCCCCCAAAAAACCGCAAACCCCTCAAACCCCAAAAACCTGCAAAAAAACGCCAAACAAAAAAAAACTCAGCCAAAGGTAAAGGAAAGTCTTCCCTTTAGCACCAGTTAGTTTCTCTGAATCTTCAGGGCTCAGCAAAATAAACTTTAAATCGAGCTTTAAATCTCCATGCTTCTTCAGTCTTTCTGGTAATTTTTGATAAGCCATAGGAAAAAAAAAAAATCTCCTCCTGTTAGTGTTCTCTTCAAAACTTTCTCTCACTCATCAACAAAACCAGGATGTGTAGTTAGGATAGGACAGCACTTAGCCTGCTCTGTAAGAAGCAGTGGGACAGACATGGCAAGTTCTTCTCTGAAGTGTTACTTTCCGGACAGATGTCATAGTCTCCTGTTCTTTCGTGTACAACTCTCCTGGATATTTGTGAACGCTTGCCTTGCAGAAACACTTACCACTATGAGTAGAAAGTGATGAACTTCTCTTCGATAGCAACATTCTCTTAATTTCTCCTCTAGGGATAAATTGAATTAAATACCTTTTATTCAATTTTCTAGCATGGAATTGTTCAAACTAAAATTTTGAAAATCTCATTACATTTTCCCAGAGATTTTTCTGAGTTAAACTATCTGTGCACTTGCTTCAAGCCGGAAGGGTGCTACACCACAAGACAATGCCCCTTTTAGTCCATGCTTTAGAATACCTACAGGAAAGGTTTTTGTATAGTTCCTACAGCTGAACAAGTATATTATACTTAAAATTCAATGAATCGTTGTTCACACCATTATTCACATCACAACCTGGAGTGTTTGTTGACGTTCCTACACAGTGTGATGTACAATTCCTGAGGTTTCCATAAGCTTCTACGTTGATGTAGGTGAAAACTTTCAGTGCACCTGTTTTTGCTGTTGTTACACTGTGGTCATATGAAACCAAAACTAACTAGGTGCCTCTGGTTAGGAGCGATAAATAACTTTATTAAAATTTTTATTTACGTTGAAAGTTTGGCCTGTTGCATTCCATGGAATGTTTTGTGTAAAGGAAATGGTGGTGTCAAGTGACCAAATGCAACATAATAAAAACCGAATATTTACTTGGTATGAAAAAAAATCATAATAATTTAAATATGTATAAAACCTCAGATTGATATTTGGCTCTGATGTGCAAAATCAACTGAGGCATTGCGGATAACTGTGAGATGAAATAGTGCATGTAATTCACTAGCCAACTGAATACCTTTGGACTAATTTGGAATGCCTCCAAGTAAGTTATGAACTTAGGAATGAAAATGATTTAATTAGTGTAAACAGAGAAACCCTTCTGAATTTATAATCTGAAAGCACTAGCATGTCTGCATGTTGATATTTTCCTCTCCTTTCAGCAAATGGTAGTGAGGTTCACATTAGCAATGTGCGCTATGAAGATACTGGAGCATACACTTGCATTGCAAAGAATGAAGCAGGGGTGGATGAAGATATTTCTTCTCTCTTTGTGGAAGATTCTGCTCGGAAGACTCGTAAGTATTTAATCGTATTAAAACTATGAAACGTTTAATAAATTAAAATTATTTTGTGTAGATAGCTGATTTAACAAAATAAGGTTCAATTAGTGGTATTCAAGAGTCACTGGAGGCAGAGTGTGCATTCTGCAGTATATTTAGAAGTAAAACGAAATCTCTCATTCATTCTGTGAACCAATATATTTTTTACATTGCTGCTAAATTTTTGATAGTTTTCTCATGATAGATATGTTGCATACGAAGGGAATGTGAAGGGAAAAAGGAGCTGGAGATCTATATATGGCAACTATTAGTGTGTTTTCCAGTGGTTGTTGGGGGTGTAGGAGGAAGACCTTTTCTTCCTGACTGTTCTTGAGATATACCAAGAGTCCTCATGGTGTGGCAATAATCAAATTACTTGATCTCATCTACTGAAGAGCTTGACAGGTCCAGATCAGTTCCAGCCTGCCCATGCTGCCTTGTGCCTGGAATGCGGAGGAGCAACAAGCACATTCACTTCTATGTTGGGAGTTGAATGTGCCAAATCAATATCCCTACTAACAAATGACGTTCTTTATCCTCTGTTAAATGATAGTGGGATTTATAAACCCTGTTTTCCTATTATTTGTCTGACTTGGTATCTTTTTTCACTTACTTCATTTTGCTTGGAAAAATCCATTCCTGAGTTTATACTTCATCAATTTTTTTATTTGGTTTCATTGTTTGGTTATGTCTGTTTGTTTTTTCTTTTGAATCTCTTACTTCAGTGAATACTACATATTTATTAGAAATACATCCAGTAAAATGATAGTAATCTTACTAGTGAATCTGATCACATTAACTTAAGACATTCCTGTTTTTTTAAAACCTTATTCAGCACTGCCATGTACTCGACAGGATACCAGAGGCAGAATTAGTAGCACTGCAAGTCTGCCTGACACTTCCAAGCCACAGGACATTGAGTTCAGCTGCATATAGGTTTACTGTGCTTTAAATGTTTCAGAGGAAATCTTCCATGCAGGAAAATTTTATAATCTAAATGTTGATATGTTCACTTAGCTGCTTTAAGTAAGACTAATTATAATTCTAGATTTTCAAGAGCCTTAACATGGGTTTTTTTAAGTATCGTGGAAATTACTTCTCAGACATTTCTGGGAAGACACGTGAGGATAAATAAGTTGTTTGATCACGCAGAGTTTCTGTTAATCTGGTAATGGGAAATAGCTTGCATTTCCCTATTGCATTGTGTGAAAAATATAGTGAATGTTGCCAAATTTCAAGACCCTGACAAATTCTAGTTTGTATGTTTGGTTAAAACTTGTTCGGCCTTAACAACAAAATATTTGTAGTCAACCATCCAGTTTGCAAATGTTTTAGTTAAGTAATTTTATCTTCTGAAGACCTGATCTGCTGTGAATATATATGTATATCCACACCAATGCAAAACACTTTTTTTGGGACTTGTAACATGATGTAATAATTTTAGATCTGCTACCTTAGCAGGATTTGTAAACAGGACATGCCATATAGTGAGCACAGCTTTAATATCTACTAGCAGTAAGTTGTTGGAATGACCATTGGTGTCATGAAATATGTAAATGAAGGATGACAGGATATAAAACAAATTATTTCAAAGACAATTAATCCAAATAATATAGTCATCTTCCTTCCTATAAAAGTAATTTGCTCTATAAGCTCTGTGTTGCATATTGAAGAGAAACATTTTACCATTATGGAAATGGTAAAATTTCCTTGTAAATGGTGAAAGTTCCTTGGTGTTTGAACATGGTTTCCCAAGAATTCATCCATGTGTAAATGCTCATAAAACCCAAAGATGCATAATTATAACATTCAAATTTAGGTGTAGCAGATATTTACATGTTAAACTCCAGTTTGCTCAGAATCCCATTTTGGTACATTCAAGACCAAGGTACACATTCACTAAAAAAAAGCACTGACTCTCAATATCATTGACATAATTACATGAACAAATTACCTGAATAAGTGCACATTTTTATAGATGAAGTTTAAAAAGCTGCTGCTGTTTAAAAAAAAAAATCCTTTGCAGGGAGGATTAGAGAACATTTTCAGCTACAGAATTTGCGGCTAGCATTAGAGAACTGATATTAGAAGTGGAAGGGCCTCATTATTAACTCTTCTCTGCCTTTTTTTTTTTTTTACATTTCCCCCAAAACTCTTGTTCATACACTAAATTATGGATTATTAGGAAATATAATTACATCGGTAAAACCACTTAAATAGGATTGTGGGCTTTTTTTTAACCCCACCCACACATATTAAGCACAATGCTACAGCTACTTTTATTTCAGGCCTGTTGATTAAGTCACAAGTTACATTCTAAAGATAGTCTCTGATGAATGTGAATGTGATTCTATATGATATGATATAAACTATTTCTGTCATTGATGACATTTTTATAAATTATTTTGCTTATATCCTTCTTTAAGAAAATAAAGCAGACATACTTTTTAATTTTTTATTTTCGTTCCTTATTAGAGGGCTTCCTTTTAGAAATCTTAGGATACTGTTTTGAAGAAAATAAGACCAAATTCTCACTAGCTTGTCAGTTAGTCTGGGCTTTTCTGTATTGTGATGTCACATAAGATAAAAATGAAAGCAAAATAAAAGCATTTCTGAACACTGAATTAATTTTCTATTGAGAGTTTAGTGAGAACTTTACAGTTGCAATCGAAAATGTAAAGTACATTGCACTGCCTTGAGCATGACAGTAATTTCAAAAGCCACATAAGAAATGCAGAAACATTATTCCATTACCAGTGCATGTATTTTATTTCCTAGATAGTTTGATAGTCAAAATAAATGTTCACTTTTGTACTTATCTGACCTGTTCATGTGCATGGGAAAACTTTAGGGGTTTAATGTTACTTTGCACAAAAAAGCAAATTTTAAAATTATTTTTCTTTTGAATCTCGCTTTCAGTACATCCCTAATTTATGGAAAACTCAGTTCAGTGCTTTGAGAAAAAAAATAATATCTGTGGCAGAAAGGGCCACAGGGCTAATTGATTTCTCTGTAAATTGATAATTTAAGCAGCTCCTAAGAGAAAATACTGTACTTTGTGGTACCTTGGACTAAATACAAATCAGTGTCATTATGGATAAGTAGATTGTTAAATAATAAGCACTAAAAGTGCTATCAGACGTCTAGATTTTCATAATTCATAGGATTGTTACAGATGAGTGTAGTGCATGTGTCTGTATTATAAAGAAAAAATAAATGAAGGCAAAGCTATACTGAATTATGGAAAATGTGATGCTAGCAGGAAAAAAATTATGCAATGTGAAGTATGGATTAAAGTGCTAGGGACTTGTTTATTTTAAAGTTTCCAG
This sequence comes from Alethe diademata, assembly GCA_025584955.1. NCBI lineage: Eukaryota > Metazoa > Chordata > Aves > Passeriformes > Muscicapidae > Alethe > Alethe diademata. The sequence goes on along the minus strand of JANRMJ010000088.1, from coordinate 30,685,673 downwards.
TTTTAGAAATTTGAAGTCCAGTTACCAAGAAAAGTCAATATACTTTGACGATAATGGTTCATCATCAGGATGGTAATCTAGATGGAGGTGAATGGAAAATACTCTGAAAACTCTTTTTCATCCAGATCTGTTCAGTAAATGCCAGCACTAAACAGGGAAGTATTGTTCTGTGCCGACAGTTGACGAGATTGGGGTCTCCTTGGTTTGCATATGTGGAGCCGATTTATTGATTCTACAAATCAGTTTTATATCCTTTTCCAGCTATAGCTAAAAATAGCAACATTCACATGATTGGTGTTTCTAAGTAACATTACCTAATCAGAACTCTGCACAGAGCTTTTACACAGACCTGCACAGGTGCAGACACATACAGTTTGCATGATTTATCTTGAGCAAAACACACCAAGCACACCTTTTGCTTCCTCATTCAGGGTTCTGCCTTGGCTTGCCAGGGCTGGCGGCGAACTAGACTTAGCACATCGATTTCAGTCGTGAGTTGAGCAGTGCTCTGAGTTCTGCTCTCCAGCTGCATTCTCACAGTTCTGTCTCACTCAGGTCAAATTTTGAAGAGTGGATGACAGTCTCAAGGATAGTTTAACCTCCTCTTAGCACATCAGCCTTTTCAATGTGCACTAAAAGTAAGACTTTGGAAAACATGCTTTCATTTTAGCATTTTCTTAGGTGAGAGAAATGATTTTTTTAATACCTTAGCTATTCCTTTACCCAATTAACTCATGCAGTAGCTGGAATTTTATTTATTTATTTAACAACTGTGTCCCACCACATGGATCCTTTTTGCTAGGTTTGTGAAGTTATAATGGAAAGTTCTGGTTTATATTGCCTATATAAATGTCTCTTACAAGTACTGGTAATAAATTTCTACTGCTCTCTATTATGAGATCCTGTTTAATTCCTCTGATGTTGATAATAGCAGCAGCATCTACAATACTCCTGAATGTGAGAACTGTGCTGTTTTGATTCTCTAGAGACTGCAAATTCTCTTTTTGCTGTGAATTCCATTTTCCCTCAAGCCTGCAGTTAAAGCCATTGAGAATGAGATAGCTGGTCTGGTTGATAGCTGAATAACCCCTGTGGTGACTGGTGAAAACATTCTGGGGATTAATGACCTGGTCTAAATCTCATTGAAGACACAAGAGTCTCCCCTACTGTCATGATCCTCTAATAATACCTGAGACTGCTCAGCTGTGTTGGGAGGACTCTTTGGTGAAATTGCATTTGTAAATACAAATACCAGTTTAAAATCTGGTTTTATTTTCATTCCAATGTATTTTTATTTTTCAGAACACGTATTGCATGGATTCATAGATTTAAGCATGATTGAACCATTTCATCTAAATCTATTCTTTCTTCTACATTTCACAAGACACTAAATTGCATTCTGTTCTGCCTGAATACAGAGCTAATGCTTTGTTTTCCTGAAGTGTGTCCTTACAGAGAAGCATATACCTGAGTCAGACATGCAGAGAGTCAAAAAATTCCTCATCTCTTGGAATTTTCTTTACTTACTAATCAATTTCACTAATACAGAATAATGCTTAGTTTCCATTTTGAAGTTTTTCCTTCAGTTGCCTCCTTTGAGTCTCTCTCTTATTTTTTTCCTTCCAATAAATTGACCTCTTAAGGATTCTTGTCCTATGAGTATATGAATATTGATTGAAAATTCTCACACACACAATGTATTATGTTTCTCATAATAAGACAGTTACCAGAGTACTCAATCTTTTTGTCTTGAGAATTCTAATTGTTTTGGTACAGTTTATTTTTTAAAAAAATCAGAACTGCTTTTTGCAGAAGCAAATGTATTATTTGTTTCTTTACTGTTCTGGAAAAAAGAAATAAATATTTGGTAATTTTTTCTTCCACATCCACCAACCCTTTCTCACTGTTTTCCACTAATACCAACAGTGGAAGTTTGTTTATACAATTATCGTTTATATGCTATCAGACATCACTTGCCAGATCGTGTTCCTTCCCACCTGTCTCAATTAGGCGTAGTCTGCTATTGTTTTCCAAGGCATCTACATTTCCATTTGGATAAAACAAAACTTATTGTAGAGATGAACTTGAAAAAGCAATTAAAATAATTTATAAAAACTGTTGTTTATCATTACAGGTCATTCATAGACTTCTTAGAAAATGATTTTGTGGTTTTTTACGGATCATTGATGAAAGTGATTAAGACACAATTCACTGCCTGTTGCTTTGGACATGCTCTAGAACTTTCTTCTTCATCTTTTACTACTGATTTCACTACATTTTCAGATTAATTATTTTGGCAGTTTTTAGTTCAATTAACACGTACCGTTATTAAATACCATACACATACCATATTAAATTACCATTATTAAATAACTCATATTTAATCAGAATATTCTGTGTTAACAAATCAGATGTTTAGCAAGATTATGGTCACAACTATTTGAATTTTTACATTATCAAACTCATGTTTACGCAAAAAAAATTAATCAGGTTTGTCTGTGAAGACCTGGTCTCTGTTAGAACATATTAGTTGACTTATATTCTTGTTTTTTGATTTCTTACTGAATTTAATTCTATGCAAGTATTGTCTTGTCTTTTGTCTGGGTCATATACCCCAGTCTAACTAGCCTACAGCTACTTGAGTTATTAAGTTTCAGGAAGTCAGGCAACTACTAGGAGCAGATATAGTGGTACTTTATGGCACTCTTAAAATTTATGATGTATTCTGAAATTTATTCAAAACTAATAGCACCAGACTAAGCATCTGCTTTTAGCCACTACTCAATGCACTGCATTTGGACCTGGGTATTTTAAATATTTATCTTGACTACACGTCATTTACCCATCTTTTTAGTCCTTCGTAAGGTAGAAGGTATTCAATCAGGCTGTGGTTGCAGTTATTATCCTGCTCCTGTACAAATGCAGGACAAAAACATTTATGGAAGAATATTGTTAACAGAACGTTAGAAAACCCAAACTGGTTCATGGCAGTACAATTTAAACTTTGAATAGCTCTGATGTGACAATGCTTTTCTTCTACCTTTAGCAGCAATCTGTGATGATTTCCAGTGTTTTTGCTGCTGCAATGTTATAAAGGAATGTCAGACTGCCAGAACTTCTGCTAGCAGAAAAATGGGATTTCATCATAACTAAGACTCCTTCTTTTCTCTTTTTGTAAACAGCTTCTATATTTTAGCACCCAGCATCCCTGCAGCAATTGATAAAAGATGGCTTTTCATTTTCTAGCTTGTAGTATGTGCAGGTGCATTTTAAGGGATTCTCAAATCTTTTATTAATGGATAACTTTTTCCTCCATACTACTGGATTTAGGATCATTTAAAGGGTGAACACACAAATGGACAGCTCCACTGCAGATTTCTGTTGGTGATTACATATGATAATCACAAACACAGACTGGATCACCCCAACCCCTAGAACTCCCCAGCTCATAGGGCAACCAAAGTCATTATCTTGCTTTTGGTGAAACACTGTTTGGAAGCTGAAGAATTTCAGTATAGGACAAAGATAATTTGACAGTGTGTCTTGACAATATATTTAAGAGAAGGGTGTAGTGGGTAACATGTTACTGCCTTTTTTGTTGATACACAGTAGAATAATAATTTCAAAGAGAGGAGGAAGAAATTACAACTTCCATCTGTGGAATTTATTTATTTAGTTAGGTTCCGTTGAAATAGTAGGAGGACTGATGGAATTGGTCCAAATTTCATTTTTTAATCAAGGTAACATTGAATATGGAATATAATACAAAATAAGCTACTTTGTTAACTTAGAAAAAAGATAGCAAGTTTAGCAACTTAAACTAATGATGGAATATTTCATATAAATATTGGAGTGGAACATATCACTGTAATTTGATACACATATAGAATATCAGATTGCATTGAATATAGATTTTTTTTTTTCCTAAAGAAGAAAATCTGGCAGTGTAGAAAACAGGAAAATAAAAACTAGTCATCACTAAAGACAAGTTAGTATTTTCAGGGGTAATTTTCAAGTATTCAAATAAAATTTTTTTCTTAGCTACTTGTAAAATATTTTGAAGTAAAGTAACTTTAAAAATCCATATTTTTTTGGTTTGTTTCTTGATAACTTTGGCAAGTACTTTGATTGTGCTTTAGTTTCTTTTCTGTTTCAATTTAGAATAATTCTACTATACTAGAGCCACAGATTATAAAACTCATGCGGTTCCCTTTGAAGTGAAATAGTTCTGTGGGTTTGTTATTTGTTATTTTAAAAAATATTTTAATTTCTCCTAAAGGTTTCCAAAAAAATATGTTACAAAGTGCAGTTTAATTTGGGATTGATTAATATGACTTAGTTGTTTCTCTAAATTTTTTGAGACATATGTACACATCTTGGGAAGACAGTTGGCATGACAGAGATATCAAGTAAAGCTAGTAAGACATTTCCAAGACCAATTTGAAAGTACTTGATGAACTTTTAATATTTAGTAGCTTTTGTTTATCAACCAAAAGCTCTTGTGTTACTGAATTCACCCACTATGACATCATCATATATGGCAAAGTACTTTATCCTATGATTTCTTTCACTTAGTCACAAAAAGCAGAACAGATGTTCTCTACCTCGTGCACTGTATCTTAGGACTAAATTTAAAAAAAACAACCAGTATTACTGTTCTGTGCCATTAAGTAGCTCTATTTCTAACTATGCCTTTTTTAGGTAATGTCATAGTCTTATCACCTAACAAGATGATGTGATCTGAATGCTACTGACTTGACAGGTTTATGGCCATCATAAGCAACAAGGCATCTCTACAGTCTAGAACTGGGAATAAGACTAAAAGCCTTTTGACTGTGATTTATGGCCTAAATTCTCTGTGAAAGGCTTTATGCAATTTTAATAGAATCTTCCTGTCACATCTGATACGGAATGGTGCCTATTTGTCTAATTTCCTCTGAGATAATTTATGCTGGCATTTTATTTTATGGCAGAGCTAAACAAGTTTATACTTGTTGACAGCATTGTAGGCAAAGACTTTATTTCAAACTTCCAAGTAATTCAGCTCATGAAACATTTTTTCTTCCTGCTAGTGTACACTGGATTGAGTTAATGTGCTATGGGAAAGGACTTATGCATGATTCATTATAAAGAGTTATACAAAATGTAGAAAAATAAGGTGATGTTCATATTTGAACAAAATAAAGTGTCAACTGTTGACTTTTAACTGATAAATAATAGTCCAATGTACATAAACCAGATGGTCGGTTATTGTATTAACCTAAAACGAAATTGAAGTGCATGTCACATAAGAACAGAATGGATTTTGGATAGAATTTGTAATTACAATTATTTAAAAAATACTTGAAGCAAGCAATAGATAAATTTAAAAAAAAAGGTGTTGGCTTCACAAATAAAATAGGTTTTATATATTTGCATTTGTATATAAAACAAACATATCTGAATTTCTTATAGAAAAAGGATGAAATTAGAAACAGGTATGTGCATAACATTTTTCATTCTCTTTGATTGTGGAATCTGAGCAAAAAGCAATTCATGTCAACCTCATCTTCACTTTTAATTCACACAATTATTTTTAATATACAAAGAGTAATTAAAATCTTACATAGTTCAGCAAAAAGATAGTAATTATATTCTAGATTTACCCTGTAACATAAGGGCAGGTGTGTATACATTAGAGATGTGAGAAAGGAGAGTAAGTAACATATACACTGTCTTTGTCTTTTGTTTAGGATTAATCAAAACAGTTGACAATGGTGGTGGCTATGAGTGAAGTCAGGAGATAACATTCCTTTAAACATCTTGAAATTATTTTTTAAATGCAATAGAAAGTATAGCAGATTATGATAGGACAATTCTGAAAAATAGTGTTGAACTACGCATTTTTTCATATGATTTTGTTGCATTTTTCTCATTGTCCTATTTTATATTACATCTTCTTGTGACCTCTTGCCATCATGGAATTGAAGGCACTGAAGGCAGTGGCTTCCTATCTGATGGTGCCAAGCTTAAAACAATCAGCTGATATTAAACTATTAATTTTATAAATCAGCTGTAATTTCTGATAGAAATTTGGATAAAATAACTGCAAAATATTGAATACAAAGCTTCTGTTTTGATGAGACAAAATTTGAAATTAATAACAGTGGTTCTATATTCATGAACAAACATTATTTGCATTTGTCCCTCACATTGTTTTATTTTGCATGTTATATAATGCAGAAAAGTGTCTTTTTGCTGGTTTCCCCTATTTTTAAAGCCATCTTAAACTCCATTTTTCTCTCAGTGCAGAAAACAAGGAAATTTTTCAGGCATTAAAGTTTTAATTGATATCCATTTTGTTTGAGTATGTCTGGATATATTGTATAGCATGCTGATTACTGAAAATTTGAACAGCTAATTATAATGCCAAAAGGAAGTAGAAGAGCTACATTTAGTCTTCAAACTCACTCAGTTCAATTTTGCATACACACACACACACACACACACACGCACACACTCTTAATTTCCAAAATGCATTGAATGTTTCAAGACAGGAAAAGTAAAGAGGAAAAACACTAGTTGACATAGTTGAAATCTTTGAAAGTGTCTATTAAGAAAGAAAAGTGAATATAATGACAGTTATTACCGATGCAATAAGAAAGAGAAGGGTACAGAATTTATTTGGAAAGTGATATTGGAGTACCCTCATTCATTTAGTGCTAGAAATATCATGGATTTTTGCAGTTGTTTTTTCCATCCAGAGTGGATAAGAATTTACATTGCTATTAGTCTGCTGCAGAATTTCATGAATTGCTAAGGACTGAGTTTAGTGAAATATATGCAACCTATTACCATTCAACCAACACAAGGTGTAACAAAGATGAAGGGTAGGCATTCTGATGTTATATTAGCTGCTCCTAATCAAAGGCTGGGGCTGTACAGAAAACCATAGAATAGCTGTGTAAGGACCATGAAGAGTGATTTTTATGGAGCTGTTAGTGTGCTTAAAAACAAAAAAAAAAACAAAGAAAAGAAATAGAAAGAAAACCTCTTTCAAGAAAACTTGGATTCTCCCTTGTTTTGCATTCCTTGGGGGCAAGGTAGAAGGAGGAACAATGCAGGCTTCTTTTTGGTGACAATATAAAAGGCCCAACAAAAAATTGTCTAATAAAATAGCTGCTTTGATAAGATATAATAAAAAGAGGAATGTAGATAGTGAATAGATATTGCAACCCTTCACATGTGAGTATCACGGATTTATGCAGCATGGGATTAATTGTGGATGCATTTTCCCACTGCAAGCTGCGTGGATCATGTCCATGGAGATGTTCCTGCTCCCTCCCATGCTGTGGTGGTTTTGTCTGGTGTAACAAAGAAACCCATATATCCTCTGCAATGCTGTATTTGTCATAAAACCAATGAGTGTACAACACAGGTTTTTATGGGCATTCCAGCACCTCTTCTTGCAGCAGATATCCATGTGACATGCAGGCTTCCCTGTGACAAGGCCCCATGCAGCAGACATAGCCTGTTCAAGGTCACAAACTTTTGGAATACAATGTCTTCTGCAAGGCTCCCAGTACATCTCCTAATACTATTTAATAACTCTGTGGAATCAGGGCAGAAGAGAAGATGGTATTCTGTCTTGAAACCAGAACATTTTTGCTGAGGTCTATCAATAATTCTATATTCTTACATTGTGAAGCTTACAAATGTTTGAGAATTTAGTATAAAGTGTGTCTGAAAATGTTAATTTTTGCTTAACCAAGAAAGAAGGCAAACAATATGTTCCTTAGCAAAAAATATGTTCCTTTATATCTATACATGCTGTATTTGTTCCAGCATTGAACTCTTTATCTCGAGACTTGATATCTTTCCTGAGCAGAAGTTATAGGTCCGATTAAGAAAATAAGATTTCTTGATCTATTAGGTGAGATGGTGGCTCTTGTTTATGATATTATATTGCATTCTTAAATTATATCTCAATTTTCTTCTAGCTGATTTGCTAATTTTAAAATTAATATGTGAGGCTTTTAAAGCACTTTTATTATCCTGCCCTTTTTCTTGAGCAAAGCTCAGAATCATGCATGTCATTTTGCATTAACAGAAATCAATGTGTTCTGTACTTAGCATCTTAAATAATTTTGTTTGATCCTGTACACTTCCACAAAGTTGTGTAATTATAGTTACATTTTATTTTCTTTCCTATGTCACCCCTAGAAAAACACTGATAAACTGTAGAACATTATGGCTGAATTTATGGGACCTCAAATCCCATAAGAAAGATTGTGTAAGATAGCACAGGCAAATACAGTTTGTGATCTGCATCTGAAGCCACTGTCTGGGCATGTATGGATAACTTTTAAAGTTTCAGAATCCATTTGGAGCTGAGTCTGGTGAATGACATAGAGGGCAAAAGATGGGCTTCTACTGACATCACCATGAAGAAGAAGGTTAAGGGTGAATGTGGGCCTACTGAGTGGGATGGGGACCTGGTAGCAAGGTATGGAAGGGGACAAGTTGTACTGAATGTTTCTTCACATCAGACTTCCCTGGCAAAATTGTTCGTTGGAATGTGACACCAGTGGGAAATTTTCGGAAGGAAGTCATCCTCTGGCAAGGAAGCTATCTTTATCCATAGTGTATAGGATCTGGTTTAAATGAGGTGGACTTTCACAGGTAAAAGGGCCTGTATAGGATGCACCCACAAGCACTGGGCAAACTAGCCCATGGCATTGTGAGGCAACTCTTGACAATCTATGAGGGATCATGGTGACCAAAGAGGTTCCTGCAGACTTTAAGAAAGGCAGTGCCACTTTTCAAGGGCAAGACACGATAGGTGCATCAGCCTCACATTGATTCCTGGAATAGACGGGGAGCATTTCACCCTGGAAACCATTCCCAGAACTAGAACGTGTTTAGGAGCAGTCATCATGGATTTAACAGAGGAAAAATTTCCTGGTCAGCCTGACAGCCTTCTGCAGTGTAGAATTGTTTAGAATGTCCTTAGAAATGTCCTTAGAAATCCTATGGACACCCTCAAAGACAAAATGG
>JANRMJ010000088.1:30644151-30666452 GCA_025584955.1 Alethe diademata | reverse complement strand
GTTTTAACAGATGGTGATAGAATACACATTTCTGGCCACATCAACCCAACACACAGAGAAATAATTTACACTAATCTATATGATGCTGTATGAGAGAAACACAGATGCCTTCAGCAGAAGTCAGTGTTGTTTTTGAATAATATATTGAATATATCCTTGTAGAATTCAGTCCCAGAAACTCATGTAAATTAATGTGAGTCCCTGAGCCACAACTGAAAATAATGTCTCTGTGTAGATTTGTTGCAAAAATTTGTGGATTCATTGTTTGAAGGTGCTCCCTCTGAGGAATAAAGAGGATAATGTAGAGCAATCTAGATGTAGTTATCTGTTTAGATAAAATATTTATTAAGACAAGGTATATTTAGAATAAATATAAAAAATAATGAGAATGATGAAACAACCTTCCACTTGAAGTGACAATTACCCAGAAAGCAAATGACAATAGATCATTGGTGTGGTGATTGCACACCTTATTAGAGACATACTTGCATATGTTGACTTAATGCAACAATGAAAAGCATTTAACTACTTTTAAGAATGAAAGTCCCATTTATCCCATGCCTATCATTCCTTAAAAAAACTCAGATTTTTCACTTCTCTCTTTGATCTTCATGGCTTCTTATCAGCACAAACTAAATCTTACTCGTTGCTTATTAGTAAGTTCTTCTGAAGTTCCTACTGATGTGCTATTGCATGGTACCTGAGTTTTGCAACCTTTTCTTATCATATGATTCCTGAAAGACCTTCCCTTTGTTGAGGTTTAAGAGTCATGTAAAAGCAAGCAGTGACTTTCAATCTTCTGCAAAGAAACCCCCTCTTTTAAAGCTGGAAATTGATTTATTTCTTCTTTTGACATATAAAGGTTGAGTGTATTTTCAAAAGTGTAGAGGCACAGCAGGCAAAGAATGTTGATGATACAGAAAAGTAAGTGTTGAAATGCATCATCTTCTTGAAGAGCATTGCTTGGTGCCAAAGATGGTGTTCTGCTACATAATGTTTCCTGTGCCTATTAAAAGGCGTTTGATGCTTAGAAACAGAATTCTTGTTTAAGAGCTCATAATCTCTTGCTGCTCTTTCTACGTTGAGTCATCATCTGCTGACATATCAAAATTATTTTCACAGCAGCCAGTTATGATGCATCAGGCAGAGCATTCTAAATTAGGAATAAGCAGCAGATAAGTGGCAAAAAGAAATAGTACTTATGATTTGGTAAAATTATCCTTTGTGATGCAAGGAATTAAAAATAAGAGGCAAAAGAAGAAAAGGTCAGGAAAACAAAAACACTTGACACATCCTGTATTTTTCCAAGTAGAGTGCTTTTCAGGTCCATATTTTTAAATAATTATCATTTCCATTAAAGGAAAGAAATTATGCTATTTCATAAATGGAATTTCCTCATATGGTAATATACTTGACCAAGAAACTTTTAATTTTGGTAAAACCAAGCTTTTTCTGGTAGAAAATATTCACAAGTAGGTATTAAATAATTGGCTGTATATTTCTACAAATTAGAAATAGTGAGTATGTAAACTACAGTTAGCTACTTTGACTAAGAGTTTATAGTTATATGTATTATGAAATATCAGTTCACTGAAGTGAACAGATTTTAATCTTTTTCAAATTTGTCCTTTTGAAGGAATGGAAGGGCACAGAGGGAAAGAATGGTTTTAAGAAGATATTTGGTATTTATTGGGCTTAACACTAGCTAGATAGGCCATGAGAATGTCTTATGGCAGAAGCAGCCAAACTTCTTGATCTTTAAAGCAGGTTACCAGTACTTCAAGTGACCAAAACAGCTGATCTCTCTAACTGCTGCTTTGCCCCTGCATCATGTGACAATTTGCACCACACCACCTCCTCTTTCTCATCACTTGTACATTTCCATCTCCCCAGTTATGTACTTGCCTAGCTTACTGCTGTGTTCTCAGCTGTGTGGTGAGCCATGCCTGCACTGCTTGCCTTTGCCGGGCACTGGGAGGGAGCTGCCAGCTACTGCAGTAACAAGGCACTGTGTGCCTGGTTTGCTTTTCTTGTTATAAGGTCTTTGGGCCCTTGCTCACTTTATTTCTACATGTATGCCGGTTTCAAATTGGTTTCTTTCTCAGGTCAATAGTACTAACTTCTTGAACTTCTAGAAAACATCCCAAAATTTGGTGTATGAATTATTTTATAGAGCTTGTGAGTTGTGGTGCTTACAGATGCAGTTTGTCTAACATGAGTTTATGTCGTAGTGTCAACTGTTCTTTTTCCTTCCCTACATTTCCTAAGGTTTTATTTTACAGTTAAAAAAGAAGAAAATTAGTGTAATTTGTCCTTCTATTACATTGTTGACTGTTTTGATTCTTACACTTTTCCTGTTGCTATTGAATTATAGGATGAAGTTTGTCCCAAAGCAGATGGTGATCCTGTTCAGCGGTGTATTTGGGCAACTGCTGTTAATGTAAAAGACAAGTTCATATACGTGACTCAGCCCACACTTGACAGAGTTCTCATTGTTGATGTACAGTCTCAGAAAGTTGTACAGGTATTTATTTATAATTTTTTAAGTTACTATTTAATTTAGACAAAAGAATTTAAGACTTTACTTCAGGTTTCAGAAACAGAAATACCTTGAGAGTAAACACATTGTTTGAAAAACTCACCTACTTTTAACTTTTAGCAGCAGTTTCTATTTAGTAACTCAATAGACAATTCTATTCTTCTCAATAGAAAATTCTGAGGAAGTTAACATGAAAATAGCTCTTATAAATACTATTCAAGTAGCTGAGGAAATGAGTTCTATAGGAAGTTTCTGACTTGAGGTACCTTTCACTCTAAAATGAGGATTGGCTAAAATAGAGTCTTATCACAAGAATGTATCCATCAGTTTTGACAGAAAGGTCAGGTTTGGCTACAGAAGGTGGAGGACTGTTATTCTGTACACTTCTAGACAGAGAAATTATGGAAACAGTAAAAATAAACACCACTCTTAGCCAAGGCTGGAGACTTTGAATTCAAACTTCTCTACTCCTCTTTCTTGGTCTCTGGGATGCTGGAGATACTCTGCTTAGTGAAAATAATTCAGTAAGTAAAAGAGAGAAGTCAATGCTATGCTACAGCAATTAATACAGTTGTAGAGTTTGAGCAAAACCAGGTGTGGTGTGTTGACCCTGACTGGAGGCCAGATACTCACCAAAGCCTCTCTATCACTCCTCTCCCCCCTGGATGGGGAAAAAAAGATTCATGGGTTGAGATAAGGGAAGGGAAAGATCACTCTCTAATTACTGTCACAAGCAAAACAGACTTGACTTCGAAAATAAATTCAGCTCATTTCACTACCAAAATCTAAATAGAATAATGGATAGTGTAACAAATCCTAAACACCCATCCCCCTGTGCTCCTTCCTTCCTGGGCTTAGTTTTTTTACTGACTCTGCCTTCTCCCTCAGCAGCAGTGAGGGAGATGAGGAATGGGGAGTCAGTTTGTCAGTTTGTCAGTTTATCAAGTTATTTCTGCTGCTGCTTCTTCCTCAGTGAGAGTAGTCTTTTCCCTGCTGCCTTGTGGGGCCATTCCCATGGGAGACAGTCCTCCATGAACTTCTCCAGCGTGAGTCTTTCCCATGGGTTTTGGTTCTTCACAAACCGCTGCAGTGTGGTTCTCTTTCCATGGGATACAGTCCTTCAGGAACAGATTGCTTCAGTTTGGGTCTCCTATAAAGTCACAAGTCCTGCCTGTGACTCTTCACAATTTCATGGGCCCTGCCAGGAACCTGCTCCAGCATAGGCTTTCCATGGGTTCAAAACCTCCTTCAGGCATTCACCTGCTCCTGTGGGGTCCTCCAGGGGCCGCAGGTGGATCTCTGCTCCACCCTAGACCTCCATGGGCTGCAGGGGCACAGTTGCTTCACTGTGGTCTTCACCACAGGCTGCAGGGGAATCTCTGATGGCTCACCTCAAGCATCTGCTGTCTCTCCTCCATGACCTGGGCATCTGCAGAGCTGTTCCTCTGACATATTCTCACTCCTCTCTTATGTGGTAGCAAGCACTTCTCCACAGTAACACTTTCGTGCCTCTCAGCTGTGTTATCCCAGGGGTTCTACCCCACCACTGATTGACTAGATATTGGCCAGCAGCAGGTCTGTGTTGGCATCAGCTGGCACAGGCTCTGTCAGACATGGAGAAAGTGTCTGGCAGCTTCTTACAGAAGCCACCTGTACAGCTCCCTCCACTGCCAAAAGCTTGTCACGCAAACCCAGTGCACCAAGGTACAAGGCAGTGCGTAAAGCATCATCATATTTATAGGAGACAGGTGTTCTTTAGCTAAATAAAACATGGATTCCTTTTTTTAATTAGAAACCTAACTAAATTGTTAATAAAATAACCCACTTAAACAGAGCTTTTCATGCCTTTTGCTTTTTTCACAGATAAGTGAATGAAAATCTTTGAAGTATAGGTTATATATTAGGCTCCAGGGAGACAGTATTGTGTCCTTTCACTACTTAAAGAGGACTTACAAGGAAGTTATATAAGGAAGAGACAAATATATTAATAGGGACAGTAGCAGTAGGACAAGGGGTAATGGTTTAAAACTAAAAGATGGTAGATGCAGACTAGATGTAATGAAGACATTTTTTCAATGCGGTTGGTGAAAGACTGTCCGAGGTTGCCCTGAGAGGTGGTAGAAGCCCCACCCCTGGAAACCTTCAAAGTCAGTTTAGATGGGGCTCTGAGCAAACTGATCTAGTTGAAGATTACTTTGGACTAAATGACTTTTAAAGGTCCCTTCCAGCACAAACTATTGCATGATATAAGTATATATATGTATTGTGTATATGCATACAAAATTTAAAAATAAATTTAAAAATTGCATTTATAAAATTGGATTAATTTCAAAAACAATTTTAATACTTTTACCTACTTGAAATATCTGCTTTCTGAATTCTGTCTCAGCTGACTCAGACAAAGCTTCCTCAAAATTTGAACTAGCCAAACGATGCCAGGGACTTATAAAATGTTTTATTCAAGAAGTTAATTACAAAAAGGTGGTGGTTTTTTACTTAAATTTACTTTGCATATTAAAATAGAGATAAACTGAGTGGGTAATGATTTTTTTTTTTAAAACAATACTTTTTTTACAACTGGTTTGATGTATTACTTCAGGAAGACAGACTAAAAACCTACAATCTCAACACAGTCCACTGATTTGAAGGACTGGAATGTCTGGCAATACTTTCTATAGTCTAACTGACATTCGGGTATCAGGTTCTTTTTCTCCACAGGAGGGATGAAATATCAATGTAATTGCATTTATTGGCATTTAGACTTCAGTGTCCAAAGCACATGATTCCTCTTGAGCTCACTGAAAATAAGTTTTGATTTAGATTTTATTAAATATGTTCATTGGTAGGCTCTTCTAATTTGTCTTAAGTTGCATTAGTTATTTTTTAAAATATGTAGAAGTATATATCACTTTACCATTACAAAATGTGCAGAAGTACTTACTGCAAAGATGTACGTTAATCGAAAAATAAAATTCAGTCAATTAGCCACTAATTAAAAGTTCAGCCCTTCCCCGTAAATATGTAAAGCAATTGTGCAGTTTTTGAATGGGGTTAGATTGTTCTATTGTAAAAATATTCAAGTTTCTGTAATGTGCTGAAAAGCAAAGAGCTTTGTGCACTAAGTCTATGCTACTTAGCCAGTATATTGAGCTTAAACAAGGATAGTCCAGAAGCTTTAATGTTATTCTGAGGGGAAAAAATCACTTTAAAACTATTTTTTTTGAGGGATAGAATAGCTCTGCTTTTCCACTAATTTACTAATATTCAGATTATGAACTAAGGAAAGTATAGAACTAAATTTACTCCAGCTGTGGAAAACTTTTGCAGGAATGGAAGTCTTGGTTTTGATGGTTCTAGGTGTCTAAGTAATAATAATAAATTATTTTTCCATTTCACAGTATTTAACAAAGATTTTTGGAAAGACAATAAAACCAAGGAATAACAGTTTAACCAGATAAATAAATTAAACCAGATGTGTTACTGTCACTTTTGAACACCTAAGTAGAATTTCTACTATTTGTTACTAATCTGGATGTTATTTCCTAGGATCTTAGCCAAATATATGGGGAAAGTACAAGGGGACCTGCTCCGTGTCCACCTTACCCATGCCATTATTCAAAGTAGACTTAAAAACCAAGCAAAACCAAACCAAACAGGAAAAACAAAAATAAAACCAAAAAAATAAAGCAAATAAATAATGAACGCATAAAACTTATACAATCTTTTTACATATAAATAAAACTGTAAAAAGTAAGACAACTGTTGATGCACGGATGGGTTTTAGAATTGAAGTAAGGCTAATTTTGAAGTTAGTGACAAGTCAAAAGATACTTTAGCATTTCTTATAACATGCATGGCTCTGTCTTCTTGTCTTTCAAAAATAAGCATTTTTTTTCTAGCTCTAATTTTTTTGCAGTCAGGAAGAATGTTATAATCATTAAGTGTTGCTGTGTTCATATGATATACACTTACAAAAATACTTTTACAAACAGGAGGCAGAGAAGGGAATTTAGCTTTCCAGACCAGTCTAGTTTCATTATTTAAAGTATTGCCTACCATGGAGTAAAATAAAGATTTAAATCTTTTTTTTTGAGAACTGAAACTCTGAAATGAGAACATTTTTCTTGTTAGACTGCCTTTTTTCTAAAGATCATATTAATACAGAGGATATAATTTCCATACATGTACATGTGCACATAACCATTTCTAGTCTACATCTTAAGTACGAAACCACCTTGCAAAAAAAGCACATAGGCTAGTGGGAACAAATGTGGAGATAATTTCATATTTTGAAAGCAAGAGCACTCTAATGAAACTTCCATCACTGTGAAAAAACCCTGAAGAAAATTAAAAATTTATTTGAAAGTACTTTAAGTCATGTAGTGATGCTGTTTTCTGTGTAAAAATAATGTTTATTTGGTTTTGCTTATTACAATGTTTTCTCTGAAGTACTACTATAGATGTTATTCCTTTCTACTATGAAAGTTAATGTAAAAGGTGTTCACATATGTGACAACTAGATTTGAAGATGATTTATTTTTTATGACAGGTATATTTATCCAAATGAGTACTTTAGAGGATTCCATAGCAGACTAAATTGAAATGTTTTGGAAACATGGTTGTTGTACCTTTAGAGATATGTATAGTGGCAGACTTTTTGACTTATCCAGGTAATTCTCATTCTAAAGTCAAGAGAAGCATTTACTTTCATTTTTAAATTCTTGAAAGCAGGAATTGTGCAGTACTGCATAGCAGCACACCACTAAGAGGGGTGACTTAGAGGCTGAAGTAAACAGTCATCGTCCTTCAGTCCTCACTGTGCTGCTGGCAGATCTAGCCTGGTCAGCTAGAAACAGCTGTGAAAGTCTGCTTCCAAGATGCTCAACTCTTTTTTGCTGGTGGCTTTCCTCTAGGGAGCTGTACTGCCTGTGCCTGACCCTGCAGGCAATTCCTTCTGCTCCTCCTGGCTGTGCCATGACCCCAGCTCTGAACGCAGCTGGCAGTCCTCTGGTAGAACATGTACAAGTCAGACCTTTGTCTGGGGAAGCCCAAAGGAAGTTTGACATGCCTTGACAAATTAGCTGTACAACAGTTCGAGTATTATTTTAAACAACTTGTTTTCTAGCGTGTAGCAGAAAGAAGTTATCAAACACAAATGACCTTTTTGGAGGGGTAACTTGTGATTTTAAATGAGCTGGTGAGCAACCTGGCTTCATTTTCCATTTTCGAAAGGAAAAACAAATTCTGCTTAGATGAAGTGGTCGCTTGCAACACCTCAGGAGTACAGTTAAGTATCATCAGCAGTCTCAGCCAGCCATTAGTGCATTATCTTGAGGATCTACATCATTAGTTTAAATTAGGTTCACTTAATTAGCCAGCTGGTACTCTCCTTGACGCACTGATAAACAAGCTGTGCTTTACACTTTCATAATGGTAAGACTAAAAAACAATTTCCACCTATTTTTTTCTTCTCTAATGATGAAAATAAAAAAGTAATCCCCCCACTTGTTTAGCCGGTGCATAACATCTCTTAATCAAATATATTGTCCTCCCATTTCATACCTCTGAATCCTTCAGATTTCGTAACAAAGGAAGTTTAGAGCTCAGCTGTCCAAAAGATTCATGATCTCAAGACATAGTGCTTAAGGTTACAGGGAAAATACTTTGGTTCTGATCACAGGTCTATGAAAAGTAGCAGCTGTAATTGGAAAACATATTAAACCAATCCTTCCTTCCTACTTCAACAAAACATACATATTTTAACAGGTAGGAAGCTTTGCTACAGCAACATCATGTTGATTTTTTGCAGTAACATCTTCCATTAATTTCAGTATGTGGCTTGAGAATACTCTTCCCTTTTTAACCATTTTTCAGTAATTGGTGTAGTTTTTCAACCAATACATGTAAAGTGAGAGTTATGGCAGGGAAGGAAGATTAGTTCTGTACTTGATTTAAAACCTTTGTTTTCAACTTCTTAAAGGTTTCAGTATAATGTGGTTTTGATACCAAGTGTTAGAGTACATAACAAATAAAAAACACATTTTCAGCAATTCAGTAACTCTGAATTAATAAGAGGGCTACTTCAAGAATTGACAACATAATTCTTAAGCACAGTCTGAAAATATCTCGAAATGCAAATCTGTCCATCATTTTAATTCAATCATATAAATTATGTTTCCTTTGAAAATGTGATGGAAACAAAGTGTTTCTTTTTTATTATATATCAGGCAGTGAGTACAGATCCTGTTCCAGTGAAACTACACTATGATAAATCACATGATCAAGTCTGGGTGCTGAGCTGGGGAGACATGGAAAAGAATTCACCAACTTTGCAGGTGAGGTGATCACAATGATTACATGTAAGGAGATACAGACAAGTTGAACCTTTGTGTAATTACAATGTGTTACAAATTTTCCTTTAAGCATTACTACTATGACCCCAGCAGGGATAGAGAAATTATTTTAGCTAACCAGAAAAAAGTCAGACAACTGACCTCACCAAAAAAGTTACTGATCATTTTCAAGACCCTTAGTCAGAACTAACAATGGCAAATTGATAGAAGGATAAGGAATGAAGCTGAAAACAGCAGCATGTTCTGTACTGAGCAAACTGTTGATGTTCATTGTATTTTTGTCCCTAATTAGAGGATAAACAGGATTTTAGACATACTTCCATTTCATTAAGGTCATATTGATATTCTGGAGGTCAAGCTCAGTCTTTACTGGGTTTTTTTCAGATGCAAGATATTAAAAACCTTGATTTTGCCCACCTTGGAGCAGTGAGAAACCTAGGGACAGTCACTAAAGAAATATCTCAGGAAGCTGTACTTACCTTGCTACTTTTTTTAAAAATTTCTCTTCCTTATTTTATAGCAAACCCCTGAGACTATGATGATCAGCCTTATATAATAATTTAAAAGTTCATTTTTCTTTTAATTAGTTTTCCTTTTCTTCAGAAATTAATGAAATCTTTATGTTCTTAATAAATACATATATATAAGAAAAAGAATAAGAGAAATTTGAAAAGTAAAATTAGTAGCATTTGAAATCACCTGTTTGGAACCTATTGACTCTCAGTAACTTTGATCATGCAAGGTAATTCGTGAGTTTAGTTTCCACTCCTTCCCAGAACTGTTAATTGAGTCAGTATTACCATATTCTAAAGTGACTGATCATCCTCATCCTCATTTAATTACAGCATAGATAATAAATTGCCTTCTTTTCTTAAAAAAAAAAAAAAAAAATCCAGTCTTAAATGCATATATTTGAAAAACATAGTGGCTATTATATGGAATTGTCTTTTATTCACCCATAAACATTTCCTTCAGAGAAGGTCCAAGATTCTGGGATTTGAATACAATTGGTTCATAACAATTTAAGGAACATGTAAACTCAATTCAGCTTGTTCTTCTGAAATATGTCTGTGCTACGTTGAATTATCTCATGATTGACAAGAACTGGACATAACCATATGTTCCAGTGGATTTGTTGATAGCATCTTTGCACTCTGGAAGAAGTGCTTAAAAATTTAATGTCACTCTAAGATCTAGTGTTAAAAAAAAGATAAACAAAAACCTAGTTTAAACTAAGACCTGTTAAGGAGTTTAGTAACGGAAATGAATAAATATGGATTCAGGGTGAATAAAAAAGATGGAGGCGAAAAATAATTATGAAGACTAAGTGGTCAGGTATGTAATAGTTCTCTGAAATCTGTAATTCTGATCAGCTTTATTCACTGTTATTTACATTCCTTTTCTTGCTAACTTGGAAAAGACAGTGCAAGAGAATACACAGGCAATACTGTATTCATTCATTTGGATTGAGATTTGAATTTTAAAGAGTACTTCTATAGTTTATAATGATATTACTTTATGCAGGTGATAACACAAGCCAGTGGGAGTGTTTCTCATCACACAATCCATACTCAGCCAGTGGGAAAGCAGTTTGACAGAGTGGATGACTTTTTCATTCCAGCTACAACCCTTATCATTACCCATGTACGGTAAGTTTACCTGAATGTAGTGAACGTACATTGTGTTCATCCTACGAACATATGTTTGAAGGACATATGGTACAGAGAAAGGCTGAGAAGAACAGGACAACACTTAACAGAGGCATAAAGAAGAGGTTTGCCCAAGATCTCTGAGAGAAAAATCTGTTTTATGTTCTCAAAATACACCAGTAAGAATGTGATTTATAATTTTCTTTTCATATTTTTTTCTGTAACATTTCTACTTCTAGGTATTGAATAATTCTGCAGTCTAGGATTTTTTCAGCTGGGTATTGCATTAACGTGTATTAGTAATTTATATGTTTACAACTTCTAAGTTTCTTTGCAAGCTGACACAGATCCATTTTGTCTCAAACCAGCTCTGCCAACAATTATCCATCGTTAATTCTGATATTCCAAGTTCAAGTTTCAATAGGAATACCTTCATTATATAGTCTTAACTATCATCATTCTGTTCTAGCAAAATTCTCAAATTACAGGTGTAAATAGGCATCTCCATTAAAAAGGATATAATTTCTGATTGTAGTGAGTGGTAGTTTTTTAAATGTGAAAACATGGAATTTAGGTTGATTTTACAATTGATTTTAGAATTTGCTCTGTATGTGCCTGGGAAGAATCTAGTCTTCTGTATCAAAGAACATTTGGCTTCTTCTAAGGATGTTGTTGATGAAAAATATTTTGTTTAATTTCCTACAAAACTCTTAACTAACAAGTAAGTTAGCAATCATCCATTTGCAATTTAAAAAGAAATTTATAAATAATATATCTGAAAAATAAATTGACTCTAAGTACCATTATTGCCGTATTTCTTGAACTAGAAGACAAATTCCTGTTGTGTCCCTGAAGTAATCTGCAGTCCTCACATTAAGCCTTAGAAAAACATTAAATATTTCTGCTGTATTTGGAACAGATATGTATTGTGGGAAAGAAGTTACTGTTTCATAAACTAGCAAGTACTAGATGTGCTGCCCGAACAGAACTGACATTTAGATACTTTCACGTTCAAGTAACTAGGAAAATAAAACCATGGATTGGGATAAACATCATACTAGGAGAGGAATCAGGACTGGGAAAAGAAAAATAGGGTCAGTCCTAAGCTAATGTTGGATTTGTCTTGTCTAATTCAAACTATTTTAAGTCGATATTTTTCACAAATAGGTCAAGTAGATGCTTCCTGCTTTGCATGTTGCCTTCAGCTGCTAAGTCATTTCACATGTCCTATATGAAACTCAAGAGAAAATAGAATGAAAGAATTAAAGAAAACACACAGGAATAAAAAGGGAGTATGAAATTAATTGAACACTGAAAGAATAAAATCTGATAAATGCCTGCAGATATGTAATAAACATAGGCATCAATTCAGGCCTAGTAAAGTTTTTTTGGTTGGTTGATTGGTTGTTTGTTTGTTTGTTTTTTTTTAATATTCACATGCCAGATAAAATTGCCAAGATTGCCAAAATGCCAAAAGAAAATTCCTGGTCTGTCAAAGAGCCTGCAGTAGTTTGTCCACTGCTAAATCCGTATATTTGGGGGCTTTAATGAACAAAATCAATTTAGTTTTGCCAAATAATAAGCTTAAGAGAAATGCTATTAATTCTTAGTGCCTTTTCTAAAAAGAAAAGAAAAAAAACACTATATAGATAAATAAAGTGCTTTTTTTTCAGTGTATTCTTCAAGAGCTGTTTATGGTAATCAGTTGTTAAAGAATTTGTCTTCCATAAAATGTCTGGCCTGCAAGTACCTTGCTGTTTTTGTTTAAATAGGAATGTAATATGTGAACAATGTTATGGGAAAGATTTAAAATTAACAGTATTCATCAAATTAGTAGTGATGTAGAAAAACCCAGTCTATTAAATTTAATATCACCAGTCAACAAAAAAACCCACTCAATCACAGCATGTGTTTCTTAAGGCTGTTAGGCAGCAAACATAAAACTTGAGTTTATTATTCTTGGGAGTATATACCAACCAGGGGAGCAATTTATGAGTGTGAAATTGCAAAAAACAGCTAAAAGGGAAATAACCCCACTGGCTAAGTTGGCTGGTGTAGTTAATTGCTCAAGGGTCCTATTTGCTCTCTGCCAGAAATCAGGTCCCTTTGACCATGCAACACCAGCCCCTTTCAGAAAAATAAAAGCTTTCTATAGCTAGGTGCATTTGTTACCTTTAAATTTAAATTTTGAATGATGGAGCAGACGTCAGTATGCATGGCTTACCAAATTAGCATTCAAAACTAAACGCACTGTCCAAATTAAGGCAATTCTAAGTGAAAAAAGGCATATCATTTTAAAAAAATTAATTAAGTTTTGTAACAGCTAGCATGAACCATCTGATACCATCTGCAGTGTATTACTATCTACAGCGTATTCTGTCCAATAGATTGGTTTGTTGACACATAGGAACAGAAGTAAAGGCAAATAATTTAAAGCTATAGTGAGTAATTATTTTTATTCTTTAATAATAGCTGAAGTGGTAATTACTAGTAATATTTATATAAGTATTTAAAACTTATTGGAAAATAATTTTATTTAAGAAGTGATGGAACTGTACTTTTGATTTACCTAGGTGAGTTATTTTTATATATGAAAACCCAAATGGGCTGCCCATTATTAGAAAAGAAAATTCCGCACATTTTAATGCTCTTTTGGACAGCAGATAATTTAGGACACCGTTCCTCCAAATCAAACATTTGAAGAGATATTATAAATTTTGGTCTCGGGTAAACAGTAATTAATTTCAAGGAGAAATTTTTTTTCCATTTTTCTTACCAGCTAGTGTTATGTTTGTGGATACTCATGTTTGCTTGTACTTACCACACATCAGGAGTGAGGGCAAATAACCTTTTCTTTTGATAATCAGCAGGCATGCCACACATACTCTGAACAGCTGTGAGGCACCATCAAAGCGTCAGCTAACCAAACTATGTAGGCATGAACCAAAAGAAGTAGAGGAAGAATAGACAAATTTATTATCTTTAAACTTTCTTTGATAGTCGATGGCTAGTTAATGTGTGTACAGAAGAGGACAAGAAGAGAAATTATCATTCTGAGGAGAAAAATGTGGTAGGTTTGGTAGCACCAGTTAGTTTTGGGACATTAGGAAGGTGTCTCCCTCTCTTTTATGTTCCAGTAATACTATTTCTTTCTACTCAAACACCATTAGGAATCAAATGATATTTTGCCTGTAATCCTTTTGTATCTGCATTTATAAAGATATATATATGTGTGTGTGTATATGTTTACTGAGAAAAGAAAATATCTCTCAGTTGTAGTGAAAATATACTAAATATCTCGCTAATAATGTGTAGAGGAGCCCCAGTGATGTTTCCAGATAGCAAATCCATGGCTGTAGTGAAAGTCTCAGCTGCAGATAGATATGGTTGGGATCCCATTAAGATGCTTTAAAAATATAATTGCCTTAATTCTAGAATTTAGTGTCTGTTTTTTTTTTTGACAAGACTAGTTCACCTGCTGACTCTAAGGGAGGAATTGCATCATGCCTTTGAGCATTCCTTCATGATAGAAATAAATTTCCTTATTTTTCTCAAGCAAGCTCAGAGTTTAGAGAAAGTCAGTTTCCCATAAGTTTTCATGAGTTTCTTATGCCAGCTAGTTGTTGTGTAGTGCACAACAGGTCTTAGTCTTAATCTTAGAAAAAGAGGCTGTGACACAAAACAGTAATAATTATTGTTAAAAAGAACACTGAAAGAAGTTCAGTCAGTGTTGCTGTTGGAAATCTGAAGATTTCAAAAGGAAGAAATTTTGTATTCATCTTGCCCATCTTGAAAAACAGCCCATTCTGCTATTATCATTGCATACACTGTTAGTACGCTTTGAATTATACCAAGGGAATGAATGAATTAATGTAAAGCACTGTTTTTCATGCACACTCTCATGCCTATATTTTTGGTTTACACAGCTTGAAAAAAGTCTCCCCCTCCCCCCAGTTCTGTTGGAAAATTACCAAACACCAGGGCCACCAAAAGTATGTAGGATGAGATCTATCATACTGTAATAAATAGTACAAATCCTAAGGTGTTTTTCTTCATCTTCGTGAAGATTTTTTCTTCTGTAGAAGCACCTTATAAGAATTGGATATATTTGTCCTTATGCATTTACTAAGAAGAAAATTTTATTCAGTGAGCTATTTCTGTTCCAAAGCACTTCAGGACAACCAATGATCTTGTCCTTAATTGTCTGCTAATACCACTTCTTATCATAAAAATAGACTTTTGCCATTAGTATGTGGGATGGTTGCAGAAAGATGACTTGTACAATACTCACGAAAATATATTCTTGGAAGCCTAAGAAGCAAAAGGGCTGATTATTTGAGCTCCAGTGTTCATAAATCGAAGCGAACAAAAGATAATTGAAGTAAATTAAGGTCTTTCACTACACTCTGTAAAATGTTTCAAAAGCAGTATTAAATGAACTCACTATAATGGAGTAATTCTAACTTTTTAGATTTTTTAGTCTTTGAGCAGTGTTTTAAATGTCATACAGTTACCTGACCTAACAAGTGGAAGAATGAGCAATCAACTCACTGGTGAGATGGCTCAGGATCTGAATAGAGTTAACATATTCTGTTTGAATTTTTTCTCTCTTTTATGCCTCTGTTGTGTATGATAATAGGGGAAGCAGTATGCACCACTTTCTAAAATTACATTTATTCATTTGCACAAAACAATCCAAAAACTAAGCTTTTCTTTAAGAGGTAATTGAATGTGCTGCCAATGCGTTCCTGTGAACCTTCTTAAATGAAACCCATGTGGAGCAGTGAGTCAGTACATTCACATTTCATTCCAGAGTTTAAGCCCCTACAGAGGTGTAAAGTAGCTGACAGGGTGTGAGAGCACTTTCAGTGTTTCTATACAAATAATCAAACAGAAGATATTATTTTTGTTGCAAAAATCCTACATAATTAGAAAAAGTTTTCTATTCAGTAGTTTCTGAGTGAAACAATGGAAGTGGTAAATGCTAAGTCAGCTGTATATGAAACATTAATCAAAGAAATAGAATTAATTTAGGGGTTGAATTTTTCGCATAGTATGATTTAGTGTGAACATAAGAGACAATATAATATTTTACAAATTCAGTTAACAATGCACATTAGGCAGTAGAAATTTTGTGGCAGTTCTTAGTCAGCAAACTATAAGCCTATAATGGTACAGGGAAAATAGGGAAACAGCTTGAAAGCTTGTGGAATCTGAAACAGCTCAGTAGTACCAGGGCATGAAAAGAAGATCTAGAAAGTATTCTGCAATTTCTAATAAGGATTTTTGAATCTGTCAGTGAGTCCTACATGGCACAGCACACAAAAGAGGGATAGAGGTTCACTCTGCAGCCTCCTACTCTGTGTCTTAGTGAGAGACTTGTGCTAAATGGAAAACTTGTGGTAATTTTTCCCCCTCTCCTCATATTTGTCCCCCAAAAGAAGGACCCTTCTGGGCCATAAATATGTTGCTTTTGAAAGATAGGGGTTTTTTTTGGAAAGATAGAGAGGAGACAGCAAAACGTCTTTTTCTGCATCTTTTTTTGGCTTTAAATAGTGAATTTTAGAGGATCTTTTTTTCCAGAGGGAATCTAAAGAATGAAAGATTGAGAGATTCAGCTCAGACAATTTATAGCATTGAAACTTTATCCAACTACCACCACTGGCAACAGCAACAACTATTAAAATAAGTGACTTTTTAGAAAAGTGAAGTCCTCTTTAGTGCACCAAACCTATAATCTCTACTTCAGTCCTTCTCTGTTCACATGCTCCCACCTCAAAATTTCATAAATGTAGTCACTACATATCGCTAAACTAAGAAACTCTTAGTCCTTTAGATAATTACAAGATGTACCATGTGCCCAAATTTGCATCCTCTCTCAGCTCCACTGCTGTACTCTAACTGACAAGGACCAGTGTTTGCAAGCTTTAAAATGTGCTAGGCAGTACAGATTCCCAACTGTGTCTGTGGGAAAGCACCTACAGGAATCATGAAGGTATAGATAAGTGTCATCATTCCATAAGTCCAGTTAAGACTTATTGTCACTGAAATGATGTACAGATGTGTACATAATGTTTTTAAAGCCAAGGGATTTTGGAATTCAGGAAGAAAATATTTTCAATTTTAAAGTTTATTTTCATCTTGGTGCTATGAAATTTAATAAATAACTAATTTTACATTTAAATTAAGCCGATAGAAAACTATTTTAATATTTTTATTCAGTGTGACTTCTTCTAACCTTGCAAAATAAATGTATGGACATGTAGACACAGACACATATAGAAGGAATCAGTCTGGAAAACGATCCTGTTTGTGGAACCAGTTATTCTGCATGCCTTTTCCCACATCAGCTGACAATTCAATATTGCTTGACATATTTATTTAACTTATGGTCCAAATCTTTTCCTCTCAGGTACCCTTGAGTAAAACTTCACAAAGCTTTTGAACAACAAATTCCAGCTGTCAGCAGAAAAAAGGATTATAAAAAACCATTTCCACTTCAGTGGGGCTATTTAGAAATGAGAATTCCCTTCAAATGTTGCCTGAAACACGAGATTGCAGCCAGCCTTTGTAGCACTATAAATAAACAGCACCAATTAAAAAAAAAACAAAAAAAAAAAACAAAAAACAAAGGACAAAAAAACAAACAAACAAAAAAAATTCCTTTGTTCTACTTGACCTTCCCCATTAGCTCAGAAAGTGACTGGAACCTGACTTACATAAGTCTAGTCAGCTGTAATACAGAAAAAGCTAGTTTTGCTAAATTGTAATTTTTTTTTCATATTGTAAGTTTTCTTCTCTTTTGCATACACAGAAGTCATTACAGGAATATCTAGCTTTGAAAAAACATCATCTTCCATCTAAAGTGGACAAACCATTGCTAAAAATAAATGTTGTACCTATCTCCTTGAACCTATCTGATTTTAAAAATTCAGCATCTACCAGTACCAGTATGTAGAAATACATGACACAATGTAATGTTTAAAAACATAATCAACTATAAGAAGAAACTAATCCTTGCAACTATGGCACATAATTTGTTATAGTCAGTGGATAGAAGTTATCTTAGAGCTGCCTGAATTACTCATAGGTTTTCAAAAAATGTTCCAAATTATAAAGAATCGTTTATTAGCTTGGGGGCAATCTCAAAATGATGCAATTAACTTTCTTTTTTTTTTTTTTTTTGTATGTTTGTTAAGAAACAACCAGAACACAATTATTTTTACAAAATTTTACTGGATCTGGCTTGGATGGAGCTAGTTTTCTTGGTAGCAGCAAGAATAGTGCTGTAGTCTAGATCTGTGACATTGACCTAGTAAAAATGTGATTGGAAATTTTCATTTTTTCAGTTCTATTTTTTAACATTTAGAATAGATTTTTGCTAATTGTGTTTAAGGTGTCCTATTTGTTGTTATAAACATAACAAATATTTGTTTAAATCATATGAATCTGCGACTTTAAGGAAACTTCCAAATCTACACAGACTATTTTTGTGTTTCTTCCATGGGACCTCAGCTGTCAGCATGTAACATCTTGTGGTGAATAAAACCTCCAACTTCCATCTTAACAGAGTCACTCGAACCAACTCCCACCTCCTGTATAATCTGCAAATTAGAACACAGAAATTTGCCATTATGTGCCTGATCTTTTTTCCCATTATAATCTTTCATTTTACAATCAAATGTCATCTCTGATGCTTCTATGTGCAAAAAATAATTTTTTTTCATGTTTTTTATTTAAAAAAAATATATGGGATTTTTTTTTCCATCTAATATTTTCTTAGTTTGGGTCCCTAGTGAAAACTAAAAGGAGAGAAAGGAATTGTTGTAAAGTTCAGTATTTGTTCTTAAGAACATTCACATACACTCAGCTATAATGGTATGTGGACTTCATGTTTAAAATGAAGAAAAATATCTATTGAGACTGTTTTGATGCATGTAATTTATCACCCTTGTAGTCCTTATCTCTACCTCATTATTCATTCTGACTATTTCTTTTGACATATATAAATTTGAGTGTTCAGTTCATATGGCATCTACCCACCTTGATGTTACCACATTTTCTGAAGTGCCAGATTTTCTTAATCCGATCCTACCTTGTACTGACATTTTGGAGCATCTTTAGAGTCTTTTGTTCACTGTGTCTGTATAGCTAGCCATTTCTTTGACTTTCATTGCTTTAAAAATGACTGGGCTTTTTTAAATCAAATTTCTAGCTCTCCTTCCTTAGAAAGTATGAGACAGAAAAATGCATTTGCTGCCAACACTAAAAACAGATTTTTGCTGTGTGGGTTCCTTTATGATATTCATATATTCCTGGATATTAAAAACTTAGAAATTAAGTTACTTCTCTTTATCCTAAAATTTCTTGGATTATTTCTTGTCAGCAATGGACAAGAATCTGCAATAATTTAAAAGTGTATTGTAATACATATCTTGCAAGTGCTCCCCAAGGTAGACCTCAAAGAATTCATAGACACCTGCATCATTGGTACCCTAAAAATTTGGAATTTATCCCCATGCTGTGCAAATGTACACTGAAAGTCAGAAGTCCTGGGCTTTGTGCAGCATGTTAAAGAAATCATCTCTTCCCACAAAAAGTTCTTGCAAGCACTTACTTGATTTATCCAGCTGGGTTACAGAAGACAACTTGCATAGTCTTTCCCCAGATAAATGCTTAAAAGATTGTATCACTTTTGGTTTTTCCACCCAAGTGAAAACTATTCCAGTAAGGGTTTTGTTGATGACACTTACAATGTCATTTACTTCAGCTCAGCAGCATTAAATCTGTGGTGTTCATTTTAATCCAGAACCAATCTTATTAAATATGATGCAGGATAAACTCAGAAGCTGAAAGCTTACTAATGCATAAAACTATCTATTTTATAATATTATCTTCTATCTCTGTTACATATTGTCTAGTAATGGATTTTTTTTCTATTCAGTCTTAGAGCACAAAGCTTAATTTGAGATCTTTTTATTCTAAGAATATAACACTTGTCAGGATTCCTTCAAGCCCTTGATGAAATATTTCTTCCTTTCTGTCTTGCCTGGCTGTCTTGAAGTCCTTGATATCCTTATTTTTCAAAATAATGGTCAGTATGTGCTGAGAGAGTAAAAGAAGGAGAGAAAAAAAATCATTTTAGTATGTTTGGCCATCGACTGTGGAGTCTTTGACATCCAATTTAATCCTCTCTACACTTAGCTTCCTCACTGACAATGGAAATAGAGAAACCATATTCACTTCTATGAAGTATATAAAAAGCAATATCAAAAAAGAATAAAATCTTCAGAACAAATCTGTGAATATCAATCTCTGAAATCTTGGAATACTTACTTACAAAGATCACTTTCATTCAGATCTCTCAAGTGATATTCAGCAGTTGTTAACGCCTTTGTGTAGGACAGCAGGTCTCTTTTGGGTTTTTTTTTCTTTTTCTCCTAGCCCTTGCAATGTCCTTTTCTATTATATTTCAGTACACTTTGGGATCTAATCAGAAATGTTTTCATTACTAAAACTGTCTGCTCCCATAGATCTAAAAATGTTCATTGCATGCTACTTAAAATTAAATATTAAGTTGCTTTCTGAATTAATCTATGAAGACCTATACTTATTTTTATCAGCATTAGTAAGCAAACTTATGATTTCTGATGGATTAGATCTCTGCTGGCATCTATTTTTATATTAAAAAGCTATTGCTTACTCCACCTAATAGTAATAATAATAATATTGATTTTAATGAAAGCAAGTTATATCTGTCTATATATTAATTTTCCTCTTTCATCCCACATATGCTGTAAATTTCAAAGGTTACCTGTTATAGGGTAGATATTCTTTTCTTCTAATTGGAGAAGTACAGATGAGAGTTTAATGTGCAAATCTATAAGAAGACAGAAACCTGAAGTTTTCAAAACCCAGAACTTCCCAAGCAGGAGTGTAACAAGAGTCAATATTTTTAGAAAATTAGACCTGCCATGAAAATCTGTTTTTCATATAACAGAAATTACAGTGATGATCTTGTTTTACTCTAAAATCACTCATTTTCCATAAGAGTGGCCCCACAGCCTTATGTTCTGTGAGTTTTAATTTTTTTTTTTTTTGCCATTCTTGACGACTGCTAGTCTGTTACTTCGCAGGTATATTATCACAGTCAGACAATACTACTGCAAATGTTATTTCTCTTTTTTTATGAGACACTTTTAAATATTTCATTTACAATAATAGCAACAACTAAACAGATAAAGTAGTGAAGAGGGCAGCAATATTTTACAGATGTGTGTGTATGTATGTGTTCGTGTACATAAACACAAAAATAGAGAATTATTAAGACTTTCTAGAAGATAGGAATATTTTCTCAGATAGGAAGATGCTTTGTGCTTAATGCTGTTACATGCAAATACCAAAAAAAGGAGGAAAAAAGTGCCTTTTGTGATACAAGAGAAAAATATGAAGCAATGTTGCAAAGAGCATCAGGAACAAGATTAGGAAAGCACATTTAGAAGGTCAAAAAGTGTTATACTACCCACAAGAAAGGCACCATTTGTGCTGATGAGCAGTTCCTACTGGGAAAAAAATCTCCTTAGCCTTTTGTTGTCATCAAAAAACCATTTCTGAATTGCAAGAATTAAAGAAAGGTCCTTTCTGAGCAACCTGCCAGGCAACAATAATATTCTGAGTCCTGAGAAGAAAGGTGTTACGCTCTTGCACTGCTGAGTTTTTGGAACTAAAAACACTTCCACAATTAATTTTTTTTAATCTAATGGTAAATATTTTATTTCTTGCATTATACTACAGTAGGTGTAATAGAATGTGACAATAACATTTGTGTATTTTAAAATCACTTTAAAAAAGAAAACTTAATTGTGTGATGATTTGAATGCTATGAATGCAAGGCATCTGAAATATAATATACCAGTGTGAGCAGTCTTCTTTACAATCATCTGTGTATGGATATAAATTGAAGAGTAATTTTAACAAAGTAAATAATGTTTTCAGTGCTGTATGTTAAGTTTTTATAAGATTCTTAGTTGCACTGCTGGCAGGAGCTCCAAGCACCAGTAAAGGCAATTGAGCTATAGAGCTAAGAAAAAAGTTCTTACACCAATTTTCCTTTTTCCTTTATTATTAATATTTCCTTCTCCAGAGCTACTATGGATAACTTAATTTCAACAGAAAAAATGTTGGTATATAACACACTTCTATTTCAGTGTTTCTTTTAAATAGTAGTAATTTGCCATGCTGGCAGAATAGAAGCTTTTTGTAAGATCAGTGTAGACCCAGGACCTCTAACACACTAGTTTTGCATAGTTAATGGCAATTTCTTTTGAGACCCAGAAAACCTTTTGTTAGCAGATTTGATCAAACTTTGAATAATAGAACTTTATCTTCCTGGGTTGATTTTTGCATACATTTTGGAAAATGAAATGAAATAAAATAAAATAAGTTTCTAAGACGTAGACTATTAGAAGACTTTAAAAAAAATTTTATTCACTCAGGATAAAGTTGATAATAGTTTGGAGATTTTTCTTGAACATAATTATTTGGGTTATATAATTTCTCTTTCTTGCAAAAATACTGTTCTTTGCTTCTTGCACAGATAATTTTGATTGTAGTTTATTTATTACACTTCTGTTATATTTGCTTTCTATTTTGAGAAAATAATTTTTCTGAAGTGATTGACTTCAGATTTTTAAAAAAGTCTATAGTCTTCATAAGGATAATCTTTTGGGGTAGGCCAAAACCAGAAAGGATAGAGGACAT
>JANRMJ010000088.1:30628691-30644051 GCA_025584955.1 Alethe diademata | reverse complement strand
TCTCCTTCTCCTTCTCCTTCTCCTTCTCCTTCTCCTTCTCCTTCTCCTTCTCTCCTCCTCATCTTCTATTCTGTCAGTCTTCTTGAAGTGAACACATTTCTTAAAGATTTTACCTTAATATATTTTTTAAAAGAAATGAAAGATCAAATTTATCCTCATTTCTAGGAAAAAAATCCCAAAGATTTTCTCTATTTCATCTTCTTAAACAATGCTTAGATATTTCCTTTTTTATACTGACTGCAATTGGAGTGGTAAGCAATATATATGGCTTGTCTAAAAGAAGAAAATAGCATAAAGAAACTCAGGTTGTTAATTTGCCAGCTGTTGGCAGCTCCACACTTGCATCTTCCTTGGCTATGTGTGCATAAAAGAGGCGAAGTAAGTTGCTTTACCTGAAGGAAGAGGGAAAAAAATGACCTTGCAAATTTAAAGAAGCAGTGTCTGAATTCACATGACTTTGACACTTTTCTAGTACAGAACTTCTTTAAGTCCTGCGCTGAGTTTCTTCTTCATACTTTGTTTTTCTCTTGTGACTTTTGCTTTAGTGTGTTCTGCATAATAACCCAGTATACATCATTTCACAGTATTATAAAGACAATAAATATTGGTAAGACAATTTGAGTCTAACTCTGCTATAGTTAATTCAAGTAATTTTTCCATAGTAGGCTTTAATTTCTTCCTGTTACCCATGCCTTAGAAAGGGAAAAATTGTGTAGCATAGGCAGCATACCATTCCCTTGCACAGTTTTTATAGTTCCTGTCCACAGAAACATTTTAATAATCATTCTTTATAAACCAGGAAATTTCCTAAACTTTTAAAGTCAGTATGTATAGCATACTAGCCACATTCCATTATATTTAGTATTCTCTAAAAATATTAGTTATCTTTCATAAATTCATTGTCTGAAGTGGATTCCATCTCGATATTTTGCAGTAACCATGGTGTTAGTTTGTCAGAGTATACCAAGTACTTTAACAGTGTCATGAAAACATAGATCACTAATATATTGAGATAAAAAACATCACTTTTGGAAAATTCATGCATAAGATTTGCATGCAGTTCGTAGGTCTCCACAAAACCCTAAGACAAAAATGAAAGCCAGACTGGAGTTTGTCTGTTTGATGACTCTCTAGCCTTGAAAAAATACTGCAGTTGATTGTTATGGCTGGCAAATTATACTTTTGTGTCAATAAAAGTGGTGGATTTCTGTTAAAGCTGCACTTTGAGAGCAGTGAAAATCTTTTTCAGAGATTCCTGAAAATTCTGGGAGAGACATTGCTGTTTTTAGGGCTGTTTTGCATGTAGACTTATATAAATTCTTCACTCTTTGCAGACACCTTCAGCAATGCTAGCTATTCCTCGAATCAGTAGTTTTAATTTCTGACCACAAAGGGCAGCTTTAATAAGTCCCTGCTGCTGTATGATATCTGAACTTAATATAATGGCTTGGAGAAACAGACATTTCAAATGTAATTGTAGCTCTTCGTCACATCATAATGTAATGTCAGTCATTTAAGCTTCAATTGTCCAAATCTTACAAAGTTTTATAAGGCTATATTTAGGTATTATGTTTTCATGCTGAGAGGATATTTATGGTGAGTGTGAAGTTCAGATGGTAGGCACCTAGATTTAGATGTGAAAATACAGTGTATCTGTGGGTGTAAGCTGTCCATCCTCTGCACTGATTATT
The DNA here is from genome assembly GCA_025584955.1 of Alethe diademata. Classification (NCBI taxonomy): domain Eukaryota; kingdom Metazoa; phylum Chordata; class Aves; order Passeriformes; family Muscicapidae; genus Alethe; species Alethe diademata. The sequence continues at coordinate 30,642,360 of JANRMJ010000088.1, read as the reverse complement.
GGAGATTTAGTCTACACACACAGTGGAGTGCATAAACAGTTTTTCTCACCCCCTACAGGCCTATAGTACTGGTTATTTTTAAAAACATTTTGGACTCTGTTGGCTGTATGGTCAGATTTCCGCTGGCAAAAATAGAAGCTTTGATTTTCAGCTCATATTTAGACATATATAGTTGTGCATAGAAATTAGGCGTCCACAGAATAGGAATACTACCTTGTAGAGAATGATTTTTGCACTAAGGAGTTGTGGTGATGCTGTACATTTGTAATGGCAATTCTTGAACCTCCTTATTGACTACTGATATGATCAGTAGCAGCTGTGCTTGATAGGCCTGCAGAAATAGGTTTTTTCTTGTTTATTTCAAAGCAATAAGGGTATAAATATAAACAAATTGTTATGTTTATGTACTCTGGAAGAGATACAGTTAAGACATATCATTTTTGTTTTGTTGGATTTTTTATTTTCTGGTTCTCTATCAATTTTTAATAAACTGATGAAAAGATACAGTACTTAAACTGGTCATTGTGGCAGCACAGTCATTTTGCACATGTGCTTAATCTAAACTACACTTTTTTTTTTTTTTAATTTCAAAGTGTATTACTTGAAATCCTTATCAGAACCACCTGGAACTCAACTCTGTGTGGCTTGAGATGTAGCATTGCTGTCCTAAATGATATATGATACTGATACGTAGACATTCAACTCTCCAGTTCACCAGCTGAAAATGAAAACATTTATATTTAATCCTTAGAGAGAGAGCATGCTTATCCCTTGAGAGGACAAGAGTAAGTCATTCCTTTCAAGGATACTACCACTTGATGTTAAACAGGATCAGTGCGGTCTTTATAGGCAAATTTGGAAGATACAGGATTCTGCAGAGACAAGCAGTGAAAGTATTTGGAGCCTTAGGACCGAGGTCCAGAATATGTGAGGCAGAAATTATTTTTACTTTTCCACTTCTTAGAAGAAAAAACAATGAAAGGAGTATGTGATTTTCTTTCTATATTTCAACTGCAAGCTGTTATTATACCTGTTCTATATACTCATATGCACATATGCATATTTCTGTTTCGTAACATTTCTTTTTATATCAAATAATACATACCTCCATTAAAACTCAGCAGACTGACAGTAAGTAAACTGTAGGTATGTGGGAGTGATATTTCATGCAAGTTCAGCACTGAATGGGTGTGGGGTTTTCCCCCTGTTATCCCTCCCTCTGTCCTGTAGGATTCAGATGATAGAAGGGGGGTCCAAAGGGGAATCCACAGATGCTTAAGTATCTTTTACAACACACCTATTAACAGTCATAACAAAATGATAGCAGAATCCTTGCCGGTGTGAAATACACCAACTCACAGGATGAGTGTTAGCCTTGTGACTGTATCAAATGAATTCGGAAAAAGCTTGAGAGTAAAGCATCTCCTTCTGCAATTGCTACGTATTTTGGTTTGTAAACAATGTCAACCCTTTTCAGATATGGAAAGAGATATTACAATGGCATAATTAAAATGGGATAATTAAAATAGCAGTGCTGAAGTTCAGGCAATAAGTACTGATCTTCTGGAATAAGTTTCTTATTAAGCTTTTTCTCAGTACTAGAAAATAGGAAAAAATTGACTTAGGTACTAAGGTGATGAAGATGGAGAGTTATGCACATAAATGTGACATCCTGTAACCAGGAAACCTCCCACAAAACTGGGTGAGTCACTAAAGATTTCAGCTACTAGTACATAACACATTCTACCAATTACACTTCTACAATACATTTTCTAATTAATTTGTTGAAATCTGCTATCTTGTTATGGAACAAACTCACAAAATCCAGAGCAGGAAGTTGTACGCATTTTAAATTGTGTAATGACACTCAAAGCATTTTTGGTATAGTTATAGAGAGCAATGACATAACAGATATATAAGAACAGTAAGATATTTGAGAGAAAAATGATGTTTTGTTCATTCCTCAAAAGCAAAATACTGTTTTTGAGCTCTGCCAGTTAATGCTACTTAGGCTGAACATATTTGATAAAGAACTTGAGAGAAATTTTATATAAAACTGATATTATTTGTTCTAAACCCTAATAAACAATTTTTCTACATTAAAAAAGGGTTGGGTTTTTTTCTGGTTTGAAAGCCTCCACACCTTAAAGGACAGTGATTGAATATTTTATTTTGAGCAGTGAAAGGGAGCCAGCTATATAAATCCATGTTGTGATATTATAATCTGCACTTTCACATTTTCTCATAAGTGAAAGTTGTATAGCATATAAGGAAAAGGAAATTTGTTTTTTACCTTTTACCTGTTACAAACAATGGAACTTAAGGTGATGGAAATTTTGCAGGTAAAAAACTGAAAAATAGGTATGAACAGAGAGAGGATGTGAAAATACTTGTAAAATCTGATAGTATTTATGTGTAATAATAATACCTAGAAGGCTTCCAAAATTGATACCTTTTAAAATATAAATTTAATGTTAGTGTCTCGTGTCATAAGCTACTTCTCAGTGATGAGCAAGTTCCTGTGAGCATGTTATTCCAAAGAAAGATTTGTTAGAAGATTTCCCTTGCTCTGAGACATTTGATAATCTGATGAAAGCAAGAGAGAGGAGTAGTTTTGGTGGAGCAATAATCTGATTTGCTATAGGGATTACTTTGACAGCTTGGCAATGAGAGTCTTCAGGTTGTTTTTCAGAAAATAAGATAGTGGTAATTATGATAATTGCTTTGGGAAAAGAATGATGGAGTTCCTGAGTCTACTGTTCTTTCTATTATATATGTGTTACAGACAGGCTTACAGGTCCATAAAACTTGGACCAAATCCCATATTTTGAATACCATTAAAATGCTTTACAAATACTTTAAAAATATGGTCTTGAATTTATTTTGTGAGACAAAAGCAGAACTAATAATTTATATTGTTATTAACTTTGTCACTGTAATTATGTAACTTTAAATATAAGGGCATGTTTTTCATTTTGAAAAAATAAGGCAATCATCCATATGATCTGCATTTTTTAAAATTGTATTTTGCAATTACCACGTTTTAGGATACTCTTCCCATCTCTTTGGAGTTGGCTTCAACAAGTAAATTTTAATTCTGTCATTTTCCCTTTGTCTGAGTTCTATAAAGCTCATTATGGAAAACTAATGACTCCCTGTGGAGAGCTGTCCCAGCTAGCAGCTGAGCTCTCATTAGCAGGAGCAACAGCTACTTAGGAAGAAGTTTTACTGTTGAACATAATGTTACATGTCATGGAATATCCCTGGGGTAGCCTCCTGTGTGTCCACCCAACCTCTTTCAAACCTGCAGACTACTCATGGGAAAGGCAGAGTAAAAAAGAGAAAAGGCCTTGGTGCTGTGCCAGCAGTGCTCAACAATAACTAAAATGTTGGTGAGTTATCAACGCTTGTTCACAATTTTAAAACACAGTGCCATGCAGGTTGGTATGATAAAAATTAACTCCATCTCAGCCAAATCCAGCATACTACTCTTACTGAAATTGCTATAGAGTTGCTAAGTATAATTAGACCTATTACTTTTAAAGTTTTGTCAAAACATATGATCAAAAATCTTGAAAATCTGGGATTAAAATCTTTATTATTTATTCATATGGAGTAAGTGAAGAAAGAAACAATCATTGATTTCACAGTTCTAGCGTTTACTCCAAATGGAGTTAAATGTCCACAGGCTACAGTTCCCACTCACATTAACTGCACAATAAATTATTGGAAATTATAAGATTTGCGCTCGTGACTGTCAGGTTTAATTTACACGTGATTCCAATATCCACTGTGAGAAACACCTTTATGTGCTGATATTGTGCATGATTTCACTGCATAGAAGAGACATAGGAGTTGAAATTGTTGTAAATATTAATCAGATATTAATGAGAAGTGGGAGGCTTTTACATACTAAGCTATATGAGAGGAAATTTGGAACTGAATATTCCATCAACTATATATAAAACGTTCCAGAAAAGTGAAGGTATTCTCAGTTATCACTTGCTGTTTTCCAACAGCTTAATCTTTAAAACTGGCTAAATGCACAGAGCTGAGGGGCACAATTTCATGACATTATTATAAATGGCTGTATTTTTTAATCCTTTTAGGTAGCCAAGTGCTTTGGAAAGTTACAATGTTATGGCTACTTTGGGGATTGGATTCCATCTCTATAGAACATGGAGTAGTAATGTAGACTTCTTTACTCAGATTTAATAGCTTTCCTTTGCTTGGAATGGAAAAAGAAATCTTGGGATTGTCAAAGCTCAGCACACGCACTTACAGATTTGGTTTGCAGAGACCTCATACAAAAGTCTCACTAATATAAATTTTGTGAAATGTCCCTATTCTGCTGGTTCTGTAGGATCACTGAAGGACAACATTTTCTTATCCTGTTTTATTACATAGAGCTTTTTTGCATCCCCCAATGTACTTCCCTGAGCAATCCAAGACTGTCACCTTGGTGACTTGAATACTTTTTTCTCACAAATTGGGTAAGTACTATTTTTTTTGAATAGTTGCTCTTGTCTGCCCATCGGAAAGTTGAGAGCCAATCTGGCAATGGAAGCAGTTAATAATCTGACACTCATAAGCTGAGAAGGTTCATAAAGCTGTAGAGAAGGGATGACAGATTCATCTGTTGGTTAGAAGGCAGCAATTAAGTTATTGCACAATGGACTAAAATTTATTTGCAACTGATCATTGCTGTGTGTAAACAGTTAACTGTTCTGAAGCAGGTCTCCATGGTCTAACACCCTTCCCCCAACCTAGCCACCATGATCTTGTACAGTTAGATCAATAAACCTCAAAAGAATGACCATTCAGCCTTAGAACACCTTTCACCCCATTATATAGCTTTTATACTTGCCTAGTTTTAATATTACAAGCAATTAATAAGCCTTCTGAATTAGGAGACCAATGGAGGAGGATGCTTGTTTTCAAAGTATATGTGTGTGTATGAAAGATAAGTAATTGTAAAATTATTAGTAACTCGTGTATGAAATTCACAATTACTTAAGATCAGAAAAAGTGTAAGATAAATTTTAAAAAACAGCTGTTTTCTATACAGTGGATGGCAAAGTAGCATCACAACCTTAGGCCTGCAGAAAGGCAGATTTCTCTGCGTTCTACTGGTGTGTGTGTCTGTGAACTAAAGGATTGTGTCAAATCACAGTCATTTCATGTGATTTGAAACTCTTGGTTGCTTTTTTTCAGGCGTTGGAGTAGGCTGCCCTGGGAGGTGGTGGAGTCACCACCCCTGGAGGTGTTCAAGAGGTGTCTGCATGATATGGTGATATGGTTTAGTGGCTTAGGGGTTACAGTGGTAGTCCTGGGGGAGTGGTTGGACTGTATGGTCATAAATGTTTTTTCCAACCTTGGGTTAAAATCTACTGTACCTCTGCAATTTTGATTATATGAACAAAGCCAGAAAAAATGGTGTTTCATATATCCATCAGCTAGAAGAGGCCATGAGAACGTTCTCTCTGACTTCTGCATATACTTTAGGTTTTAAACATTTCAAATAGTCATTGAGCAATTCAGATAATGAATCTGATAATTTTGAAGCTACATCTATTTTTCCAAGTAGATAGTATAATCTTTACTTGGAGATTCTCACCAGGGAAAATTCATCATGTCTCTGGTAGTTGGTTGCAATGGTATATTGTCCCTATTGTTAGGAAAAATTACCTATTCCTAATTTAAAGTTGTCTGATTTCAGTATGCAAACATTTTTACATTGGACTCAAACTCTTGCACAAAACCATTGTCTCTATTCCTCAAATAATTTTCAGTTTTTTCCTTTCGCCTAATTTTTTTATTCCCTTTTAGAAGGGCAAAAATAAAGAAGAAACCATAAAGTATTCTTGGTTTACTTTCCTTGGTGTAGAATACAGGTATAAGTGTGCTGCATGATTCTCACTCACCTCTCATGAAATACCTTTAAGAACTTTAGATAGGCTTTTGGGTCTTGATTTTATTTTTGACTCATTAGACTCAGATTTCATATTGACTTGCATGTCTGCTATGATCAGTAAATCCTTTTATAGCCACTACTTTTTTAGGATACTGTTCTATCTTCATGTCCTACATTCGCCATTCACACGTGAAGTTGCTCAACTTTACACTTGGCTACCTTTGAACACATTTTGCTTGAATGACCAGCTGACTATTGTGATTATGCTGTCCTTATTGATTACCTTAGTGTTACGGACATTCATAGACATTTACATCCAAACCATCTGTGAAAATTTTGTGAAGTATCAGCTTTTGTACCAAGAAGTTTCCTGTAAACTGATGATTCTGCAATGAAAACTACATTTTATTACAGATAAATTATTTTTCCTTCAGGCATGAGTTTTTATTCCAAGAAAGCTATGCCCTCCTAATATTCGGTTACCTTCAGAAAGTTTTCTAATAAAAAAATTAAATTAGGTTTGTCTGACAAAGTTCATTTTTTCATAAACCCATGCTGTGTTATAGTCACGATTTTCTGTAGTTCATTCTCATATCACCTATTTTATTATTTCCCTTAGATATGCTTCAAGCTGTTCAGCTTAGCTGGGATACCTGACTTTGTCTTATGAATATTTCAACAATCTTTTTTTTTTCAGACTTTCTAAATTTTCCTGTTATTTTGAGATTTATTAAAATGTTAAGAGCTAGTCAACTCTTTCAAAATCATTAGGAACAAATTCTCTAATCTGATAGATATATGTCCCTATTAAAAAAACCTGTTTATCACCTTCCTCAGTTGCCAGTGGCTTGGAAAGTACTTTCTCATTTTAGGTAACAAAAATATATTTTCTTATTCTTTGGTTTTTTTTTTTCTTTTGGGTTTGTATTTTTTTAAACTATACCAGACATGGAATTCTTAGCTTTTCTTATCAGTTCACTTCCTCTTTTCCCTTCTGTACCTTCCCTCCAGAACTTCATTACTTTTTCCATCCTTATGCCTCTGCCTAGCAATTCTCAGAGACTACGAATCAGCCTCACAAACCTCACAGACACAGGAACAGACCTCTCTTGATTTGTTCAGCTTCTCAAAACTCCAGCCACACAGCTCTCACTGTGACAGGCAGACAAACATATCAAACACACAGCTTGCCAAATCCTTTTACACCCAAGAAGACTGGCAGCTTTAAATTATTCCCCCCCTCCTTTTTATCTGTATTGTTGGGCTGTTAGGGTATTAACATCCCTGTCCAGCTTTACTGAATTTTAATTGGAGCACTGAAGCGTTGCAGGCAGTATGACAGCCAAGAAAGAATTGTTTAAACAGTAGTATTGATAAAATTCTATTAGTTCTAATAAATTATTTTTGGCAGCTATACTCACAGTTTTAGGAAGAGTGGATCCTTCATGAAATTTTACCAACTTCTCTCCCAGCCAGGTCCAAAGTTCCATCTATTTTTAGTGATCAAAACCACTATTTTGATTGAGTGATTTTGTATATTCTTATTCAAAATTATATATATTTATTGTATGTACTTTTTCACATCTGGCCCTTAGATAACATGCATTTTTACCTAGATTATGCCAATGGATTATAATATAGCCTTAGGCCAGTCATTCAGCTTTCTTAATAATCTGTGATATCTGTACAGTGCCTTGAAATCAGTGACTAAAAACAGCTATGTACGTTCTATATATTGTTCTGCTCGCTAACTTCTCAGGGTATTCAGCTCCAGAAACATTAGCACAGTTAGCCTGTGGGCTAACTTTACATCTGTGTCTAAACCAGTGACTTTTTAAAGTTTCAACTAGAAAACATTATAAAGCAAAAAGTCTTTTGCATGTTAATGTTACAAGAAAATGGAATTATATTTTATCAGGGCTAGAGAAGTCAATACTTTAAGGAAGGAAAGACCATATCTCACAAATCTTTGTTTCCAATTCAGAAGTAAATAGAATGCAATGAATAGCATGGATAGCTGTAAATAATTTTAAGTTGAAAATAAATAATCACTGAAAAAAATGCATTAAACTGCTCTTTGCACACTTTAAAATAAGATACATTGTAAGCAGGCATTCAGATACAACTGATTATCAGAATATATATGGTTAGCTGCTCTAGCATATAAAATCAAGTTCCTTAATAGCTCTGGAGCAAGGGACAGTAGATCTCACAAATGCAATAAAAATGCAGTATCAGATAAAGTGGCTAAAATGTTGAAGCCAGTTTCTGTAGTTTTCAGTTAAACTCAATTACTAAAGCCGAAGCCACTGTTTACATTGCAGGAACAGTCTGTCCAAGATACTGTAAGGTTTTTACTTATGGCTTTTTGAACTGTGAACTAAATACTACAAAGAGATTGATAAAGCTATAAAAAAAACCTAGTATTCTTATGTTATCAGCTGATTTGCTTCAAAATGTGTTTGCTGACTAACTCTGGAGATCTGCAGTCCCTTTGTGTGGACAAACATAATTTTTATTAAATCTGTCTGTGCTAGTGCAAAGGTTTATGTCAACATTCTTCCAAGGCTCCTAAGATATTTCATTCAAACTAACCAGGTTAGGCAACAAAAAAACATTTAGAGAATCTTAATTATTCCACAGTAGCTAAATTTACCTTAATGACATGCATTGGTGAAAGTTTATGCAAACATTTTGACTGGCAGAGTTTAAGGGATTTGTCTGAGAGAAGGTACCACCAGGTAATGAGAAGGTGGAGCACAAACCAATGGCAGTGTCCTCTGTGGGAAAAGCTTGACGCCAAACGTGAGTCTTTCCTCACATTCAGTTGATGTTACCCCTAGGGAAGGGAGACAAGACTTTTCCTTTAACCTTAGACAACACATTCAGATTTGGTAGTCAAAGAGTTTATGTAATCAAAGTAAACATAAGTGTACCTGTGTTTCAAAAACATATATTCTGGGAATAATATTTGAGAAGTGAAGATTACTAACTTATATATTCCTCTTGAAATCAATAACATTTGAATGCAGAAGTATCGCATAGATTGATCATTAACACTGCTTAATCAAATAATCATAAGCAAGACATTTCTTTGACTCAAATTGATTTAAATCCTTAATTTTAATCAAAATTTAAATCAGCAGTAAGATTTGCTGATTTAGATAATTGCTGTTAATCTTGTTTTGCATTTGTATTTTACTTTTAAAAAAGGTCATTTTTAAGACCTGGAATAATCTTTAGAAAAAAAAAATTGTCAAACGGCGCAAAGATTTATTCTTCTTTTATCACACATCTTCTCTTGATATATGATAAATAAAAAAAAATTGCTTTAGGTTTTGACCAGTTTAAAATATATGTGTTTAGATTTTAGAATTTGTTTTGTGGTGGAAAATGGTAAAGAATTCATTTTGGTTTTTAAAAAAAGATTACCTTTTTTTAAAAAGATAACTTGTGTTATCTCTCATGCACAGGATAGAAACTTAAATGCAATTTAAAACATACAGTCAAATTTTAAGTCTTTTTCCTGAGTTAAATAAAGGTACCATGAAATATGATGGACACATATATAGAATAAAATGTATCAAATATACAAATATATTAAAATGTTAACTTTTTTTTTAGAAAAGAATTTATTGCTATGTTTAATACTGTTTGTGAAAATAACAGGCCAAATTTTAAAAAGCATTTATATATTTAATCATGTAGATGATGACTGTTGTCTTTTCAAAATCACAGTAAGTATTTGTTGTATGTTTACGTATATTGGAAAATTTCGCTTGGATATAAGTCTGTGGTTTAGTACCTATGTATGCTAAAAACAATTCAGTGAGAGCCTTTTCTTTCACTATTAAAAAAGATTTCCTGATTTTTCTCATAACTATATATTGGGTATGCTGAAAGAGAAAAATAATGTTTTCAAACCCAAGGTCAGCTTGCCAGTCTCAAACACAAAAAATTTACTGTGAGTTTGCAACTGAAATTGAGGTCAAAAGTAGTTAAAGTAAAAACTCTGCACTGTGTACTTTTATTAAAATAGATTAAATAATATTATAGTAGCTTAGAATTAAGTTTTTCAGTACCTGTCATCACATTGACCTTAAAATTAGGTATTTTCCCTTTATCTTCTTGTGAGCACTCATATATAGTTCACTGATTGTTGCTTGATATTGTTATGTAAAAATGCAATCAATAAGCAATCAATAAGCCAGTTCTTTTGTAGCCACTGGTCATGTGTCTAACATTGGTTATTAAACATGGAGATATATGAAATGTCAGTATTGTTACCTATTTAACCTTTTCTATTACAGGATGATTCTGTACATAATACAGCATAGGTCTGTTTCTTATAGCTGCAGAATGCTTTCTAATTAATAATGGAACCAGGGATCAATGACTTTATGGCTACCCAAAAAGATTAAGAAACAGATATTATGTGGTAAAAAACCCTAAAAATCAAATTCTGCTGATGATCCTAATCTTCTTCTATGACAGAGCAGCAGACCTCATGAATAGAAAAGTAATGTTATCTTAAGTTATCAAGACATAACTTCCAAAAAAAGCTCACTTGCACATTTCTAATCATGATGATTGAATTAATGTATTTATAAGTGGTTGAATAATCAAAGACAAAAATGATCTCATAATCGGCTCAAATTGTTGTCACAGACAATCTGATTCATGCCCCTTCTTTGGGCAGGATTTGGACCAAATGAAATCCTGAGGTCCTAATTGAAATAATTCTTTAGTTCTGGGCTTTTATGATACTGAAACGGTTTGCAAGGATTTTGGAAGGTGGGGCTAAAATTAAAAGTGTTTTTACATCAATTCAGTGAAAGTGCTAATTTAATTCACCCTGTCTTTTACTGAGGATCTGACTGAACCATGTACTGAAACATTTTTTGCCTGTTACTTTGGTGGTTCACTGATTAGTAAGTACACTGGGATTACAAGTATAGTGTGAAAATTTTATGTTATTGTCAACTCAATTGTTAAAATATTCTGGCTGCCATATGGCTTTATATCAAAAGGATGTGAAACGTATTTTTAGATTATATATATCATCATGCAGTCTCATTATTAGGATCAAAGATTCAGAGGAAAATGCCAAGAAATGGGCCAAAATAAAACAGCTGTTTGGGAAAAGGGTTGTGAAAGCTACTTAGATAAGTAAAGCTAATATTCTTTTACATGACTCCATAATATTTAGAAGCACCTTTTTTTTTTTTTTGCATATAGGTATGCAGTCAATCAATTGTGCAGCCAGAACATATACATTACCATTAAGGAATAGTGATATAGTTTATATTAAAAGGTTAAAATCAATAAGCTCTAGGATTTTAAAATGTAACCATATTATTCATGTTCAGTGAAAGTTCCTTGATGTATGGAAGAGCATAAAGGGTCATTTAAATTGTAAGAAATATGGTGTTTGGATAATTACGAGGCATAAACCTAAATCCCTTTATGATATTCATTTCTATTGAATTAAAATAAGGAAGATTCAGATAATGATCTGAATAACAATGAGCACTGGGTTAAGCTGATGCTCCCAAGTAAGTCGAAGAGCTGTATCAACTGAATTCAAATATGTGAGATGTGGTATCTATTGATACTTAATCTTCTCCTCCTTCCTGGCTTTTGTAAAAGTTAGAAGTGAATAGATATTCTGAAAGTAATTCCCTCATGTCAGTAGAAAAAAAGAGCTTTCCCATTAATCAGATAAATGGGTTTTAGGCATTTTTTAGTATATTCTAAATTACAAGAACACTAAAAATAAAATATTATAAACTGCTTAATATCTGAAACATCTGAAGCTGAGATATACAGCAATACACCGCTGCGCATATGAACTCATCTCCTTTCCTCATGGTGTTTTTCCCCATCCATATATAATGCACACAGTAGCTCTGACTTTGGTTTTGTGCTTCTCCTTTCAGGTTTGGATATATTCTTCATAAGGATGATCCAATGCTTCAGAAAATTGATCTAGAAACTATGTCGTACATCAAGACAATTAGTCTAAAGGATTATAATTGCATTCCTGAGTCACTGGCTTATACACATCTTGGAGGATATCTTTTTATCTGCTGCAAGCCTGACACCACTGGGGCTGTCCTACCGCAGCTGATCGTGGATAGCGTTACTGATTCCGTGATTGGATACAATGGCGACGTGACAGGCACGCCACATATCTCTCCAGATGGACACTACCTTCTCAGCATTGATGATGCAAAAGGCCTCATGAGGATCCAGTCCATAACAGTGAGAGGAGAAATACAGGATGCATTTGACATTCACACTAATTTGCACATATCTGACGTAGCTTTTCAGCCATCCTTCACTGAAGCTCATCAATACAATGTCTACTGCAGCTCCAGCACACAAACTGATGTTCTCTTCATGGAGCTCTCCTCTGGCAAGGTGAAGATGGTAAAGAGTCTGAAGGAGCCCATCAAGGCAGGCGAATGGCCTTGGAACAGTAAGAATCGTCTTATAAAAGACAGTGGCCTTTTTGGTCAATATCTCATGACCCCTTCCAAGGAATCTCTGTTTATCCTGGATGGACGGCTCAATAAGTTAAATTGTGAAATCACCGAAGTTGAGAAAGGCAACACAGTAATTTGGGTTAGAGAAGCATAAGAATCTGTGTTAGATATTTACTGAGTTAATAGTTTTACAGTACATTGCACTTAAATTACACCATTCTTCAAATTTATACAATATTAGTTTTAAATTGTTAGGCCCTTCTATACCTGTTATTTCTTTGACATGTTCACAATTTGAATCAACTTCCACATAAAAGTGACTAAAATTATGGCTATTTGATAATGATACTCCTTATTAATTATAAACAGATTGTGTTGTTTGAAATAACTAAATATTGAAATTGATGATAAGTATAAATTACTGTAAAAAAAGAAGAGAAAAATATCAAAAAAGCTTGGGAAATTTAATATGATACTTTGCATTTGTAAATGGAAGACTTAAATATGATTCAATTTTTATTTTGCTTTGCTTCAGACACAAAACAAGAGCTGTTGTAACACAACCTTTGACTCCTTAAGCTGAAATATTATATCCTGTTCAATCCATTGTTAAATCTTTTTGTGCCTTGAAGCGAAAGTCTCACAAGAAAGACAAACATAGAAATTATAAAATTTATTCCCACTGTGGCTACAGGATTGCTTGTCGTTGGAAAGAAAGTTTTGCTATCAAATTCTAGGTGTCAAGTTGTGCAACAATACATGGACAGGAAAACAAAAACAAAAATTATATTTGCAGTGTTTTCTGATCACTGCATTTTGGAGTTTATTTTTATGGTGTCTTAGTTGGGAAATCTGCTTACAGAAGCTTAACGTTTTTTTAGAAAAAAATAGATGTTAGGTTTTTCAGCAATCACAGAGTGTCATCGGCAAAGTTTCGAGTCTACTGAAGAGAAATATTGCACATCCTTTCAGAATGTACCACATTTTAAAAACCCGACATCACAAAGGTTCACCTATATCATTGAGGAAACTGTTAATTAAACATAAATAACATGCATTTTAAGAAAATGAGAATGCAAAGAACTCAAGTCTACGACCAGTAGATAACATTTTTGCTTATTTGTTGAACCATTGATTCTTATTCATTAAACCATTTGGTTAGCTCAACAGGTTTTCTAGTCCTTGCATCCAACTGGATTAGTGCAAAAAGAAAAAAAAAAAAGGAAAAAAAAAGAAACTAAAACCCCGAGGTAAAAACCAAATGCCA
>JANRMJ010000088.1:30605499-30628591 GCA_025584955.1 Alethe diademata | reverse complement strand
TAGTATAAAAAAAAAAAAAAAAAAGGAAAAAAAAAAAGAAAAAACAAACAAAACCAAAAAAAAAACCCAAAAACTTTGTATTTTTTATAGTTTGTTTACTTAGTATTCTAATATAACACTGGTTAAACATGTAAATGGGAAAAAATAAGATTCCCAGAAGTATAATAACAAGTTGATAGAAAGCCAGCAGTGAACATCTATCCAGACTCAGAGCAATGACTTAGAAGTTTGAGAGTATTTTTATTTTTATTATGGTTTTGCTAAAGAATGCTTATAAGCTCTTAAACTGACCTCCATTTACTGAAGGCAATCAGAATAAAATATCTTTTTTTAAACAAAGTTTTACTGCAATTTAGATTGTGTAAAATTGCTTCTAAATCTGGAATTTTCTAGAATTGTAATCTTGTGTGCAATGAGCATTCTGCCCTGTGTGGTACAGTAGATCTCTCTTTAGCTTGAGCAAACCTCCTGGTAAGTAGCTTTAACGGAGATAAAAATTTGCTTACATTTCTAGCTGCTGAATCTATTTTCCTTTTTAAGAACTTCTCTCCATTGTGAACAAACTATAATCATGTAAACTGTGTGTTACTCAATTGCAGTAGTCTGTCTCATGCAGTTTTTGTTCTGTAATTTATACCACGTGAATGTTCTGTATGTAGAAAATGCTTGACAAAAGGAGAATAAACCCCATAAATTTTAAACAGTACTGACTTTGGTGAATCATCCAATCAGCCACACTGAGCTGGCAGGTAAAACTGACTATTTTAAAGCACCTATTATTTTTAATAGATGAATTTATATATATGCAAAATACTATGTGGTGTGGAAAGAAAATTTTTAGAAAAGCATAAGTAACTGAACAAGTTTCCTTTGGCTGCTACAAAGGAAAGCTCATAACACAATCTCACCTACTAGCACATCTAAAGCACAAGCACAGGCTGAGTGAAGAATGGATTGAGGCAAGCCTTGGGGAGAAAGTCTTGGGAGTGTTAGTGGATGAAAAGTTTAATATGACTCAGCAGTGTGCACTTGCAACCCAGAAATCCAGCTGCATCCTGGTCGGCATCAAGAGAGACATGACCAGCAGGTTGAGTGATGTGATTATTTGCCTTCAATAATTCTACTTCTTTTTTGACAATATTGTCCAGACTGTGTGTGTAAATAATGATCACAACTTCTCACCGTTGTTTTTTCAGTGAAGTTAAACAAATATTGGATCACCATGGTTGCTTTCATAGCTCTTACAGTTGAAGTTCAGCTTTCTCAAATACAGATGGCCTGACTGAAAACTTTAATCTGAATGACGGGAAGAGCTGGAACCTGTTTCCATTTTTGCCAGCAGCTCTATGAGGAAAGCTGATGTAAGGGGGCTTTTTCATCCCAGAGGCAGCCTCTCCAGGGAGGCCTAATAGCAGCCTGCCAGTACCCATGAGAGCTTATAAAAGAGACAGAGTTAGATTCTTCACAGCTGTGCATAGCAGGAGGACAAGACAGCAGCATAAATTAAATCAAGAGTTTCAGGCTGGATATAAGGAAAAGCTGTGATGACAGCCAGGCAGGGGAGCAGGTTGCTTAGAGAGACTATGCAGTTTCCATCCTGGGTAGTTTTTAATACCTGTCTGGATTATGCCCATTTGACTTTTAGTGGAACTGGCTGTGACTAGCAGAGTGTCAGACTCTGCCAAGGGGCCTTCAAACCTCAGTTGTCTTGTGATTCTATCATCACAACTTGGGGATGGAGACTTAATTTGTTTTAGTTGTTTGAGTTCCTGATTGAGTTTAATGTAAAACCTGCAAGTGTTACTGTTGGGCTAAAGTATGGGCTCAGCAAAACTCAAAACCCAGTGTTTTGTCACTTGAAATCCTTAGCTTGGAACATCTCACTTTAAACCAAGGATATTCTCATTTGAAATCTGGAACACTTTTCTTGGGTTCCAGGAAATCCTAAACTGATTATAGAACATGCACAGGATGAATTATGCAGAGATAAGTGCTTCTTTTGATGTATCTGAAAAATAGCTATGGTAAATGGAAGGAGGACTTGAGAAAACCACTGTAGATAAGATCTAGATATGTGTCCAAATGTTAACATAGCCACTTACGTGTATCCTTGGAATCAGATTTTCTAGTAAATCTTTTCTGGGCATTTATAGTATGGTTCAGTAGTGGAATAAAATGATCTGTTAACTTACTAATTTGAGATAGGAGAGCTCATTTCATAACTATGGTCGTATCTTCAAAAGAAACACTGTAATACAGACGAAGTCTTGTTCACCTTTCATCAGTTTGTCCTTTACATTTTGGTCTTCATCTTAAGTAGTTCTTAAAGAAACCTGCTGAAAACTTTGTTTTAAGATTAGCAACTAAAATGTAGAACACATAAAATTTTAAAAAAGACATACTTAAGCATTATTTAGCTGTACTGACCCTTAAGTGTGAACTAAATTTTTTGTGAATACTGTTGTTAAATGAGGAAAAACATAGTCATAACTTTGTATCTAAAAATCCTAATTTCAGCCAAATTCAGAAAGCGACAAAATAGAGCATATGAGGTGAGGTTGAGGAAAAAGTCATTCTGTACATACATACACTAATTAGAGAGATGTGAGATGGAGCCCAGCAGTTGAGAACCTTTGCACTTGCACCACACTGACACTGCTTCACTGTGACCAATCTCCCCACAATGGGGGAAGACTTGGAGGAGAAGGGCAAAACTAATGAGCTCAGGGAAGAATGTCAAGAATGACCAATTATTGTAAAGAAAACTGCATTTTTTAGGGGGACTGAAAAGTAAACTTTGGCTTAGATACACAACTGTACCAGTGAGTCATCAGGTTGTGTAGACAGCCTTCGCTGAGATAATTAGTGGAGACTTCTGAGCTAGCCGAGCAGCATGAGGGGTGAAAGTGTATGTGCGGCTCAACCTAAGGTTAAGTTTGAAAACTGTCCAGCTACTAAAATGAACTTTGAACAGAGTAATGGGCTTGACCTGGTTCATCCCTTTTATTCCTTTCTGGTGACTTGACTCACCCAGCAGCATGATGGTGAGAATACAGGGACTGCCAATGGGAACCACGTTCGCATGGTGGTTCAAATGCATGTTGCAATTGCTACTTTGTGCCTCTGGTATGGCTTCAGTGTGCTGCTGTAATACTCTGCAAGATCTAAATACCATGAAACAACAATTATATAAAGTAAATTTGGTATTAAACTTTAAGTCCTCCTAATGTGGAACCCCTAAAATAACCTAGTCAGAGGGTGTCGAACTCCTACCTCCACACACTATCAGTCCATTTTATGTAATACTGAAATAAAAAAAAAAAATCAACACTTACAGTGCTTCATGGTATTACAATAATAATTCAGTTTTGAAGAAATGGGTGAAATCTTACTTATGCGGATGTTAGGAGCATTTTATTTTATAGTCAGTGAGTATCACATTATGCAGAGCACAGTAATGGCAACAAAGGTAGTGTGGTGATCTATTTCCTTGTTATATTGAGGAAGGAAGAGATTCTGACAGGTCTGTAACCTGAGAGTTAAGAAATCATCATCTAAGATATGTTTATGTTCCTTAGTACAGGTAATTCAACTTCCAGATTGTTCAAGGGGTTTTATGGTGGAGTGTTTTTGTTTGAGGAGTTGTTGATTGGTGTTTTTGTTATGTTTTTGGGGGAGAGGGGGACAGGGGTGTTTTGTTTTTTGTTTTTTGGTTGTTTTTTTTTTTTTGTTTAAATAATACGACATTTTCAGAGAAAGTGCTAACAAGACTATATGTCAAAAATCTATTGACACTACTGATAAAAGTTCATAAACAGGAGTTTAAAATACATAGTTCACTTGAATCTATCCTGCCTGTCACCTCTTAATGGGTTAAATGCCCTGTTAGTGTGTCACTACTTAAAAAATTATTTTAAACTGTCTTCAGTGAGCTATCTTTCACAAAGTATGACAAATTCAGTTACTGATGAAAGACTGAAAGATACTGAAATTGCTTTTTTTCTATTTAGAACTAATGCATGACAGATTGCTTATTTTAGCTTATGAATATTAAACTTGTTCTGCTTTTAATCTAATAGATGAAAGAAATGGCTTCCTGTTATTAGTCATGTTAATGTTCTTATTTTTAATCTTCTCAAGGTATGTGTCCAATGCTATTTTTTATATTTTTCTCTAGTAATGAAAACATAGGCATACGCTTTCCTTTTAATTGTTATTAAACCTATGGCAAAAAACAATGTAATGTTTTTCAGTACTCTGCTTGTATAAGATTCAAGAAAAAAGCAAAGCACAGTGTACCATGCCCCAGTAACTTCCTAGAATCTTCCACAAGAAGATTCCCTCCCCCACCCCCAAGCCCATCTCAGTAGACCTGTGCTAAATCATTGCTAATGCTGAAGCCAATACTGTGAAGAAGTAGAAGCAACAGTGTAAGGAAAAATTATTACATAAACAAGAAGGGAAGAGGAGCTAAGTCTCCAAGTTATGGCAAAATTAGTTTTTAAGTGTCCTAATTAAAATTGAAAATAAATATCCATTTTCTTTATGTTGACTGTAAAGATTGAGTAAGGAGATACACTTGTAAAATGTATTTGGATGCTCTTTCAAAATAAACTTTCTCTATATACATTAAGAGCAGAATGACATAGTTTAACGATGTTCAGGCTGGACCGCCACAGCCTCTCCTCCACCAATTGGGGCCCTGGGTCCTTTGAATTTCCAGTTAAGTGAACATCTGGGTTGGCATTCGTACTATCTTAGAACCATAGAATCATAGAATCAGAAAGGTTGGAAAAGACCTTCAAGATCAAGTCCAAATTTTGACTGAACACGACCAGGTCAAGAAGACCATAGAGCACTGACTGCTGTGTTCAGTTGTTTCTTGAACATTTCCAGAAATTGAGAGTCCATCACTTCCACGAGCAGCCCATTCCAATGTTTAACTTCTTTCAGTAAAGAAATCTTTCCTAATGTCCAACCTGAACACCCCTAGTGCAGTTCAAGGCTGTTTCCTCTTGTCCTGTCACAGGTTGTCTGGGAAAAGAGGCTGGCCCCCACCTGGCTACACTCTCAGGCAGTTGTGTAGAGCAATAAGGTTACCCCTGAACCTAATTTTTTTCCAGATTTAACAACCCCAGCTCCCTCAACTGCTCCTTCTAGGACTTAGTCTCTAGACCCTCCACAAACTGCAGTGCTTGGCATGTTACAATAGCTCAAAGTCTCTTGAAGTTAGGGGCCAAGAACTTGAAACAGTATTCAAGGTGAGGAGGCCTCACCAGTGCCAAGTACAGAGAGACAATAATTTCACCAGTCCTACTGGCATTGATATGTTGTCCTCTTTTACCATGTAAGTTTAAATGCAACATTTAACGATGGGAGTGAGCCTCTTTCCCACAAGATCAGATTGACCTTTGGATTTGATGCTCAAATCAGTTTTGGCTAAAATGATTAATCATTTTCATCTTAAATCATATTACATTTTGACAAAATGTTGCTTTTACTTTACCTCTTTTGCTAAACTATTTACCTTGGGTGACCTTGATGCCTCAGTCTTGTGATAAAGAGAGATTTTCCTCCCTCTGACTGTTTTTAAAAACCAAATAGAACACCTTTAATTTACTTCACTGAAGAGAGGCATGCCTAATTTTTCTGCATCTCGTTTTTTACTGTGTAGGCGAATGGGTGTTGTTGTCAAGCTAGTCTGTGTGCCCCCTAGCAACAGCACTTTGTGTGTATTAAGGAGGAGAGCCATGAAACAGAAATATCACTGCATCATTCAAGATCTGTGTAGGACACAAGAGATTCTTATTTTTCTTCTTACGTTTACCTCCTGTATTTCACATGTCGGTTGTGCCGACAGGTACAGGGAGACAGAGTAGTGGAAGCTGGTCAGAGCACTTTGTGGCTGGGACAAAGCAGGTGGAACATAATCTTCAGTTTAGGACAGGAATCTTCAGTGGTTTTGGGCTTAGAACATGATGAAGACAAGCCTTGGTTCCATATTCAAACCAAATTTTACACACAACTCTCTAAAACATGGAGTCTAGCAGAATTCCAGTCAATGCCACGGCACTGCTGTCTTGGTCTGAGTTTGGAGAAGTTAGAATGTTGCTTGAGTTTTTCATTATTATTCCATTTTTCATCATCACTTTTAATACTGATTTTGGGATCCATAATTTGTTGTTCTTTAACAGAAATCGCCTGTAACACAAATCTTGCTACTTGTGCCATCTTCCTTTGTGCTGAGAGCAGAAATGATTGTGTGTCCCCATTTTTCATGCTTGCCCTCATTTTGTTTACTGATGTAAATAAGTGTGCATGAGACACAGTAAAGCTATGACGTTCTAAGGGTAGAGGCCTTCTAGGAGGGGATGAACTGCTAGTTAACTATTTGCCATGATGGAGACAAAAACCAGAAATATTTGTAAAGAAATGTAGCCCTTCATCAAGAAAACCCAAATATCTGATGAGCTTTATCTTAAAAACTGAAGGGTTTATTTGCTTGTCATACATACATAAGAATGTCTAATACACTACCTAGTGTTCCACAGAATATTCTTCTGGTTTCCTAAACATTTTAAATATGCCAAGGACTAAATATTCTCAGTCAAAAAATGTGATTTTGCTTTAAGTCTTTTGTTAATACTATAATACTGCAATTTCTTTTTTTTTTAATTTTTACTAAAAAACTTATTTTTAAGATCTACTAGACCCCATTTTATTTAAAGATTAAGTTACTGATTGTAGATTTTTATCCACTGAAATTCATCATGGTTTACACCTTGCAGAGAGATGGTAATTTAGAAACATGAAAATAGAGAATTAAATTTATCCATTGCTTCTCCAATATACTTCCGCTTGGATGACAGAATCTTGGAGAATCAAGTGCACTGTATTCCCACTCCAGTCTTTTCATATCTATATACTTCCAAATCATTCTTCTGTTCTTCAAAAACCTCTTTTTTTCCTGACATATAGACATATAATAGAAAGCAGGAAAATAGGAAATTCTTTTCCTCTTTTTATTCTAAGCTTCAGTAATTCTTAAGTATTTTTCAAAGTATTAGTTTATACAAGTGAACTACATGGTTGAAATTCAACAACTCTGGTGTTCAGATAGTGTTGTACTGCCAGTCATGTCTTCTTGTGCTCAAGGCAAACTTTGTTTTAAATTGCGACTCTCACATTTGTGTGTTTGAACCATTATATGTACCTGAGAACCATTTAGCTTGTAGAACAAGCATAATTTTGTAATATTCCATTTCACACTGACCACAACAAGTACGAAGTGTTTCCTTTAAATTAAAAAAAATCATTTTAATCAGGAATAAAACATTTTTCAGTACCTAAAGTCAGGATTTCACAGAGTCCAATTACACTTTACCTGTAACATAGCTTTCCCTTTTACTATCCATTGAGTAACAAAGCACATTTACATCAAAATTCTCTAGTATTAGACAGTGAATAGAGAGGATGATATTAATGTTATAATTAGCTATCACAAAAAAATTATTGACAAATAATCTATACTCAGAAAATAGTGAAATATTTTAAAATTTCAGCTGCTTTCAAACAATTAGTTAAGAGTACCCATAGTATAGAAGGAAGTCAAAAGAAGAAAATATGCTTTTCTGTGGACGCTTAGCCTTTTAATTCAAAATGGTATTCATTTTAAATACTTTAATTCTTCTGGCTTTTTCAAATACACACAGTGTTAAGTATATCATAAATTACTTTAGACATAGATTTCCATAAATCCATGCAATTAATTTTCTTTTATAATTTTAAAACGTGTGTTAAACTGCTTCTTAGAGGTTTTGTTTCTCACTTATCCCAACATTTTACTTTTACATTTACATTTTTACTTTGTGCATATAATTTTTCCTCTGTCTTTTCATAAATAATGATTCCATCCAGAATATTTGTTTTATTAAATTTTAAATATTAAGTAATACTTTTTGTTTGGTCAGAAATAATGCAGTCTGCCTTGTTCCTGAAAGTTTAAGGAAGTTATTTAGTTCAAAGTTCTATGAACTCCCTTTCTATTAAGAGAGATGTTGGTAGTTTTCAGTTCAAGAAAGGTCATCCCTCTGTCAGGAAATTTTTGTCAGAAATTCTCAGAGGAATTGCTTTGGCAGTATATATAACATCCTTAAAGCAAAGTATTTGATAGACAAAATAGGCTGTTAGAAAAAAATGTGGCTGTTAGAAAGATATTGTTATATCAGTAGATAACCAGAGACAGCATTTGGGAAGAGCAAACACCTTAAACTGCTTTTCTTTCCATGTTCATAAGGCCATATTGACAGGAGAGTGGGGACATACAGTTTAAATTTGTGAAGAAGTCTGAGCATTTTGGATCACAGAAAAGAGTTGGAGAACAATTTACCTTTCTTTAACGTGTTTTTCAAGTGCATTTAAAGCAAGATAGACTTTTCGTGCCCTTCATGTGATTGGTGGCTAGAACAGGAAAACACCCTTGGCACACTCCACTGGCAAATTCAGATCCTGAACTGACCTGAGAAGAAAGCATAAAAACACAGAAAAATCCAAGAAAATAAAAATGTATTTTGCTATTAGAGTATTTAGTTTGCTTTAATAATCACAAAGAAAGTGCTGGCTTTTTCCTATTACCAAATATTATCCAGTATTCTGCTTAGATTTCATCTGCTACTTTGTGTGATTTAATTGATTTTAGTGAGGTTGTTCTTGTCTTCCAGGAGGATACATTCGACTCAGTTTCAACTTGCTGTTTCTGAAAGTGCTGAATGTCCAAGATTTGTGGAGAACGAAGCAAGCCTGTTGTAATTTGAGAAGAGTGCCGCAGAGCCACACACTACAGAGTCATTGCAGAGCAGAAACACAATGGTTTAATCCAAAGTAGACATGACATGGGGTGTCTGGGGTTTCTCCAAATGAATTGAAACATGCAATTGTATGTCCTAGACTGCTGAAGGGTAAAATTTATTATCAGTCTTAACTGTCAACTTGGTGTTTACATGTGCTTAATGTTCAAGCATTTCTGTAAAGAAACAAAAATTATGGAGGACTGGACTGAAACAGAACTTGGCCAGAACTTTGGAGCTGGGAGTGGCATTCACACCCACAGATGAAAGTCCTGGATCCTCTGACACAGCATGGAGAGAGTTGATGTCACAGGAAAAAACTTGATAGGACCCATTGAGCTGAATGGGCTTTCTTATTTTACTCATTGCAAATAAATAAATTAGGTGGCAATTTCCAGGCTTTTAGATTTATATTGAATATTGCAGATGGATTTTTATTAATTTGATGAGGTTTTTAGAATGGTATCAAGGACAGGGTAAGTACACCTTACAGGATTAGACCTCGCTATTTGTCTGAAGAGCCTTCTTTCTACTGACATGGGTCTGGAATAAATCCTCAAATTGCTCAGCATTATGGGATAATAGTCAGATCTTGATATGCCCCAGAAACACACACTTCGACTTCTGGAAATAATGTTGCAGAAAGCTGATATGCACGGGAGAATTTAGAGGCCCAAGTGATGGAGGCAGGTAAGCAGTTTCTATTGATCTAAATTTTGTACTCAGGCATTTTGTATGCTTCGTAGGTCTAAAGCTTAATAAGGAATTCAGTGGAATTCACAGGATGTGAATGGAAGTTTTGTGAGAAAAGATTGGTGTATTAAGCATCATAATAATCTGTGCCTCAGCAGCCCTATCACAAATGAAATTTTCAAATAAAATGTGGACAAATTCTAACTATCATAGTCGACATGCTGCTACTATAAGCATAAACTAAGAAAATATTTTTTTTCTGTTTATAAGAATTGGTACTGTGCCTGATGTCAAGGCAGGTCAATCAGCTCCTGTCCAATTCTGATCCATGAGGTTTAAAACACTGAACGAAAAAGTACTTGGAGAAACAATGACATACCCAGAAACTAGTTCAATATATTTTCCCTTTTTAAGCAATATAAGTGACAATATGAAAAAAGATGAGCAAGCTTTGTGCTATTTCACTGCAATAGCTGCCATTTGGTTTCCACACTCCTGCAGATTATTAGCATATGCCAGAATTTCTAAGAATTGCTCCTTCGCTGCATGAAGTAACTATTGTGGCTTTTCTCTTAACTCTGGAAAAACATGCAAACAAGGCCCTGCAAGCAGGAAATAATGGGACTTCTTCAGTTTGTCACATTTATACTGTCAGACTCCAGTTAAAAATTCAGTATGACTGGGACAAACAAACTTTAATCGGCTTACTGGAAGCCTCAGTCACAATAGTGCCACTGTTCTCATTGTTAGCATTCCTTTGTTTTAAAGAGTCTGAAAGATTTTCTTTTTCACCATAATATTCTCTCTTTCTAATACCTGAATTGCAGCAATATGTGGCTGTGTGCCATATCTCATTTTTATGCCAAGTATACACAATGTGCAACATTCTGAGGCAAACACCGTTATCCTGGAACCCCATAAGTACTCAGTGGGCTTGCTTACTCAGCACACAATGCCAAATTGTGTTTGAATATGTCAGCAACTTTTGTCACAGTCTCAGGCAACATATCTTACCAGTTTCTCCTCTTTAGTGTTCCTTCTTTACATACCCTGAAAAAACCAGCAAGGGCAATTTTTTTCTGGGAAAGAAAGATCTCACAAACATTTAGACCTTCATTAGCCAGTTTACAGTTGGACTCAATGACTTTAAAGGTTGTTTCCAACCTAAATGATTATTCTAGCAGTTTTGAACTTTTCCATATTGAACATAGAGATTAGAAATAAATGGAGATTTTGACATGACATTTCATTAACACCTTGTCCAATGGCATTAGCATTTCCATGTATTGCTTGGAAATACCAAAAATTACTATATTCTACGACACCTTTTCTACAGCTCTCTCCTCTTCAATGAATTTTGGCTAGCTTACATTCAACTAGTACTCCTCTGCCTTTATAGTTCTATGCAAAGTCCTGAATCACTGCTATTGGGTTTCTAGGCACCACACAAAAACTATACACTGGCAAAATTCAACTGTTTCTGTTACTCCAGTCATTTAGCTGCCGATGTCTTTTTGTACAAACCTTTAATCAAGTGTTCTACTGGATTCAGCTTTTCAGGGAAGCACTATGAGGGATTACTGATTTCTTGGCCCAGGTTACGTTGTCATGAGTGAAATGCTAAAATCTCTTCATTGCTATCAAAGCTGAAGTATTCTTGCAAAGAGGCAGAACAGGAACTTTTCAGAATGGGGAAAGTCAAACTCAAATGTAGGTTACCTGTCTTCACAGCTACACTGTATTTTAAGTAGTGTTTATAGGATTGTGCTTTTAGACTTTACTAATATGCACTTCGTAGAAATCCTTGGGAGTTTTTAGTTCTTAAAGAAAAATTACTATTTAATTTCCATGAGGTTTTATGAGGCAATTGGCTGCAACCAGGTCAGGAACAGTGCAGTCAGTCTAAGTCTGGGTAGACTCTGCCTTAGCATCTTCTCTACTCTCTGGAGAGTTTTACTGAAGGAACTGAATGCTGGGTTGACTTCTTTCCAGCTTTACATTCATGTGGCACTCTTTTGTGATTTCAGATTTGTTAAACTTTAGTAACTGTCATCACTGAAAGGAATTTCAATGAAATATATGCAAAGGGGCTTTTCCTGAAACTGACATTTTACTTTTTACATTACTCTACAAACTTCACAAGAGAGTTTGCTTGAATGACTGATGCATATACAATTGAAATTGTTTAAGAATAGCAAGCTGTGTTTCTTGAAATAATGCTTTCCCCTTTTTCCCCAGTCCTCACCCATCCATTTTGCCTGTAATGTGTTATATCCATAGAAAAGCATATTCTGAGAATGAGAGTTTATAACAACATATCAAGGACAGATTGAATGGAGCTCTGAGCAACCTGGTCAAGTACAAATTGTCCCTGGCCAAGGCAGGGGGGTTAGAACTCGATGATCTTTAAGGTCCCTTTCAACCTAAAGCACTCTAAGACAAAAAACTTATTGTTGTACTTATTAATGTTAGGATAATTCCTCTCAGTCTGTATGAAGAATTAAAACAGTTTTTGCCATTCACTGTGAACTCGTATAAAATTCTACCTGTGATCACTGTGCAATTTTCTAATACAAATTGTTTTTTCATTGGACTTATCAGACATGAAATGCATTCAACAATCTGAGCTTTCAAATTCATATGCAGTCTACGTAGAAATTCCTGACTTATTGTAAAGTCCAGGTTTTTTAAAATTTTTTCCCCCCAGATGTGCATTACTTAATTTTAGCCATCAACACAGTTGTCACTTAGCAGGAATCAGAACCGTTCCCGCACCAAAGCTTGGGGGTGGCGCGCTCGGTGAGCCACACCGCCATCTAGTGCGACATCCGTCCTTCCCGCGTGGATGGGCGTGAAACCTCCAGGGCCTGCAGCACCGCAAGATGCATCCCTGGGGGTTGGATCTCGGATGTGACAACTTCCAAAACAAGCCCCACACCTAAGTTTCTTGTACAGTGATCCATATGTTCAGAGAAAATTCATCTCAACACTTTTAAAGCACAAAAATTTGACATTAAGCTCATGGTAATTTTTAAATGTGTGAGCTTGTGTAGGCTTTTGTTTGGGTTTGTGGGGTTTTTTGCCAATATTACTTTTTTTTTTCCCCCCACCTACAGAATGCTTTAACTGCCATAACACTTTTTTTACCTACTTTCTGACCTAACAATTTTAATCTCTTATTCTCTCCATTTTTTAAATTGTGAGATCTCTCCATTTTTTGCTGCATCCTAGGTCTTGTTCAATGATTTTCCTCTCTTCACACAATAGTGACCGAACAGCCACATGCTGTCATTGCACA
The DNA here is from genome assembly GCA_025584955.1 of Alethe diademata. Classification (NCBI taxonomy): domain Eukaryota; kingdom Metazoa; phylum Chordata; class Aves; order Passeriformes; family Muscicapidae; genus Alethe; species Alethe diademata. The sequence continues at coordinate 30,615,754 of JANRMJ010000088.1, read as the reverse complement.
ATCTACTAAAGCAATTTGCTCTTTCAGTGAGTTTTACCTGACCATTACTGCCATATTTTCTTGACCGTAGGATGGTAAATATGATCTTTTCCATGACCAGTAAAAGGCTACAGATTTTGTGTTGACCTGGTTGTGCAGCTCTCAGGACTTTTCTGAACTTGCCTTGGCCTGAGCTACTTTTATCACCTTTTTATAATTCTCTATTGGTCTAACTCCTAGCTTTAGTTACCCCCTGTGAATATACTTGACTGTAAAGGTCTGACAGACCAGGTTATTCACTCTTTGCCTAAAGAGCAGTAGCCCCTTATGGCAAATAAAGTTGAGGGAGGCCATAGTACAGACTTCAAACTTCAGTTGTGAATCAGGGAAAGAAGCAGACTGTGATAAGAAAGCATGTAAAGATAGCCCCAGCTGAATGCTAGCAGGGAGGCAGAAGGGATCCTTACACACACCTAAACTGAAGTCCTATTTGGAAACAACTCAGAATGCTGATGATCTGGCACCACTTCCATGCTTGATGCACATATCTAAAATCGACCCTGTGATGCAACAGATGTGAACAGTGAACACAACACCAATGAAAAAAGTAGTTAAATATTGAATAACAATCTTAGTGATATCAATAGTAAGGCTTTTCAATATGAATTTGGACTGGTCTGTAGCAAGGCCATTCAGTTGGTTCTATTTTATTTAGACTGTTAAGATTATTATTAGGTTAAAAATAAATTCTTGGCTCTGTATGTACCTTTATGGGTTTTTTTTCGGCCGTAACAGTTCTTTGAGTATAACATACCCATAACAAGCATTATCAACTCTCCTTGGAACTGAAAAGATCTATTATTTCATCTTTCATCTAATTTCTTTACATTTCATCTTTTCACTATTCCTGAAAACACAATTAGTCTGCAAGACCTGTCTAGAGTAACTTCCTCCTATTGAATAGTTAAAATTGATTATATAGCACATCAATACTAAAGGAGAAAACATTGGAAGAACATTTTGGACTGTAAAGCATCTATCAGTTTTGGTTTATGAAACCCCTGGAACAAAAACCAGGTTTTCTATGAGACCTGTAGTGCCAATTCTATCTCATTTGGTCTAATTTCTCATAATAGCATCATTTGTATCTTGTATTAGTTAGAGACATAAATGGCAGCACTAGGAATCATAGTGCTGATCTACCTGAATTACATCTTCCCCAACTATACCATTTGGGGTTTTAAAGGACAATTATGTTTAAAAAAATGTCTTTTTTGAAAAATTTCATCCAAATGCAATGTTTGTTATAAATTCCACAGATGTATACAAATGGGTTATTTTATTTTGACTCTGGTTATTTAATTGTCCCGGCATTTGAAAATAAATGATATATATTTTAATTTAATATATAAATTAAATCAATATTTTTAAAAATGAAAGTCTATGCAGTTTTCATAAGGACAAAAGTTCAGGGGATAATTTTCAAGAACCAACAAAGAATTTCAGGTATGAAACATAGTTCTATCCCTTAGTCATACATAAGTCAAAAAGCCAGTATGTGTAGCTCTTGAGAATACTAAAACATTTGCTCAAAACTTTCTTTCTCGAAACAATCTTCTGGATTCTTGAAAATATTTGCTGTTGGGTTCCTAAGACTCCTGAGTAGCATGAATTCAATCACATATTTCAAGAAGGAGCCATTAACCGGCAGTTTCTCACACACTGCGAACTCTTTCTTTTGGAAACACTTTGCAAGAACTGTACTAGGTATTTGCAATTACTGTTTTGATGAATGATGTGTCATCTTCTTCCTTCTCCCCACTTTGCTGGAGAACTATCCTAAAATTCTCAGCACTGTACCCCAACTAGAAACAGTGTAGTAGTTCTCAAGAATTTTCAATGCAATAATTATTTACCTATACACCTACCTACCTCTTGGTTCTGCCTCTGAAATGAAGGATGGGCAGAGGGTAGGGATGGGATGCAAAGAGGAGTGGACTGTTAATGTTGTTTAAGATGAAATTGAGATTCTGGATTTTCAATTCTTGTAATTTAAAAAATTAAAAACTACAAATTTGCATGAGAAAGACAACAATTTTCCTGACAAAAAATATATTGCTCCTACAACAAAATACTTTTGTCCTCTAAATTTACCTCACTCTTGCATAGAGGTAAAAATTTCTGCAAACCGTGAAACTAATCTGTAGCTAAAAATGATTCAGCCAGTGCTCCAAAATTCAATCCAGCTGAAGTCATCTCCCTCACAACTTTCTGGTCCCAGGTATCGTAGTCAAAACCACTTAAAACTCACCTGTTTTGGAGTTAAAAACCCCCAAACAACCAGACAAAAAACCCCCAATGAAACCAGATAGGATCTTTTGCAAAAAAGCAGTTACACAGCAGAAAAGTTGCCTGATAGATTAACTTTGAAATCTCCTTCGCCATGAGGGAATTAGGAACCAGGATGATTCTCTTAATCTACTGCTGGTGAATTGAATTTGAGGTGATTTTTCTTCTTACTAATACAGTAGCATTCAAACTTTATTTGGACAAGTAACAAGTGGGAAATCTGTTTAACAGACGGTGCCTGAGTTCTCAGAAACCCTTGAGGATTTGTGGAGTGTCAAAGAGAAGGGTTAAATCAGGACATTCAGATATGAAACATGCTGCAGCTGCTAGCTGTAATAACATCCTGCAAAACTGTCTCTCAGATTATTCCTTTAGATTAAAGGAGTATATATATATATATATATATATATTCTAGAGTGACATTTGTAATAACCTCTTTCTTGTTCACAATCATATATTTTATGCTGTATGATCCTAACTTCTTTTTTTCTCCAGCTGTCTTAGAGACTTCTGTTTTACCAGCAATTTTCCAGAATACTGTTTTTAAAGAAAAATCAAAAAAATCACAAACCGTGACTTGCCTAACACATTCTTGATATTTTGAAAATATGGTTAATCCTAATTTCATGAAACTCCAGACAATTTCAGAATCAGAAGATCTTTTGTGATAAATGCACTGTTTTCCTTTCTGATCTGATTCATCTGTTTATATACTCCTCTGGGTGAAAACTTCAGACCGGTTTTTTCATTAGGTATTAAAAATAATGCTATAGATCAGGTCTCTTGTTCAGAAAACCCCTACATTCTAATCAGAAGATGGAAAAGATTTCTCTACTTTCCCCAGTTTCTTAATAATGACTACAGTCTGCTATTAAAGCTGTACATGATATTAGATTAATCTTTGCTATGAGTCTATAACAGTTCTTACAACTACTAGAACACAAGATAAACTGACTTCAGCCTTCTCCCATTAGTGTGGGTAGCCTAAACTCTGATACCACATATGAACTTTGCGGCATCAAAAATAAGAATATCATATCATTATGCTACCAAAGTAATACTATATTACAGCAACGTCAAATTTGAATTTTCACTAAGAAGTTGGGCTTTTTCAGCAAAGTATTTGCTAATTTTTGCTTACTGTCTTTGAACAGTGCAGTGGAGAAGGAAAGTATCAGGCCTACTTTCTCACAAAATCTTTCAATTTCTCAGAAATTATTTCAAACATATTGCAACCTTATTCAGTATGACCAAAATATCAAAATAATCTTTGTCATTGACAACAACAACAACAAAACCAAAAACTAAAATAAAAACCAAAAAACAAAACCAAAAACTAAAATAGAAAACAAAGAACCAGTGGAAAAGAAAAACCAAAGAAAATTATTACTCTGCCTTACTGATTCCATTTATTTATAAAATGCTTTATTGTCCTGTTGGGATGCCAGTGAGATGCTTCATAAACGATAATTTACATAAGTATTCCCCTACCCATCATTATGATTAGCAGTACCAGTTGTTAAGAGTATCTTCTTTTAAGGCTAATGCAAATGCTTTGCTTCTTAGGAGAAATTTGTTGATAACATTCCTAGAGCAGGACACAGTTAAAAAATATTTTTCTCCTTAGACAGTTTTCAAGATTTTAATTTTTTTAGAAGACATGCAAAGAAATATTTTATCAAGATACTTCAGAATTCTCTTTTGTCCAGCCTCATATTTACACTTGCAGTTTGAGAGCAGGCATTGTTATCCTTCACTCGGGTGTGCAAGCTGCTCACCAAGTGAGGCAATCCTTTACTTTTGGCAGCTGACCATGGAATGGAGCACCTGCAAGGCAGTAAATGAACAATTGCAAAGGGACTGCTTGAGAGAACAGCTCCTAGCTTTGCTCAGAACCAAGAAAATGCAAATATTAGGACTAAGATCTTCTGTAGCTATGTGGAAATCCTTGACTATTTCTTTTATCTTTGTTGAGTTTTCAACTACTATCTAGAACCAAGAAACATTTGTTCTGCTGAAATCAATTAATTTTCATTGAATGTTTGAATCTGAAAAGATAGAGGTTTATTTTATACATTCACATTTTTCTTAATTAAATACATTTTCTATGGTATCTTTATATGTATAAATAGTTCACTTGTTACTGACAAGCAGAATGAAATTTTTGTTCATTGTTTCTATTACACAAAGAATGTGGATTTGAAAAATTAACTGTTTAGTTTTTTTTCTCTTGGTAAATCAAGTAACTTTTGAAGAAAGTAAAGATATAAGGATATGCTGGGACTGCAAACTAGACAGAACTTTGTGACTGATCTGCTTGAAGCTTAACATTTATTAAAGATAATACTAGCATTCATTTAAATATTGGTGGCAATGAATTTCTTTCAGCAAAAAGCATCAATCAATGTATAGGAAAAAAAAAACCAAAAAAAAAAACCAAACCAAAAGAATTATTATCATCCCAAAACTCCACTTTGCCCTTCCTTTCCCCACCATTTATTAGTTCTGGTTCCTATTCCCAGCTCTTCTTTCCAAATCTGCTTATCCACACCTGTGATGTGTTTGTTACCTGAGGGTGTCCTGCCCAGCTGAAGTTGTTCAGGTACTTTCAAAAAGAGGGACAACTCTTTTCTCTCCAGGAGAAATGCTTGTTCCACAGATTTAGTTTAATCTCCAAGAACAGGCTATACCACAAGTCCTGAAAGATTTCCAGACTCAGTCTGACTGCTCTTTTTCTGATCATACAAGAAACAAATATACAGCTACAGATGAGTTACAAAGACCCTTTCCTTTAGAGAGAAAAATGAATCATTTAGCTAGAACTAGAAACTTCAAGTGTGTTTAAAATGTGCAGTGAAGTCTGTAGTGAAGGATGGATGTCTATATGGGCTGCTGACTTCAATGACATGTTGTGCTCCTACTAGTTCCGAAAAGATGTTTAGATGAGATATTGTGAAATGGAATTAGGCAGTTTTTGTATTAACCTTTTGTATTAACCTTTTGTATTAACCTTATACCTTAAACTTTGTGCACCTCCTGGATGTTGCCAGATTGTTTATCTTGCTTTGCATAACTTAAACTGGAAACTGGCAGTGATGAAATATGGGCAGGTTGTTCTTAGAAGTCTTTGTGTTTCCAAATGCTTCCAACAGGTGTGGCACACTCTTTAAAAGTACAGCAGTCACATTATTGACAGCTTGGTGTTTTAGAACAGTCTGTGAATGTAGTTGGCAATCTGTCTTCGAGCAATGGGGGATTTAAAAAAAAAGAGGAAAATAGCAGTGATGGTATTATTTGGTATCACTATTTGCTAATCCAAACTTATCAAATAATGGATACTTTGGTGGTAATACAAGTTATTTAGGAGTAGAGTCAGATGAATGCTTCGTTGTGGATGAGAGAATGTAATTAACTGGCTTGTAGTAGCCAAAGAGACATCCAAGAAACCAAAAACACTGAAAAAGTTTTTCTCTTATTCTCTAAATGTTTGTCAGTTTAGTGATAAATTGTATGTCTTGGTTGAATTCAGCAGTGATGAGGTTCCGTCTATTAGAAAACTAATTCTAATGTGTTTGTTTTGATATGCAATGTTATATCAGGCTCTTTGGTATAGCAGTAGTCCACTCAAAAGCACCATGTAGGTGTGGAATGATGTTATGTAAAATGTTATTTTTCAACTAACACTTATCACTCATGCACCTGGACATAATGTCCTATAGTTAGTTTCCCAGAAGGATTTTTTTTTTTTTTTTTTTTTTTGGTGGTGTAGGGATACTTTGCCTTGAGTAAGCATATCTAGCTGGGAGCCTGCTGAAGATCCAGCCATAGCTGGGGCAAATTAGAGGCACAAATAAAATGCAAAACAGTGACATCTGCAAAGATATGCCTGTTCACCTCAGAAGTAGCACATGGGATCACAGAGGGGGACTTTATAGGAAACTCTGGAACTCTGCACTGTTCTGACAATATCTGCAATTACATAAAAATATTAAATTTTATAGTGAAAAGAATAAGCACGATGCCTATGAATATATTCTTTGGAAAATGGAGGGGAAAAAACAGTTTTGTTAGTTTCTATGTTTTAAAAGGCTATAAATAAAGGAATAAAGAAAAAATAGAAACAACTGCATTAAATAGTTTGAGAAAATCAAAATAAAGTATATAAACTTGGATGAATGAAAATGAGGAAAGGCACAAAGGTGTTATATAGTACAGTCAAGCACAAGTAATCTGGATCAAATTCAAACAATTGCTATTTTGCATTAACACACGGATGTGAAGAAAAGGAGCTTACTGGGAAATGAATTAGAAATTTTGCCGTATAACTAGTTATAAAATATGTTTTCATTAGGAAAAATGCAGTCATAAGACTGCTTTGTAAAAGCTGATGAGATCGCTTTTGTGTACAACTTGAGAGTTGAACTCCAAGTTGAACCCTGAAGAAGGACAGCATAATGATAAAAATTGAATGCTTATATTGTGATTTGAGAGAAAAATAAGTTTTTTTGGTTTTCTTAGTTTGATACATTAACAGTTGAAAGGAGATGTGTATTCTCCTAAGTTTTAAAAGTAGAACCTTAGGGGTGACTAGGGTTAAGAACAACAGTGATGGAAAAGCTAGCAGTAATATAGTCTACACAAGCACATTTAGGCTGAACACTGGAAGTCTGTGGAGAAGGTAGTGAAATGGCTTTGTGGCTGGAGTTACGAGGGAACATAAGTTAAATATTTAAAATTGGGTGGGAACTTTTTTGGAATTGATTATGAAATTTGTTTGCCACATTTGATGGACTGGGTTGAAGGATCAGAAATGTAACCTTGGATAAATGCAGATGTTCTCTGTGTTGCTTTAGAGGCTAATCACACTCCTCAACATCGAAAGATAAACCACTTTCCTAAGAATTTTGCCAATGTTATACATTTTCCACCAGTTTCCAAGATTTTGAACTTGTTTGTGGAATTATTATCATCATATTTGTGAATTTGGTCTATTCTTAATGTAAGAAAGTGTCCATTTCTGCCTTTCCCCCCCGCCCCCTCTTTTCCACACTTTTCAATCAGGAATCATCAGTGTATAGTCATAGTCAAGGAATAAATGAATTCCTTTCATTGTAATTCTTCCTTTGAAAGTCTCTAGATAGGACAGATATTTACATATATTCAACTGAAAACACTTAGGCTTTTGTACTGGGAGTGGTCTTCTAGATAGGACAGATATTTACATATATTCTACTGAAAACACTTAGGCTTTTGTACTGGGAGTGGTCTCTCCTTGCAGAATATTGATATTTTTCCTTTCATGAGTGGAGGTTGCAGCATTTCTTGTTTCTAAAGGAAGTGTTTCATAGAAGAAATGCGTATTTCCAAGAAAATATATTCTGAGAATTCTTTAAAATTGCACTTAAAGATATGCCCCTTAACCACAGCAGGCCAAAGAAAATCACAAAGCTGCCTTTTAAATTACAAGCAGAAGAAAAATTTCAAATTGAAAATAAATGCCAGGATTGTTATATATACAGAGTATAATCTTTGCAGAAAAGTGCTCTAACTCCTATGGAAGATAAAAAGAGAGCCTCAGATGATAATATCACTTATGTAAAGCATGCAGCTCAATCTTTCATTAAAGAGCTTGAGGCTGTGTCATGATAATTTTTCAAGCATCTCATACTGCATTATTTTATTTGAAGTGTTTGTCAAGCATATATATATGTGATAGTCAAGACGAATAAGACTGTTTGTTTACAATTACATAACATAAAATGCATTTAAAATATTTTCAGAATAAAAGGAGGGAAGAGCTTAAAGTTTCTGTGCTCTTTTTCTTTTTTAAAATAAATCCTCTCATGGGTAAGGGTGTACATTACAATAGTAGGGCAAAGTAAAACGATAAAAGCATTCACTGGTAAAAAGTGAAATTAATAACAAGTCAAATAACTGTGTGCTTTGACAGATATTCCAGTTGATAAATATGTACGGCGTGGCTTGTTTGTTTGTTTTACATTTGCAATATCAAATAATAACGGTTAAGATCTACCCAGTAGGATCTAGAATGAGCTGAGTTATTTTCCATAGTGGTCACTAGTCAGCCTCATAGCTCTGCCTATTTAAACTCTATGATGAAAGTTCAGAAACGTGGCTCCAATGAAAATACCTAACTTTGAGTGACACAATATCCAAATAGATTTTTGTCCCAACTAAGAATGCTGAAAGGACTTACAATCATTTAAACTGTTACATAAAGCTGATATTACAGCACAGGTGGATCATTGTTAAACATGAGGTTTTTGTTTGTTTGTTTTTATGGTCCTGTCATGTTTAAATGTTTTTGAATGTTTCTAAGAATTCAATCCAAGAAAATTATTGATGTATTCTGACCTTTCTGCACCTCACAGTGGCATTTCAATAGCAGAGGGGACAAAAAAATCGTAACACACAAAAAAGTCACACAAAAACCAAAATTGCCACAGAAAAGGAGATAGCAAGGTCGAAAGATTCATGGGTGTGCGTGTTTTTAAAATGATGAAAACATAATTATTTACACTTGCATTTTAAATGCAAACAGATTAGGATATGAGTTCTTGGAATTGGTATAGAGGTCTTTGTTCCTCGTGTGTTCATGAAGGCATGTTGAATATCAGAGTAGCACACAGTCATAGTGTGTCATAGTGTCCATTTACTGCTGCCTTACAATAAAGGCTGCTGCTATTTAATATGTAGATGCTATACATTAAAACAGCAGTTGCTGGATGTTTTCTACAGCAAAAGCTAGTCTTCTCACTTTTCAAATCTGAAACCACAGAATAGCCATAGAAAAATTCCATGAGCTATCATCAGCAGAACAGTGGGCAGGTAGCTGCACCAAAAGCCTTTATCTGCCAGAAGAAAATGCTAATTTGGATAAACAATCTCTTTTTTCAGGACGTATTGAGTTGTGCAAAAAGTATTGTTATTTGGGGAGGCCAAATGTCCAAAGAGGGGGCTGTGATGAAGTCAGACTGTTAGTGTCTATTTGGAAATGAGAATATGGTTCTGATTTTTTTTTCCTTCTTGGTCAACATGTGGTTTTGAACCCTCAGGACACCAAATGGGTGCTCAAACTGGGCTATAACTTTTTCCTTTTTTATGTCTTTTCCTCGGAAGATGGAAGTTATCATATTTGTTCTAATGTGAGATGAACACTGCTATTTTCTTATGAAACTATACTTCTGTCCTCCAGGCAGCCCTGGAGGACAGTGAAAGATTGGTATCTCAAAACTTTCAAAATAGTCCACATTATTGCTGGCAGCTCTGACAAAAAGAATGCTATTAGTTGAGCCCCACAGGGGCTCACATGTTAGTAGACCAACCAGTCCTATACGGTGAACATATTTATTATCTTTATTGGTTTTGATATTATGAAATGAACAGTTCCAGAGGGCATTGGTTCTGTTTCTGCAGATAGAAGCTCCAACATTAAGGCCTTGCCCAGTGCACAAAGGTAAACACCTCTGTAATTTCTGAACTGTTAAAGAAATGTAAAATATGTTAAAGAAGTGTGTTAAAGAAACTGGACCTAAAATAAAGTAAAATAATTATATCAAACACTCAGCTCTTTGGATTCAGGTTTATGTTGGTCACTTTTCAAAAAATAACAGAGCTCTCAGTTAATAAAAAAACTAATAATAATATTAATAATTTTACTACTTCCAAATTCTTTCAGCCATTACTAATTCTTTGTTTGCTTGATTTGATTAGAGGGTCAAATTCTGCTTAGCTAGGTTTTGCTTGATCAGAGTAAAGAATTTACTAATGAAATAAGGAAATAGCACCCTTTTATTCTGATTATAACATAAAGGAAAAAAATCTTTTGAGTAACCAAAATCTTTATTCCATGTGTCCTGGTTTGAAGGACAGTTATCTGCCAATAAAGGCAGAAGCTTCTCTTTGA
>JANRMJ010000088.1:30590508-30601653 GCA_025584955.1 Alethe diademata | reverse complement strand
CTAACAATCTAATTTATACTCTACTTATTTTTTTGTGACTTGTAATTCTTCCTGCAATGTTGATAATTTTTTCCAGGGGCTTAAATCCAGTCCCCAGGAATCCTGGGCACCATGCCAGGGCCTCTGAGCCACCTGTCCGGAGGGTCTCAAGGCATCCAGGGAAGCCGGGGGAACACCCTGGACTCCCACAGAGTTAGTACTCTCAGAGCCTGTTGATTCCTGTTTGCTTAAGCTAAAGTAACTATATCTTTGTGCTGAGAATTGCCTCTAAGTAAGAAGTGGAGTGAGAATTCTGAAAGTGATTATTTTATTATCAAAGATGTTGTTAGGTGAATGGTGCTTTCAGATAGTGCTGAGTACCTGCTTTCCACAAATCATGCTCAGATTGGGAATCCAAAATCACTAGTACTGAAATTGTAGGCAGGTTAAAATGATGCTTACTCTCATTCAGGTCTGAATGCTATCAGGAACTAGTCACTGATTTTCAGTTGCTGCTGTTTTTCCACAGTACTGATAAAGGTTGTCATTGAATAAAAGCATTTATCTAAAGAGGTGCAATTGGCCTGATTTAGAAGTCTTATGCATAGCACCCGACCTTATTGATGTCCTGCATCATTGCTGTAGGAAATGATATTGTATTAGCCCTCTAATAAAACAATTAACTTATATTTTTAGATGACTCTGGAAAACTCTCCAGAGTCCTTTGTGGCTAAATAGTTCTTGTCCTAGATCTACAAAACTGTAGTGGGTTAACTGTCAGGTTAAACTGACTGTCAGACCACCAACCAGCTGCTCGCTTGCTCACTCTCCTTAGCAAGAGAGGATCAGAAAAGAAGGTCAAAAAGCTCAGGGATCAGGATAAAGACAAGAAAATCACCTGCTAATTACCATCATGGGCAAAATAAACTTCACTAGGGAAGATTAATTGCCAATTAAAAATAAAATAGGAGAGTGAGAAACAAAGACAAAAGTAAAGCCATTTTGCCCTTATTCCTCCCTTCTCAGGATCAAATTCACTCATGGTGCTTTTACATCCTGTCCCACCAAGCATCAGTGTGGATATCTGCTCGGTGCTCCTGTCCATGGGCTGCAGTTGGATAAGCACCTCAATACTGTCTACATGGTCTGCAGGTTGATCTCTGTTCTAGTGGCTGGAGAACCTCCTCCCACTCCTACAGTGACATTGGTGTCTGCAGGGCTTTTTCTGCTCGATTTTTTTCACTCTCCATCTCATAACTGGCATGCAGCACTTTTTGCCCTTTCTTAAATATTATCACAAGGGACCAGTGCTGTTGATAGGCTCAGCTTTGAACAGCAGTGAAGCTGGCTGGGACTGGTTCTGTCTATGAGGGTGGTTCTATTCTCTTGTCACACAAGGTACCCCAGCAGGTCCCCACAATTATAAACTTGTCACCTAATCCATTAATAACTTCTACTGAGTAGTATAAGGCTTTTCTTTATCTACTTTCTGCCATGACACTTTCCCTGTGGAGCAGTAGAAGTGAACTGGCAAACACCCATGTGACCTGACGTTAGATATCAACACTTAAACCAGAAAACTTTTCAAAATATGTTTTTCTTGCATTTCCTCAGTTCATGAGGGAACTGTTTAGTACTGTCTATAAATTAGTTTTAAGTGTCACTGAAGAATATGTGATGAAAGAGTACTATAGGGATTAAACACCATATCTCCTGTAACCTTGCTAAGATATACCTAGGTAAACTAAATTTACAGGTTTTCCTTCGGTTATAATAAAGCACTTTAAAAAAAGTGAACGTGTTCAACTTAGGTTTGACTGAAGAACTTACAAAAATTAAATTTCTTAACTTGGTATTGTAATTATATATAGATACACATACACACACACATGTATATATATATATAAAATAGCTTCTTGCATCATGAGTGTTCTTCCAATTTACAGATTTCATTGAAGAAATTATTTTTTCCGCTAAGAAAGTAAAAATGGTTAAAATTATCTTGTATTTATTAAAAATATTCTACAGCACTGGATGAAATTACTTGTAGTTTATAAATGTTATTAAAGTAAACCAGCTCTGAAATTTTGAAAATTACTATACCACTTCCTGTTAAAAACAAAGTACTTTAAATCAAAGAGTGTGTTCTAACATTGCAATCACACACAAGCACCCATTAGAACAACCACACATTATTACTAATTGTTAGGAATGATGGAAGTTTTGCAAAGCTTTTAGGTATGGTAGTAGAAAGTTTCATCAGCTTTGGCAGTTATGGATTGCTGAAAATACTTGCACATTGGAAACTGAAGGTCATACCAGCTATTGCAGTAGTAGTTTTAAAGCATTAAATAGACCTGCTTCTATAAAATAATGTTTTTGTAGGATATGCCTCTCTTCTTGCTCCATTTAAGAGTGATAACCTTTATTTGATTAGAGACTTCTAGAGAAGATACGCTATTTCACTGAATATTGGCATGGAATGACCAACCATGCAGCTGCTCTACTGCATGAAGCAGTCCTTAGCAGTGCTGCAGAAAATTCATGTCATGACACTCTGCATGTACTTCCTTTTGCTGATTAGTAAACCTCTTTCATGGTGTTTACTTCACCACTCCAATGAGTTTGCTGAGCAGTTATTTATATATCTCTCAAGTTGCACCCTGACAGCAGGGAATTGAAAAAAGAAGTGAACTGAAGACAATATCATAGACTATCCTGAGTTGTAAGAGTCTGACTAGGATCATAGATTCCAAATCCTGGTCCTGCACAGAACACCCCAAGTGCCACACTCTCAGACTTGGCACTGTGACCACTTTCCCTACGGAACCTGTTCCAATGCCCAATCATCCTCTGTGTGAAATCCTATCCTTATATCTAACCTAAACCTCCCCTGACACAGCTTTGTGCTTCTCCCTTGGATATATCATATCTGGCATCATATCTGGTACTTACTAGATATTTTCAGTATTGATAATGGGAGACATTGTAACATCTTATTTCTTTATGAAACTACTTATTTATTTTCACTTTACAAATGCAAAAACTTGAATTCTCCTTTGTATATATCACCACAGGACCTCTATGATACAAAGCTTTATGTTTTTCTATGTCTCTGAAACCCTGATGTGAGGAGCAGCTTTGAGCTGCGGAGCAAAAGAAATGCTTCCTTTTTTTATTTCATCCCTTTTTTAACTAAATATTTCAGTGAATGTTTTTTTTGCTTTATGCACTGATTTATGCAATATGCAACTCCTGTTAGATCACGGGATGAACCATAGGAATGGCTTTTACACTTTGGCACCACGTGAGGGTTACAAGTAACAGTACATAAGTGCTTACAAGGAGAGTCAGTCATTATTTTATAATATTGAATTTTGAAAAGAATGTGTTAATGAAGTGTTTTGTTTGGCTTTACAGACAAAACAAGTAAGACCAAAGACTCTTTATTGGCCAAAATTTCTGAGTTTCTTGAAATGTGTAGAGGACCCTGAAAGAGATGCTTGTTGGCTCAGGATTTAGATGTGACTGACAAAGAAAACGTTTTCAGGCTCCTGAATAGTTCCACTCTACAGGCTATATCCTCTTCTGGTGACAGCATTGAGTAAACAACCACATTTAATTGCTGTCTTGGGATCTCTGTAAATCTCAGTGATGAATGACAGTAAACATATTCTCCACAGAAATTCTAACCATACCATAACTTACCATCTATGCTGACAACAGCAACAAAAGATTCAAGACTAACTGAAAAAAAGATTTTCCAGAACTCAATAGCCCTTAATTTAGACCAGCTTTCCATGAGAAAGAAAACGTAAAACTTATATTATTTTTTTAATCAGAGTTCTCCCCTTATTTTAAGTGAGAACTCCACTTATTTTAGTCTTCGGATGGGCTAAAGAGATCACATTCTTGGAGTTTAAACCTCTCCTGGAGATAAGCATGCAGAACAAACTATATATTTAAAAATGAAGCAGTGAGCTTGAGAAATAAATACAGAATAACTAAGCCAGATATACTAATTAGTCATGTCACTGGTGTCAGGTATCACACCTCATTGATTGCTTACTTATTGATAGTTGTGCTGATGCTGGGCAGGACAGCATCAGGAATGGGCATACACCTCTGCCCTCAGGTGGCTTTAGTAACCTATCCATGGAATTTGCCAATTATTGAGATAAGAAGTTAATGAAAGACATATTATCTACATGAATATAAGATGGGTTTTTAACTGTACAAAGGCAATACCTTCTGATATTTTTCACACTTCCACAAAGCTAGTATACTTGAAATGAAAATGTATTCTTCCTTAATATAAAAAAAAAGTCAACTTGAGAAAAATGTCAGTCTTTGAAGCTGTGAGATTCTTTATGGAACACTGTCTTTAATGGCTAACACATATCAAAACATAGCTTTCAAGAAGCAGCTATATGAAATAATCCTCCCTATCGGATGCTACAATGTAATATAAGCTTTGGAAAACTCCTTTTACTAGTTATAAAGTGTAACTGATCAAATAAATTTGGAGGTTTGCACATTTTCTAGGTTTGATTGTAGTTGCTGCTATGTAATCCAAATTCTCCTAGGGTGTTAGCAGAGGTTACTGTACCTAAAATGGCAGAAGCACACTATATAATACTCTATTCTACTCAGTTTTGCCTTTTCTGCATACTTCCTTTGATGTTCAACAAAACATCTTACATATTTCTTTCCATTTGAAAAGTCTTTATAGTTGTCAATACTTCATAAATACTGAGATGCATGTGTGACTTGTGCTCTAACTGCGGGTCATATTCTAGGATTCCTTGTTTGGGCTTTTTTTCAGCAAATGTTTACCAGAACTTGTTACTTTACCAGAAGAGAGAATAAAACTGCAGTGTATATACCTGGTGGAAAGCCAAAGAGTTTCTAGTTTTGCTCCAAGGTATGCTCCAATCTGCTCAGTACGCTTCTCAATGTAAGATGGACACCACATGCCTGACTCCTTATTAGCAATCATTCCTTTAGCCCGCAGCACTCAAGCTCTATATTTGAAAGGATCCCCCTTTTAAGCTAAGTGTTTCACTTCAAACATTCAAGGGATTCTATTACTTTTGACTGCATAGAGTAATTTTGGAGATCAGGAAAGATTCCGTTCCTTTTAACTGTTTCTGCAACACCAAAGCACAGTGGGGCACAAAAGAGATGGGTAAAGCTGGGTAAATGACTTTGACTAGTAAAGTAGCAAAAAATTATTAAAATAGAAATAATTCTATCCTACTTTCAAATAAATTTAAAAGAACAGACCCATGGAATTTTTTTTTAAATTCAACTACAAGTATTTTTTAGAATATTTAGGAATGTGACAAATCTAATACCAGAAATAAAGTTTTTCTGTGCATTAGCTCAGAAGAAAAGCCCTTACAAGACTCTTTCTATTACTTAAGGGCAAATCCTCCTGTCAATTCAAGGCACAAAGTTGGCCAGTACCAGGTACAATACAAAAAATGCATCTTTTAAACCCTTGTGAAGGAAAAAAATGTTGCTCATGTGGGTATTTCTGCTGGCCCCTGTGTAAGCAGAGCTCAGGGGGTATGCGTAAACTTCAGCGCTCATAGAAAGATTTTTATTACACTATGCTTGTTGAAAGAGGCTTTCTTCTTTACCAACCTATTTCTTGTGGTGCTGATGTTAATACTGTGGTTACTAAGAGATCATTCAACACAACTGGCTTCTATTATGGTCTGGAAACAGCTGACATTTGACCATGGATTTTTCTGAGCTCCTAATTTACACTTCTTTAACTTTTAAGCTCTTTAAGAGTTGCATTTGGATCTAAATAATTTCACTATATACACTGTCTAGTGCAGCAGCTTTCCTAACAATTGCCAAGATTAATTTGACTGCTATTGTGCTTTAAACTTTTTTTTTTGTTGTTTTTGTTTGTTTGGTTGGTTTGGTTTGTTGTTTTTTTCTTAGAATTATCCATTGCAGCCCCAAATTTTGCCTTCTTTTAATACAGGTAGTCAGTCTCCTTACTATCTGTAGGTGCGGGAATTATTTTTTGTTGTTGCTACTTTCATCACTTCATGTTAAAGTTCATTTGCCAACTTATAGTCCTGTAAGTGTCATAAAATGTATTTTATACAAAGTAATTTCCACTTCATTATTTTTTCTCTTTAATGAGTGGTTTATATATTTGTAGTGTTGATTAGCATGTAACCCAGCACATGTGAAACCCTCAGCACAGTATGTATCCACTGTGAATATTCAACTTATCCAATCTTTTAACAAATTGCACAGGACCATCCTTTTATCCCATGACTACTGAACTTCTTTAAGATGCTTTGGCAATTAATCTTCTTGAAAATCATGTAGTATTGGCCAGATATTCCTTATCTGTTAACTATTTAAATGCTAGTTCCCAAGTCTAATAGCTCCTTTATTTTTGAGAAGACATTCTGACCTTATCCAATATCATACTATGCAATGTTTCTTTTTAGATATGTTTTGTGGTTGATGTTGCATTTGTTTCCCCCCCTCTTCTCATAGTTTCTGCTGCTTTTCCTATTGCAGATGGCAAGCTTACAGGAATTTGTTTTACAAATTAATGCCACTTTTTTCCAGTGATACTGGTTACCTGGGTACTATCAAACAGTGCTGTTTTGGTAGCATGTAGCTCAGCAGTTGAGCAGTGGTGGTACTGGGATAAGTACTAGTCCAGTTACTGTGTTACAGGAATCACCTTTGTGCTTTTGAAATTGACTCACATATCCAGGAGAGTGAGCTCTGGTTGCAGCTTGACCTCATAAGGCAAAAATACCTGGGAGCTTCCCTGAAGAGATTTGAACCTCACCTTCAGCTCTGTAGAGAGCGATTTCAGCTACAGAGGGACCTCAGTAGGAACCAGACCAACAAAGGAGTTGTTCCTTCAGTATTAGGCACCAGTTCAAAATGTTGATTTTAAAAAAAAATTTGTTTGTTTACACGGTACACTTTGTGGATTAAGCTCTTATATTTCTTTACAAATGGGAATATGACTCTAACCTTTGAAGAGTATTATGAAAATGTGCTTTAATTCCCCACTTCCTGTATAAAAGGAAGTTACATAGGTGCCAAATAAGGGTTATTCAGACGTTTGTTTGGTCAATATTTCACCAAACAAAATTAAGAACATGTTCATATGCAGTGCACTAGATTTTTTCCTCCTATTTGTTGGTCATAACTAGTTTCTCAGTAGCCTCAATGGCAATTATTTCTCCTGCGAGACTTCATTTGGATGGCAAAGCAGAGATCTAGGAAAGCTGAGAAGAAAGGCTCACAATATACAGAGAAGGGTATTGAGCTGACGAATTATCTGGAGCTCAAATCTGATGAGGAGCAGCTGAGGGAGCTGGGGGTGTTTAGCCTGGAGAAAGGGAGGCTCAGGGGAGACCTTATTGCTCTCTACAGCCCCCTGAAAAGAGGCTGTAGCCAGGTGGGCATTGGTCTCTTCTCACAGGTACCAAGGAACAGGACTAGAGGACACAGCCCCAAGTTGCACCAGGGGAAGTTGGGATTGGATAGTAGGAAAAAATTCTTCATTGTAAGGGTGAACAGACTTTGGAATGGGCTGTCCAGAGAAGTGATGGAATCACCATCCTTGAAAGTTTTCGAACAATATGTGTGTAACACTAGAAGACATGGTATAGCGGTAAATGTAGCAGTGCTCAGTTAATAGCTGGACTCAGTCTTAGAGGGCTTTTCCAACCTTAACAATCCCATGGGTAGTCAGTGAACAAAATACAGTAATGTGAAGTGTCCCACATACTGTTTGGAATGTCAGTGTGGAAGAAATTGACTTTTATGTTTCATTCATGAGACAGAATGCTCTCAGCAAATTCAGGGAAACAACTGGATTTTCTTCCAGACAAAAGGAAAAACTTGGTGAAGATGCTAAATAGAGTCACAATTTTGTATAAGCTGATTATCACTAAAGTTCTCTTTGCTTCTTTTCCACACTGAGGGGTAATGTAATACTTTGCTTTATCATGCTGTCTTGGGCAAGTGAAAATACGAGTATTGTTGACTTGAAATTTTTACCATCCAAAGGCTTGAAAATAGTTACCCAAAAAAATAAAAGTATAACTACCAATATGGTCACCATGAAAAGTTTTATCTTATTTTATAAGTGAACCAAAAATTGGCTTCGTGTTTATTGTACAGAACAAATATCTTTCTAAGGTGTGATGCATGTTGCATATGGGATTTCATCTAGTAAGTCTTGTGGGACTGGAATATTCAAATATGATTTTACCTTAAGACAAAGTTGCAATGCGTTGGCTAAAATTGTACAATCAGGTTTTGGCTGTTACTTTTAAATAGAGTTAGTGAAGTTCAAGTGTCATTATCAAACCTCCTGCTATTTAATGCACCAAGTGAGCATCTGAACTAGTAGGTTATAGTGGCATGTTCTCCCTTGCTCTTCACTTACAACCTGAAATGAAAGCACAACAACATGAGGAGTTATCTGCATAGTTTGAATGTTTTCAAGTAGAGAAGAAAAATGAAATAGCATCTTGGCTTTAGTTATCTTTCTATTTATTAGCTGAAAGTTGTCCCACTTCTTTATTTTCTGGAAGCTTTTTTGAAAAGAAAACTTTTTGAAAGAAGGAATTTGGACGCTCAAGTCCAGAAGAGGATTCAGGGATGTAATCCCCAACTAAACAACCAACATTAAGAAGCCTAGGCACTAGAGCAAAATGAAATTTATAAGTCATCTTTCCTGAAGAGCTGTTTCAGCCTTTTCAATAATGTAAGCCATATCTGAAACTCACTGGCCTAAGGATAAAGAGAAAATCACTTATTTATTTCAGGGACCTTGAGGGAGAACAATTTCTGCAGCAGAAATGGTTTTGGGGTTGCTAATACATGTGGTTCTGAGATAAGTCCCAGGAAGCTGGAAATGAGCTTCAAAATGACTCTAAGGTATTTGAGAAGACTGGAAATCTTTAATGCTCTGTTGAGGGTATTGGATCCTTCTGTATTCCACCACCTCCCCAGTTCTGCCAAATACTTCACTCAGCACTCTACATTTCCTCTCCCACAAACCTACCAAGTTCATGCTTCTATAAGAAGCTCTTCTGCTTCTAAAAGTGTTTTGGGAGGAGACTGAATTTTGCTATACAGCCAGAAGGGCTGAATCACTAATGTCATTTGCAGAGCCACAAATGGAAATATAAGCTTGAACCACAAACTAATTTTAAGCATACTACTGCCCTTACGTTTCCTGGAGAAATTGGTAAATAAATTTTTAAAATTAAAATAATTGTTGTTTTTGCTACTACATTGGGGAAGTATCTACATTTACCAGTGCTCTGTCTTCTGTAATTGGGCTGTTTGGGTTTTGTTTTGTGGTAATTTTCCTCTAAGCAAAAGAAGATCCATGTTTCACTTTATGCTCGTAGCCAATGGAGCCAATATAAAAGTATTCAGCTGCTGAGCAGGCTGACTCATTGAAAATCCCTAAGTGCCAAGTACTTGGTGGGATGATGATTTCACTGGTGACACACCACAGACACCATAAAGCACAGATAGACTTCAACAGCAGAATTCTGAGCACAGGGGCTTAACTACAGTATTAGGCAACAGCTGAATGGCACACTTGGAGCTCTGTGTTGGAATTTATATAGAGCTAGTCTTGTATGCCATGGTTTAGTGCATTGGTATTTCTTTTCTTTTTCATTTTTTTTTAATTGCCATGAGAAATAAAGATGTAGGGATTGACAGAGAAGGACTTGAAAAACAGCAGGAATCCATCAGAAAATCACTATCTAGAACTGATTATAGGACTACTTTCCTTAAAATCATGTCCCTGGCTGGCTGGAGTTGTACATATGGAAATGCGTCAGCCCTTCAGAGCTATTGAGGAGAATCCAAAACGAGTGTTTGTTTTGAACAAGTCTGTGCTGCCTTTGATTTATCAGCTCCATGCAGTGGAACTTGTCTGCTCTGGATGTACGAGACCTGAGGTGATCTTCAAGTAGATAAATTATGAGGTTAAGGTAGGCAGTGACAAGAAAAAAAAAAAAACAAACTGTAAAAAGGAGGAAACAAAGAAAACATTGCAAGGAAGATGATCTCAGCAGCACATAACTCAATCTCAGTCCTTTGGTTAAATTATTTATGTGGCTGAGTAGTCACTTGAGCTAAGAAGCTTTAACTTTTTGTGAATCATCTCTGATCTTGCATCCAAAGAGATAAAACGTACACTATGAATAATCTCTGCAGTTTTTGCATTGGTTAAAACCAAGTGATGAATTAAAGACACAGTGATGTTGATTTCAGTTAACTGGCTTAAGAAACTATAAATATGTATTAGCCATTGTGTTACAGAAATAGTGGAGAAGTAAAGAATTTTTCATGCTGAGAGACTATTCACTTAGAATAAAGATATGAAAGTGCGTCAAGGTGGAAAAAAGGTCTAAAAATTGAAGCTCATAGAAGAACAATACTTACCTAACCAACTTTCCTTCTTTTTGATTCAAATGAGAGTATTGAGGAAGAGGTGGTGTTAGGAAGAGGTATAATCACACTGCTTATGAAGTCAGCATAGTTTTGTACTTAGAGCAGGTCAGTATCTCCTCTGGGAAGAAAATGCAGTTTTAACATGGCGAAGTGAAAATCTTAGGCTGAATATTTTAATATTAGCAATATGTCTAGTGTTTATTTTTTTTTCAAGTTGTACTTTCTTTTACTGCTTTCCGCTACTCTACTCTTGTACTTTTATTTGCCAGTGATTTTCAGTGATTTTCAACTTGTAATATGCCTTCTTTTTATCTTATTATTCACTCTACTACCCACTGATCTCAGAAAGCAATTCTAGTCCAGCAGCGAATACCAAAGCTAAACTCAGGAAATTTGGGATTCAGATTTGATTTAAGGAATAGTTCAATTTAGTGAAGCATAGTTATTAATTCTATTTTGCATAGACTTTGCATGAGGTAAAAATAGAATCATGATCACACTTCTTGTGGATATGCTGGTCCAACTTAAACAACTTGAGGAAAAGTGTAGAGGGTATGGTTTGCAGCTTCAAGAATCTGCTCTTTGTGCAGAGCCTTGAAAAACTTAGTGCAAATGTTGCCTTCAGACGCTGGAACAGAGAACACACAGAGTTAGGGGAAATAAAATGGGCATTTATTGAAA
>JANRMJ010000088.1:30541110-30590408 GCA_025584955.1 Alethe diademata | reverse complement strand
TAAGCACAACAGAGCATACTCAAGCAGAACAGAAAACTCAGATCTTAAGGCATCACAACTACTTATGTCATAGGGAAATGAGATATAAATGGACTGGAGTTTTTATTGTCAACAGGATTATTTCTAGCCCTAGTAGAGAATCCTCCATTACAATATACTTTTTCTTGAGAGAAGTGCCATTAATGAGTCAAATATCCCTTTCTGCCTCCAAAAATAATGCACATCAGTGGCTGGAATGGAGTGTTTTGGGGAAAAACACTCAAGGTTTTTCTTCTTCATATTTGCATCAGTTGCTAAGCAAAAAATGTATTTGAAGTTATGTTCAATAACCTTAAAAAATATAAACTTGATAGTATCTGAAGTGTAAATGAATATTTTTAGATTCAATAATTTCATTCAATTTTTAAGGACTTTTTAAAAACATAACTTAATTCAACAGTTATATTAGAAGTTGTCTGTAAGATACAGAAATATTTGACTGCTTGATGATTTTGTAGACAGACCTCATCCAAACCATTTGAACATGTACACGTCCAGAATTTTGGTCACGCTTATTTTAATTTCTCTAGCAGCTGACTTAATTTTCTTGTATTGTTATATGCATTTGCAACCCTAGTTGAAAAAACCATTGTGGTTCTGACTATTTCATGGACAGTGGTGTTAACGTGCTGAAAAATCTGAAGTGAAGGTTTTGGTCTCTCTGCATCAAATAGGACTTGAAATGCCTTCTTGGATCATTAAATGTAATTCCATACTGACACAAAACATAATCTCTTTTATTTATCTCTAAATTATAATTTTGCCCTCTGTGAGGTAAGATTTCTCTTATATATAGTGATAAAGAACACTCTGGACTTCTATCGTCTTTCAGTATTTGACAGACTTCCATTCTCTGAAGAGTTTTTGTGATAGGTGATCATATGGAGATATTCAGAGTAAAAGCAGGGATTCAGCAATGCTGCTTTGTTCAGCCTGTGGTGCAAACACTGAGTTATTGAGGATATCTCCAAAGAGTTTTATCACTAAAATGTTGAAGAATGCTTGGCAGATCAAAACGCATTATACACTTTCCAATTAAACAGTCTTGCTTAAATTATGTGATAGGTAGTGTTTGCACTCTTGAGTATTTCTGCTCAATGATGCTTTGAGAATCCTGTTTTTTCTCCTATTGAGACACTTTATCATATCACATTAACCACCTGGGGAAATTCAAGACCAAAACTAGAACAGAACTTTGGTTTTGGCATTGCACTTTATTTAAATACTCTGAGGAAGCCCAAGAGTTGCTCTATATGAAGGCATTTCCATGTTTCAGTGGAATAAGTCTTCCTTAGAAATGCCTTCTGTGGTGTAGCTGCTTATGTGCTCTGGGGGTTGTAATGCTGCTCTACTATTCTGCAAAATGCTTGGAGGTCAAAGAAAATGCCTACATCATAATATCTCCAGGCAACACTAGTAATATCTCACTTGAAAAGGCACCTTGCATCCAAAGGACTTCAGCTACAAAGATTATGGAAGTAATTATATGCAAGTTGTAGGAAGGAAAGTTGTGAGGAGGGAAACCTTTACATTTTTCTATAATTTGAAAAACACTTTGTTAGCAGAGAACAAAGACTGAAGAACTTTGAGGGAGGTAACTGAACAGATTAAAAGACTATTTTGTATTTTGATTTATAATAAGCTGCTGAAATATCAATTCCAAGTATGACAACTTAGGTAAGACACTTTGTCCTTCAATGTCTTAATTTTTTCACCTGATGAATTCAGCAAATGAAGTTTCTTTTCATTTCGAAGCATGCTATATTTTAGTGCTGGAAAGTACTTGTATTACTTAAATATATTAGTAACAGAAAAAAAAATTAAATTTTAAAATAATATCAAGCCAAAACCTGATACTATATGTGTTCCAACACTTTTTTAAAAAACTACATGTCAAGCAAAAAATTCAAACTGAGAAGAGGAATATTAATCCATCAAACATCTGGAGGAAGAAAAGGAGAAAGAATGAAAAAACAAAAGTAGAATATAAAGAAACAGAAAAATTGTATTAGATAGACAAATCTTTCAGAAGGAGCCCAAAAGGTTTAGAATCATAGGATCATGTTACAGCTGGCAGCCTCCTCTGTTTCTCTATTTCACCTCTTGCCTCAGTTGCCCTAAAATTTTGGCTGGTTATAAAAATATGAGTCAGGATTAAATTTCCAAGAAAACTTTTGGGTAAATGTCTTATTCTACTTAATTTTGAAAGTGATGTGTTTAAAAAAGAAAAAAAAAATCACCCTGAGACAGTGTTTTTTTTGGGGAAAATAATTTACTAATAACAACAGAGTATAGAACTATAGGATATATCTTGTCATTTGATGTAACATTAAAAACACATTGTACCAATGGGTCTCCTGAAAATCCTGGTTGTCTATAAAAAATGTCTCTGTATAACCTGAAAATTGGAAGTCGTCAAATACCTCCTAACATCACATAAAAGATTTCAAGGGCTTTTTTTTTTTCTCTACTGAAGGCCTTAAGTCACAAATAAAGAGGAAAATAAGTTTTTTGATGATTGTATTTGCAACTAAAACTTGTGTGTGTGCTTACTTTTATGTTTTTACATAATTTTGCTTTTTGTATCACTTGACCTATGACCACATCATCTTGATTTATAATAATTTTAGGTGGGATTTTTTTTTTGGTAAGGGAAGCAGCTTGTATTTTAACACATTTATTTATATTAATGAAACATGGAGATATTATCATGTTCTTTACTATGTGTTGCTGTGCTTTCTTTGGATGGGTCCAGTGATTCACATTAGTTGGAGATTTGGGTCTGAATCTTTTATTTTTTTTTTTTTTTTTTACTTTTTAAACTGAACCTTACTCCATGGGATTATTTTTCCATCTGTGTTCAGTTGTTAGTCTGTATACAAAAACCTGTGAAGGCTTTAGTTATTTTCAGAATCTTGATTAGTTCTTTAGTAAGCAAATCTCATGCATAGATGAATCCTTAAAATAGTGTGTAATGATTATTTTTTGCTTGATTTTTCTTA
Source organism: Alethe diademata (assembly GCA_025584955.1). NCBI lineage: Eukaryota > Metazoa > Chordata > Aves > Passeriformes > Muscicapidae > Alethe > Alethe diademata. Next base: position 30,587,367 of record JANRMJ010000088.1, on the reverse strand, counting down.
TGTAACCTCATTGTAACAAGTGAACTAGCAAGAAAATTGCTCAACAATTAACTGTGAATGATGATTATTTAAAAATTGCTTTACACTGAAAACATTATTTTCAATGTTTAATGGAAAATAAGTCACCATTAATATAGGCTAAAAGGGACAGGGACTATACATGTAAACTAAAAGAAATGCCCTGTAAAGTAATGCCAAATTAAGTTTTTGTTGGCTCTTACTAGTGACAAAAGAAATATGGAATTTAAGCAACAGAACAAAATCTGACTATCTCTGAATAGCTGTGTTTGTTAAAACTTGTGTACAAAGTAGTCATAGGAATAGAATAATTTCTAGTAATATTATAACTTTATTTATAGAAAGTATGTCTTAATATGCATCATGTGAAACTGATAAGATAGATGTGGTACAGCTTGTATGAAATTTAAAATACACTAAAAAGCTCAATTCTGGTATTAATTGCTCAGTTAATCAGACAAAAGATTTTTTTCTGTACCTGTTGATGTTAGATATGAAAGTTTTATTAACTCAGTTTATAATTTTTGCATTAAATAAAAAAGAAACACCCCATTTTTATGCCTTGCATTATAACCCATCCTAAAGCTGATAATTGCCCTGATTTTCATCACTTCACATATGAATTCAAAGTCATCTTGCAAGAAGTTATACCCTTTTATGTTGCTGAAGAGATTGTGAAGAAGGTAAAATACAACATGCAATTATGTGCTACCTTTAATTTAATACACAATCATGTGTAAAAATCTTCAAGTTACCCTCTGAAAGTGAAAAAAAATCCATAATAAAAATAACCTTTACAATGTTAAGTATAGATGATTTATTTCTGAATTGCTGAATGTGTTCCTGGAGTTGGATAACTTGCTCTTGAAGGTCTGTGCCAGAGAAGTGAACTGTAAAGCCTTGGCTAAGCTGAATTCTGTGAAATTCACTTTAATAAGTGCTTCAAGGAACAGACTACTGAAGTGAAGAACTATTCCTAATGCCTAAGAGTACCTCAGAAATTAGAATGAGGTCTGGAGATTTAAGGAGGGGTACAATTTCATTTCACCTTTATCACAGCAAATTAAAAAGCTGCACAATCACCCTCAGCAAAGCTTGATAAATATCCTGAGCAGGGACTTATTATTATCATTATTATATTTTTTAATCTAGTTCCTCACCTTTTTAAAGTGTAAATGACTGGGTTATCTAATGCATTTTATGCACCTTTAATTATTATCTGGATTTAATCTTAAAAGCTCTGTTTGTAACTTGCAGTCAGCCAACATCTTTGTATAAACACAGCTTATAAAAAAATAAGCTTTTCAGATTATTTTATATCTTTTCCATGTAATGAAAAAATAATTTTCCTTAGATATTGTGCAATTTTTCACACCTATATCATCTTATCTAATGCCAGTGCACTGAGCTGTTGCTAAAATTTTGATATAAGCGCTCTACCTATCAGTATCTGATAAAGAAAATTGTGAGTGTGGGGAGGGGAGAATAAAACTTTTAAAGACAGTGAAATTAGTTGAAGCTGAATGATTTTGGACAGGCAAGAGCAAAATGTAATTCTGTTGAAGAACGAGAATTGTCTCAATTTTGCATAAAATAATTTCCAAATATTTGATTGTTTGATACTATTTTTTTAAAGAGCTATTTGCATTTAAAAGATAATCATAACAGCATATTGATATAAAATATGAGCAACGTGAGAAAAAAAAGAGTAACATTGTAAGTTTTTACCCATGAGTCCTCAACTATTCAGAGCAGCCTCATGAGAACATGCAGTTCTCATGCTGTTGTCTGTTCTGTAGCATTCCCTTTCTCGCTGTAACCATAGGTGTTTAATTTCTGAATACAGGTCTCATTGGTTGACATACCACATGCAGTTACTGCTACAGAGATTACCACCGGCAGATAAAATAAAAAATAACTCTTGACAACCAAATCACAGGGAGGTGATGACTTACCCTTTTTAATATCATAGTTAGTGCTCTTTATGCACATCCAACCTATTAGTGTGCCTTCAGACAAGTAAATATTTTAATAAAAATGAGGTCTTAAAATTCTTCTTTAACCCCCTGTGATGTAAAATGCAAGTCCATCCTTATAACCACTTCCAGAAACAAACAGGCCTGTTAGAATCATCTAGATGCAATTCTTGTCTCTTTCTAGTAGGATTTAAAAACAGAAATGATCATGTTTTGTGCAATTTGCTGTGAAAAGCACTGATTAAAAAAAAGAATGAAGTTAGCATTGTGTGGGTATTTCCTGCAAACCAGGAAGTGTTACTTGGAAAAAATGATGCTGTTTGTCACTGACATGTTTTTTACTGAAGTTATTTTGGATGGGTGGGCACAAAACCCCTTCTGTAGTTGCAAAGATGTTATCCTGCATGTGTCCATATATAAGGATATCATTTTCTATGCTCAAAAGCATTGATTCTCAAATCTCTTCTGATATTAAACAGCTGTGCATTTGTGGGGAGTTTTTCTTCTGTGGGTTTTATTTAAAGCACTTAGAAAAGGGAAATGGCATTCTGCCATTAACACTGGTATTAGCATTACATTGTCCACAGTTCTGAATTCAGTGAGAATGCATTTCTAAAGGAAGTAGAGCTACAATTTTCCTTAAAAGGAGAGCAAACTGTTGTGATATCTTTCAGAAAGAAAATACATGCTGAAATAAAATCTTCCCATATCTCTGGTGAGAACACTCCAGCAGTGCTCCTGTAACATGTGTCAGCTATGGAAAGAAAATTTACAACTCCTCTGGAAGTTACAACAGGGTATCACTACTATTAAATAAAAAATAGAAAAATACAGGCTTATATCTACTTGATCGTGTTGCAGTACTGCAGATTGAAAGGAAGAAATACAGGATAGTAGAACTCCTTTGTGCAGCTGGGTCTTAACACTCGAATACCATAAAACTGCAAGCACTGTGAAAATGACAAATTTCTAAAAATTGACCCTATAAAATATACAATACTCCAGAAAATCTGAGATGAACAGCAAGTTTTATTGCCATCATATATTGCCTTTGGTAATCCAGGGCTATTCAGTGGATGAGACCAAAAAAGAGTATTTTGGCAACACAAATCCGAGATGATGCTTAATAATGAAATCTTGGTAGGTTTTACTCATAAAATATTTATTTGTTCCTACATTATTTTCTAACATTAGCAGCCAAACTGTGGGTGTATATAGCCAGCTGTACAAAAAGACAAACAAACATACTGGATCTTTACTTTGTCCAGTTAAAGAAATTAGTATTTCCATTCACCAGTAATAAAGATATTCAGTTTGAATTGCAAGAGAAAATGATAAATAAAGGTTCAGTAACCCCCTTTATCTTATAAGGGAGGTTAAGGAGTTGATTACTGTTATTACATACATCTTGAAGTCCCTTTAGCTTTTTCAAGGTAGTGTGACAAAATGATGGTGCAACTGAGTTATGACCTATATGTTGCAGGATGATGTAATCAACATTTTTAGATTACAATTAGTTTGAACTTAATCTAAACTGTATGTAAGTGAATTGATATTTGGAACTATATTGTATCAACAGAATATTTCAATTTTGAGTAAAATACTGTTTCCTTCATTCCTGCATATTTAATTGACAAAGTCAGTTTACATGCTCGATGCATGAAGTATTCTTCTTGTGCAAGCCGTAATATAAAGTAATATAATACTTCCTGGACATTAAAGCATATGGAGGAAGTGTTTAATCTTCCCTTTAAGACTCTGTTTGTGGGTTTTAGTGTTTTGTTTTATATTTTCATTTTTATTTTCAATATGATGTATTTAGTGATGAAAAAGTTATCAAATGCATTCAAAGGATCTTTAGTACGTTGATAATAAAATACACTGTAGTTTTAAACAAGAAAAATTAAGTTGTCTTGTTCTTTGAGGAATTTGGTCAAGGGACAATGGAAGAGTTATTTGAAATTTTAAAGGGTGATGGATTTTGTTTTTCTAAGAAAAAAATATAGAAGCCTTTTCTACATTTAGAATCTTGAAAAGTGGAAATAATTTAGAAGTGACATAATGGAACTACATAAAAGGTGTCAATAGAAAGGACATGATTGCAAAGATTTAAAAAAGATTGGAGTAAAGAAATATCTATAACAAATCTTGTTGTTAAGAACTTTGAGGTTTTAATTATGTCTTTCTCTGTGCCCTCAAAATCATTAAAAATGCATAGTAGGTAACTTCCTTTTGATCTCCCATGTCCCATTTTCTAGTTATGTATGCATATTTCAGTACTTGTTGAAATAGCAAAAAAGAAACCACCACAATTGATAATGTATTTTGATATTGAGGATTACAAATACTTAAGGGTTAGCTAAACTTTCTTGTGGCAATCTATTTTCTTAGGACTTGTTTGAGAGAGAAAGTTTTTCAGATGGCAGTTGAAAATATGGAAATAAGTGCGTTGGTTTTGGTACATGGCGGGGGATTATTGGTAGTGGTTGTAATTTTTGGTGGTGTTTTGTTTCAGAAAAACTGCTTGTAAGGTCTTTGTATAATCCTGTATTTGAAGAAAAAATATAAAAGCTTATTTATGGTGTAAAATATAAGGATGGTTTAAAAAGATGGGAAGGCACAAAAAGGACACAATGCTCACAGTTCTGAGAGAAAATAGTATTAACCAATACTTCCTATGAGTTGGTTGAATTATTTCCTATTCCATCCATAAAAACTGGCAGCTTATAATATTGGGGTTTTTTATGCTATGCTGGGAAACTGTTGGGAATCGAAAACCTTCTGCGGTCCTGATGAAAAGTTAATTGCTTGAAGAATATTAATGGTGCAAATCCTCCATGTAGTCACTCCTCTCACTGTGGGAAGACACAAAGTTTCTTCATGATGCAAAGATTCATGCCATTTCAATGGCAGTGGCTGAGATTTCACTGCTAATTTGCAGTGGAGTTACTGGCACAATCTCCTTTATTTTCATTTTGCAGTGGAAATTTTCTTTGCCCCTTCAAAGGATGGCTCCAATATCATGATGGTGCTTTCTCCAGTAACCTTGTACAAGATACTCCCTCTCCTGTCTTGGCTGATGGAAAGGGTGTAGATGGTGGTTCCATAGGAGCAGGGTAGTTCTGATCCTTCCCTGTAAGCTTCACTGGTGCTGTGCCTGGTGCCCCTTCATCCTATTTATTTCCTGGGACAGCCACAGCAGCACAGGATTCAGCTCATGAAATGTAGCACTCTTGGGCAAGGAGATAGTCAGAATTCCAGTTATGGGAATTTTATAGCACTTAATTATACCCGGAAAAAAATTAGATTAAAAAGAAGCAGGTAAAGTCTAGGCCCCTTTAATAAGTCTGTTCCAGGCTGTTCCAGGAGTCAAAACCCAACTACTGCATAAATTAATCCTTCCACAAAAGGTTGTTATCCATGGAGAGCCAAAATTTTGCAGTGATTAGGATTCAGCAGTTCTAAATTTGTTATATAGTTAGAGTTACAAAAATAATCTATAAAACTTTAAATTTTGGCTAAGAGTTTGGCAGACACTGTTGAGAGAGGGGGAGAAAAGGAGTTTTGTTTTTCTTTCATGTGGCATGAAACCACCCAAAATGCATTACTAACAGGCAGAAATGCTTTCGTTAGTAGGCATTACCTTTGAATTTTATAAATCAATAAAATTGTTCAGTGCTTTGGGCTTTTTAAAATAAATGTCTGACCAACATATTTATAATTCTCTATATGGATATTTTGAGTGACAAAAATTACTTTGTTTTTTTTAATGAATTATTAATTTTAACTATAGTTAACCAATTTTAGTAATGTTTTTAATTTATCTCCTAAAATTTATTTAATTTTAGTTTTTATTTTGATCATGAAATTAGTTTGTTTCTCTGGAAATTACCTTTTAAACATATTAATGTAACTGGATAAACTCTCCTAAGTTGTTAAGAAAAAGTAATTTTTTAAGCAAAAGCAACAAATTCTTTTTCTTCTCTCTGATGGAGTTAGTGATTAGATGTCATTGCTCTTGTGAAGGAAAAAAAAACTATCTCAGATTGCACAGAATGCTGGAGAGGACCCTGGTGTGGTGAAAATTGATCAAAAAGCTGCTGAATGTTGAATGCTGACAATAGTTTAAACAGCTTCTTTCTTGTAGGAGATTAATATTAAAACTGCAAGTAGAATAGGACTTCACAGGACTTGACTACCAGAAATTTTAGGCAATTTGAGATTACTTAGAGTTACTGAATAGCTAACAATGCTTTAAAGGCATATACTCAAAAATTCTAGCACTTTTCAAAATAATGCAAGATTATTGTGACATTTGTCATTAGGGGACACGTAAAGAATTTAAATACCTAAATAATACAGGTTTTTTCCTCATAATTTCTCAGAAACAGTAAAAATTGACAATTTTATCATTAATTTAGCCTTTTATTGTATTTATGTTGATACTGGTATGTGGAGATAAACTAATTCTAAACACTTAAAAATATCTAGAGCTTAAAAAGACAAGTGATATAGCATGTAGTTCCCAATAACTGGTTGCTGAAAGGTCTTCTCTGCCTTATTCAGACATTCAGGGTGGCAGTAAGTCGAAGGGTTCTGTAAAGGTATTATATTTATAGAGTATTATATAAAGCATTGAACATTCATGTTTTCAGTGAGTGAAAATGACCTCTTTGTCACCTTAAGAGTTAAAATGCTGTCCTAATAACATAATAAGTTATGGGAAGGGTACACACGGTTCATATACTGCAAGTACTAACTCTGAGATATAATGAATATTTGCTTCACCCTGGTTGTCAATTTATGGCAAGGTAAAAGGACATTTTAGATTTAAATTAATACAAAATTTTTCAATCAAAATATTCTCGGAATTGAAGACTATGTGGTAACTCAAAAAGACTCAGGAGTGCTATGAGAGATTTTCTGACAAGTTGGCTTTGGCTTTGTCTTTACATCTACAATCTAGCTGTTTCGTTGCAAATATTTCATATTAAAAGAAAGATTCTGAAACATTTGGTTTAAACAATTAAATTTAGGAAAAAATCAGTTTTTCTTAATAGGGAGAAATTTAATTTAAATTTATTTTCTGAAACACCACTTGTAAATCTCTGTATGCAATGACTGAGCAGAAAAACATCTGTCAAATGTTAAACATCATTAAGAATTGAATGAAGTATACTCTAAAGTGATCATAAACCCTCTTCTTTCAATGAATTCCCTAAACAGTAATGAATAGGGAATTAATAAGAGTGTCTGCTAGCTCTTGATGTTGATTCTTTGTGAATTGATTTTTTTATAAAAGATTTCAAGCAAAGTTGAGGGGTGAAGCAAAGGAACTTTTCCTGGGTTAAAAACCAAATCATTAAGGTATTTGATACAGTCCTCAGTGGCAGAAAAAATGTTGCTTGTCTAATGGAAAAACAGTGATGCAGAAATTTATGAAGCACCATACTTGGACATTTAAAACTGGGGGTTTTTTTAACCATATCTAATCAATTCTTCTGTGTTTGTGTTGACCCTCCAGCTATTCTTGTTCATAGTTGTCTGAAATTAAATGTAGATTGTTTTAGTTGACATTTTCTTGGTAAAGACGCATAAAATTATACCTGGCTATTAAGGAATTTTTCTGTTCCTGTATTGGGTTTGCATGGTCCAGGTTAGGTAGGAGGAGGGATACATGGGTGGCTTCTGTGAGAAGCTGCCAGAAATCTTTCTCATGTCCAGCAATGTCAATGCCAGCTAGCCCAAGATAGAACTGTCACTGGCCAAGGCCAAGCCAGCCAGAAGAGATGGTAAAAAGGAAAAAATCTGCTGCAGAATAGCAGCTGGAGAGAGTAGAGAGAGTGTGAGAAAAACAGCCCTGCAAGCACCAAGGTGAGTGCAGAAGAGGGGGATGGTCCAGGCACTAGAGCTGAGATTCCCCTGCAGACTGTGGTGAAGTCCATGGTGAGGCAGGATGTGCCCCTGCAGCCCAAGGAAGACCACTGTGGAGCAAATCTCCACCTCCAGCTCATGGAGGACTTCACTTTGGAGCAGGTAGATGTCCACAGGTGGCTGTGACCCTGTGGGCTCATGGTCTACTGTCTCACATCAGAGGAAGAGCATGAGGAGTCCTCCCGCTGAGGAGGAAGGAGCAGCAGAAGCAATGTTTTATGAACTGATTATAACTCCCATTCCCCATCCCCTTTCATTGCTAATGGGGGAAGGGAGAAAAGAGAGAAAATAGAGTGTGAAGTTAAGCCTGGGAAGAACAGAGGGGTGGGGGGAAGGTGGTTTAAGATTTAGTTTTATTTCCTGTTATTCTACCCTGATTAAACTAATTTCCTTTAAGTCAAGTCTGTTTTGCCTATGGTTGCAATTGCTGAGTGATCTCTCTTTGTCCTTATTCCAACCCACAAGCCTTTTATTTTCTATCCTGTGTACAGTTCAAGAGGGGAGGGACAGAGAAGCTTTTGTGGGCACCTGGTGTCCAGGCAGGATCAACCCTCCAGAACTCCCAAAGGCAGTGTGGAAATTTTAAATGTCTGTTTTCATTAGAAGAAATTTGTGCTTAAATTGCTTGAAATTCATATGGGGATAAAACTTTAAGAGTAAATGCTCTTTGATACAAATAGCTTAGTTGCACTTGAAGATTTAAATCCTCTATTAAGATCAAATATTTACTCTTTCTAGTTATGTACACCTATATTATTGGTTTAATTATCTGGAAAGAATATAGGAAACCATCTAGATATTGAAAAATTTTTTCAGTGATGGGCAGTGACTTGAGTCTTCAGAGGGTTTCTCAGCATTTTCCCATATGATCTAGTAGGTAGGACATAACTAATATGACTTGCAGTTTCCTAACATAAATCCTGCTACCACAGTATTTTGTCATAGAATAGCCTCTGGTGTTATTTGTTTCTTGCAAGGTATTTACTTTCTTCTTGCAAGCTGGAGAACGAAAGAGACGGACGCTTTCCTTTGAGTGACAGCTCCCACAGTGCCCGGTATTATTCTATCTAAGTAAACCTGAAGTTTTCTTAATGCTTACATTAAACATCTGTAGTGCATGGATGCCAGACTCAAAAGCCAATCTATCACCCTCCCGCTCTCAGCTGCACAGGGGAGAGAAAATATAACAAACATAAGTCCAGAAGAGATCACTCAGCAAATACTGTCACAGGCAAAACAGATTCAGATTACAGATATTAATTGAATTTATTACTAGCAAAATCAGGATCATGAGAAGTAAAATAAGACCTTATAAACACCTTCCCCCCATGCTTCCCATCTTTCCAGCTCTACCTCCTCCCCCCTGTGGCACAGAGAGGAAGGGAATGGGGGTTATGGTCAGTTTGAAACAAATTGTTTCTCCCACTGCTCAGGGAGAGCAGTCCTTCATCCTTCCCCTCTTCCAGCATAGGGTCCCGCCCATGGAAAGAGCTCTCCATGAACGCTCCAGTGTGAGCCCATCACACGGACAACATTCCTGCATAAACTGCTGTAACACAGGTCACTCTTCCACAGGGTGCAGTCCTTCAGGCACAGGCTGACCCAACATGGATCCCCTATGGGATCACAAGTCCTGCCAGGAAACCTGCCTCAGAAAGGGCTCTTCTCTCCATGGGTCTGCAGGTCCCTGTCAGGAGCCTGCCCCAGCACGGGCCTCCCATGGGATCACAGACTCTTCTCAAGCATGCACCTGCTCCAGTGTGGGTCTCCCCCACAGGCTGTGGGTGGATCTCTGCATTTCTGTGGTACTCAATGGGCTGCAGTGAGCTGCCTCAGTCATGCTCTGCACCACAGTCTGCAGGAGAATCCTAATTCCTACATCTGGAGCACCTCTGGCCCCTCCTTCTCCACCGACCTTGGTGTCTTCAGAGTTGTTCCTCTCATGTATTCTCACTCTGCTCCTCCTTGGCCTCAATCACACCTGTGCAACAGCTTATTTTTCTCTTCTTAAATATGTTATCATTTGGGCATTATCACCATTTCTAACTGGCCAGTAGCATTGGCTCTGCCAGACATGGGGGAAGCTTCTGGCAGCTTCTCACAGAAGCCATCTCTGTAGCTCCCAAAGCTACCAAAGCTTGACCATGCAAACCCAATATGTCTTTCACAGACCAATTGTATCTTTGGTTTGCTAATTATGTCTTTTAGGGTAATATATTTAGGAACAGTGCTATCTGGTTTTGCTTTTTTCTTTTTCAAATGGTCTGATTTTCTTTGCTTTCAATTCTGCTGATCTCCTGTCCCATTCTTCTCCTATGATGCATCAGACTTGTGCATACACAAAGCCAGCCAGATAAATGACTATGAAACATAGTCAAACACAGCAATTCCAAACAAAGCAAGAGGGAAGGGGATGTTATGAGTTTAAATGATTGAAAATTTTAATTCATAAAACAGGTTGTACCTTAAGGTACTGTTTAATTGCATTTTAATTCTTTGTAATTATGGGTGGAAGCTTAAATTCTCCGTAACTTGCTTTGCTGGTGACATGTTAATACGTGAAAAAATTTATGACTGTGTTTCTGTCTTTCACACAAGCACACAGGAGCTTGGTCTAAAGCACAGTAAAATCATTTTACTGACTTCACAGGAATTCAAATGAATGTCTATCGATATTGAGATAGATTTCAGCATATCCAAACTAAAAATATTTTTTACATTAGTTAGTTTTAATTGACTTTGGTAAAACATAAAAAAAAAGTGCTTGAAATTTCTATTTTTCTTTGCCTGGCTTCTCACAGCCTTGCATATTATACACAAGGACCAACTGGACTGCAAAAGTTGGTTTTTTTAGTTCTGACCTTTTTTTGTTTATTTGTTTGTTTTTTTGTGGGGTTTTCTTTTGGTTTTTTGTTTTTGTTTTTGCTTTTTTTTTGTTTAGGTTGTTTGGGGGGAAGGGGGAATTGTAGCTGTCATAAGCAACTGCTTGTTCTCTCAGGAACAATAAGCATAATTTTGTTCCCTAGCTCATTGACAGAATAACAGTCAAAGCACAGAGCTGAATTTTTCTTATTCTGTACAGACCATAGGTTAGGCAGAATGGCAGCTAGAACTTCATACATGTATTTCAGTGCTTCATAAAATGAAAGAAGTGCTTAAATGAAAGAAGTTCTTCTGTAAGAAGAGAATAGTTTCAATCATTACTTGACTGCAAATGTTTTTTCTTTGCCTGGAGCATTCTAGTGTCCACTAGCAGAGCTCTTTAATCCTCCAGCTTGCTGACTTTCTCTCAAATTCCCAGAGCAAAAAACTATTTCTGTATTAGATAATCTGAGGATTCTCCATTTTCTACATATATCCTGGTTGGTGAAGTACCTGTAATGCCCTTCAGCTATCTAGTTCACATTGTGACATACGAAAATACCTACCATCCTTCCTTTTTTTCACCCCTTTTGAAAGCTGATCTTTCAATCACTAGTGAGTCAAAACCATTCTGAACTTCTTGTTTGATATTGCTGTTTCTTCTTCAGCAAATGCAGTTTTCTATAAAAACAGCACATTTTTCTTTCACTTGTATATTTAAACACCTACACATTACCCACTGACAGGAGAACAGTTTTATGCAAACTAAAGTATGAAAAGTGGCCTGAGTGACAGGAAGGGCCACATTTTTGTTTCCTATCATTCACCACAGACAGCATATTGCAAAGTTATGCAGGGAGAAAATTAGAGCAATCAAAGCCCTATTAGAACTTAATCTGGCTGCTGCCACAGAAGACAACAAAACATCTTTCTATAAATACATCAAAAATAAAAGGAGAGGTAAGGAGACTCTGCACTTTGTATCAGCCATCCTGGCTAACCTGGCTGAAAGTCATCAAATATGATTCCCATCTACAAGAGAGACTAGAAGGATGATCTGGAGAACTACAGGCCTGTCAGTCTGATCTCTATACCAGGGAAGGTAATGGAAGAGGTCACCTTGAGGGCCATCACAAACAGGGGATCAGGCTCAGAAAGCAGTGGTTTATGAAAGGGAGGTCCTGCTTAACCAACCCAATCTCCTTATACGACAAGGTCACCTGCTCAGTGGATGAGAGAAAAACAGTGCATATTGTCCACCTGGACTTTATTAAAGTTTTTGATACTCTAATGATCCACTGGAGGGTAGGAAGGCTCTATAGAGGGATCTGAATAGGGTGGACCAAGGGTCTGAGCCTGGTTGTGTAAGGCTTAATAAGGCTGCATTCTGGGTCCTTCCCTTTGGCCACAACAGCCCTGTGCAGTGCTACAGGATGAGGGAAAATTGGCTGGAAGGCTACCTTGTGAAAAGGGTTCTGGGACTGCTGGTCGACAGCCAGCTGAATGTCAGCCAGCGTGTACCCAGAGGCCAAGAAGGCCAAGAGCATCTGTCTTGGATCAGCAATTGTGTGGCCAGGAGGACAAGAGCAGTGATGGTCCCCCATGTGCTTGGCACTGGTGAGGCTGCACCTTTACCCCTGTGTTCAATTCTGGGCCTCTCACTATGAGAAGGACATTGAGGTGCTGGAGAGAGTCCAGAGAAAGGCACAAGCCTGGAGTACAAGTTCTGTGAGGAACAGCGAGGGAGCCAAGGGTGTTTAGCCTGGAGAAAAGGAGGCTTGGGGTGACATTGTTGGTCTTTACAGCTAACTGAAAGGAGGGGGTAGCCAGGTGGGGGACCAGACTCTCCTCCCAGATATCAGGTGATGCAGTAAGAGGAAGGGGCTCACGTTGCACCAGGGGAAGTTTGGACTGGATTTTATGAAAAACATTATTCACTGAAAAAGCTGTTAAGCCTCAGAAAAGGTTCTCCAGGGATGTGCTGAAATCACTATCCCTCAAAATGTTAAAAAATATATGGATATGGCATCTGGGGACATGGTTTGTAGTGCACTTGGTAGTGCTAGGTTAATAGTTGGACTCAATAATCTTAAAAGTCTCTTCCAACCTTAGTTTTCTATGATTCTGTAGTAGCATGGCAATGTTTATACTGTTTCAACATCTCCCAGAGGCAGGAAGTGCAATCAATGGCAAAAGAATAGACAAAAAATTCAGATGGAAAGATTATATATTTTTGAATTTCAACACAAAATCTAATCAAAAATCTTTTAGCAATTTCCTGCCAGTTACTTAGTAGTGGTAGCCTCTCTCTGATATTAGCTTTGCTGAATACAGCAAACTGTGGGGGAGCAGAGGTCATCAGGGATGTGGATTTTGATTGATTACAATGGTCAGTCTTGGTCTTGACATCCTTCACAGTCCAGATCACTTGATAAACTTTTTACAATGTACAAGCAGAGAATGCAAGCAGTCTCTAAACAACACAGATTTTCAAAGCACTTGGTTTTTGGCAAATATGCACAGCTGATAAGATTAAGCTAGCTGCTGCCTAAGCATTAAGATATTTGCCATTCCTGTGATACCACAAGTGTCTTTGCTGCCTAAGATTTCATTGGTCATGTGCAGAAGGGTCAGTCTCTAGTCATCCTTGGATGAATTGTATGCCTTTGCATTTTTGTATTTTCCTCTTTAATGTCTGAGCTTAGTTTTGACAGAAATATTGTTTTTCCTGCATAGCTTTACTCTAGTCTACGTGTTTTCTCACAGCTTAGCCTAGGTTTGACAACGTGAAAAACATTCCATAGCTGTATTCTCTCAAAACTAGACCTTGCACTAGAGAGAACTGAGCACTGGAAGGGAGGGTCACACAGGCATCTCATCTCACTTGCAGCTCTTGGGTGGGGGGGTGGGGGGTGGGGAGGAAGGTAGCAGATGAAGGTTTTTCTGATATTTCATAATGTTTGCAGAAGTAGAAGCATGAGGCTCAGTAGTGTATAGAGTTTTAATGAATCTGATTGCAGTCGAATAAACATATCACCACTGTCTACTATTTCCATCTCAGAAAAGAATTGGAATGACACTACCCAGTTTTGCTAAATGATGCAATAACATAGACAGTAAAGGCAATAAATGCTGAAGCAGGTACAGAAAAGAGAAGATTAGGATGGAGAGAGAAGTATTTGTTCAAATGTATATATGGATATAATTGTTGGTAAACTGAAATGCAATGCATTAGTATGAGTAACTTAACCTTTGCGTCAGTAAGCAGAATTCAAAGACACATTTGAGTATGGAGTAAAGAGAAGGAAGACAAAGAAACTAACATTTTAATTTTTGGTGTATGAGAAAACAAAGAGGATTAAACATATGAAATATAGATAGCAGAAAAATGAAATCGGTATAGAAGTGTTCTGAAGACAAAGGATGGAAGCAGAATAAAGACCTCGTAAAAGTGAGGCTGTATAAGGAGTAGCAACCTATCATATAGAAAAAATTACTTTGTTTCTCCATATTTCTCTGTTAGAAAAATTCTGATACTTCTTGGTGTAAGTATATGGGTCTATTGATGAAAGAAATCAGCTGATCTCCTTTGACTAAAAAAAATAAATAAACACCTGAATCAAGCTTTAAAGACTTAATAAATAAGGTGATTTTCCCCGTTTTTCACCTATTTAAGGAATCACCCTTTGTCAGTCACTGCTGCCCAATTGTCTTTCTTAATGTTGCAATATATCTCTATTGTACGATTCACAGGACTGTGATGTTGTCTGGTTAGCATCATATATGGCTACAAGGGCACAACAATGTTACTACTATATAAATTAGAGAAGGACACAATTTTTTTCAAATATATGTTAAATCTGCTTCCACTTGTTATCAGGAAGCTAAATATGGTGCCAAGATATCTCAGAAGAAATGTTATCACGTCATGGCTGATTTTCCTTTTAGTCATGATACCATTGTGGGCCGCTTGAATGTGTGGTGTGTATTTATGGCTAAATGCAGGATGTCACAAAAATGGTGTCTGAATGTTATCATGGCAGAACAGATTTGTAACTTCTTCATCCAGAAAATCACAAAAATATCAAACACATGACATAGCAAACATTCAGAAAGAAGGCTCTTCATGTCCAAATGTTACGAGTGTACCTTCAAGTAAGTTTCTACATGTTATCATCCGTATCATGAAAATCTGTCTTTGTTGATTGAATTCCCCTGATATGTCTTCTAAGTTCCCCAGTATCAAGACCAGCTGCCCAAAAATTATAGATGTAATAAACGGAAAATGTCCAACAGCAGTGAACAGACTGCAGGATTTGGCATTGAGCAATGAATGCTCTGTATGGAAAAAGAGTTCTGAACACAAGCATTTGAATAAAAGGCCTTTAGAATGATTAATGTTATTGGAGAGTTTATCTAAAAGGCAGCAGCACCAGTAATCTATTTGCCATTCATTTTCCTACAATTTATAAAATTATTACCTTCTTGGACTATTACCTACTTCTCCGTGTAATCATAAAAATTTATGATGTAAACCTTTCAATTACTTGTGTAGGAAAAAAATCCTGAGTAACAATAAAATATAATAAAATATGTGTTGTGAAGAGAGTAGAAGTTATATCCTTATTTTTAAAGATCTTTTTATTTTCAATGAAGGTTATGTGGTATTGAGGTAAATTGTCTGCCTCAGTTTAACAATATGAAGTCTGTCATGTATCATCTAAATGTATACTGTATCATAACAAGGCCTTTCAAGCACTATGAATTCCACAGAGGTGAATTTTGTAACTTCAGTGAAAAAGAAATCTACTTGGTTTGGTGGGGGGTGGTTTATGTATGGTTGCTGGTTTGATTTCTTTTTTGTTGTTGTTTAGTTTGGAGTTTTCTGGCGGAGGACAGGAGGGGGTGTTTTAGCTTGCTTTTTTGATTTGTTTTTTGTGGAAATACTGTTATCTACACATTTGCTGAAAACCTGTCTAAAGCTAACATTTTATAAGAAGAAAAATGCAGAATTTAGTAGTATCTTTTTCATGTAAACTTGTCCTTTAAGTGTTCTGGACTGGAGGGGAAGACAAATTAAAGTAATAAAATATGGATGGTGTTAATGGACCTTTAGTGGATACAGGTGGATAATATAATAGAAGCACTCAACATGTTTCTGAGTTAACTTGCCCAAAGGTACTCTTGGAAAGAACTCGTCAGCAATTTTTGTATCCCATTAAATTATTTCAGTTTCAAAACCAGAGAAAATTGATGAATTTTCAAATGTTAAGTTAATTCTCTCTGGTTCTCAGATTAGTTTTTATTTCCCAGTCATACACAGCCAAATTTTCTGCAGCCTTTAAATGGTGAATGAATTAATTAAAACTATCTTGTGCTTTACTGCATGAATTTCCAGAGTCGTAGTATACAAATATATTTTTAATTAATGGAATTGCTGGTACTATTGTCTTTTGAAAAATATATTGGTATTTTTATGCTCTTTTCTATATTGTTGTGTTGTGATACTTCCTTTAAAACCAAGAAAAATAATGAAATAAATGTCCTGATAAAGATGATAGAGTATTATTTTAGCTACAATATGCCAGTGGAGAATGTCCTGCACATAACTCTGCTTCCCAGCCTCTTGTGTAAATGTTTCATATAATCACTAATGCATAATCCTGAATTACTTCTTCAAATATGGCTACAAAAACACAACCGTGTTTGTAGTGAAATACTTTTAATATAATTTCTTGAAAAACCAAGGTAAGAAACAAACTTTAAATTTCACAGAGTATGATTAAGAAAGAAAATATCAGTATGGAGTCCAAATTGAGATTATGACCTTTAGACACCCTGTGCATATTTATTCTTTTGCACAAATAAATATTTAAGACGGGGACAATGTGAAAAAAAAAGTGGGAACTTGGCTTTTGTATTTGTGGTAGATCTTTCATTAAAAAGCATACTTTGACTAAGGAGTGCTTTAAAAATGTCTATCTGGCACAGACCTTACAATGATCAAAAAGAAAACCAAACCAAAATAAAGTCATAATGGAGAGGTATGTTGGAGTCAGATATTTGGTATCTGAAACAATTAGGATCTATCATTTCTGGCTAAAGTACTAACACAATGATCCAGAAATTTTGTGCATCTTCAGTGGTTTAGAAGTCTCAAACTGGACTGCACTGATGCATAGACTTTAATGAATCTTAGTGTCCAAGAATAACTTTGCAAAGTCGTTTAATAACCATGGTATTCCTCCTTCAGGATGCTCCTTTCAGCCTGCTAAGAGCTGGGATGAAATCTCTGGTGGTGGTGTAAAGGACACAGGGCTCCCACAAACTGTGTGAGCTGATGTGTTGCTGCTATGAAAGGATCCAAAATAGAAATTTTCAAAACTAGAAAGATCTTCATAAAGCAAAGCATGTGACAACTTCAAATCTTCTATACAGACCATTCAGCAGACTTCACTGCTATACCAATAGCTTTGAGCCTCAGCAATCATCTTTTCAGCCATGAGTTATAAAATAATTTAGTATTTTTCATGAGGGACCTGTGTGACTAGATCGACATCTCTGGAAAACATTGGTTTATTTTTTCCAGTTAAGTAAGTGAAATAAAATGAAAAATTCAAAGCCATAGGCTCTCTTAGGATCCAGTACTGTGTAGAACTCTTTCTTCACATTTTTTTAATAAGCTCTACCTTCTGTACTATACATAGCGGACAACTTCTATTCAGATAAATTAGATAGATACACATAATTCATAACTGAATCTGCCGTTTGGGATGTGTGAAATGTTCATCAGTAATTTCAAAATCATGTTAATTAAATTCATATTTCCAGAAGCAATTAACACTGTTTCATTTAAAAAAAATAAAATTAAAAGTTTTGCCATCACACATTTTAATTGTTCTAGAAAATATTTTGTTTTTAAATTTTTCAAATTTTGGTTTTTTAAGAGAGTTAAAAGTAATGGAATTTGTTGGTATTACTTATCTCTTTGTCTAACCAACATGATAGCTTTAATTTGTGAGTTTTGTGGGGATTGTGTTGTTAAGAACTGAAAGGATAACTGTAAAAATGTTAAGCTTTTAATATTAAAGATAAAAGATTTAGATTTTGAATTTCATCGTGTTAATAGAAATGCTTTTAATTTTTCTTAAGCTTTGCTTTCATTATCAATAGTTTCTTGGAAAGAAGGTGGAGAAAATCTGAAATATTTTTTAACATATGTTGCAAAAACTTGGCATTTAGAATCATGTAGTGCATTGAAAGCTCCTTATAAATTAATTCTGTGTGCTTTCTGTAGTATTGAAAACAAGGAACAGAATTTACATGTCTCCAAGATCATAAATACAGAAGTACTCAGTAGCTATGGGAACTTTGGATTTCTCCTTAAACCTGACTTGTGCACTGTATCCTCCACCATCAGCCCATAAAGAGGGGCTACTACAGCTACAGGCTCCCCTCCCTATTCCTCAAAAATGCCAGCCCCTGTCACTGCAGCCTTTATGAACGTAGAAAAAAATATAATTTCTTACATATTTGCACCTCCCTACCTACTACCCACTATCTCTTGAAGACTCTCTTCCTCCTAGCTCTAGGTCACTGGTGTTTATAATCTGTTCTAATAATGTCAAAAAACAAAAAAGAGCTACTGCAGTCAAGGATCCAGTTCAGTTTTCAATATAGACATCTATCAGCTATTACAGAAACGTAAACAAATTATTCTAAGAGATCAGCCTGACTTTCAAACTGCAGAAAGAAATCTAGGAGGAAAATGGGAAAATTATGGAGAAACTAATTTGCTGTAAATCACCAGATACTGAAAAACTCGTGGCAACTAATTTCTCTTTGAAAGTCATTGTGAGGCAAAATAATAGACAGCTTAAAGGTGTATCACAGATTCCCACCCTTGCCATTTAAATTAAATAATTTTATTTCACCTTTTCACAGCTATTTATATCACAAATGTCAAAAGGAAACCTATCTGGAACAGAGGAACACAGTAAGGAGCTACCCATACTAGTGCTGCAGCACTGTAGCCTGGAAAGTAAAGGAAAGTGTGTTTTCCTACCTGTGGAAGGGTTAGTTGAATTTTAGTAAATCATTTGGGAGTTGGTTCCCTTTCGTGTAATGAAGGGAAGAGAAGAATAAAGGAGATATCAGAAGCTGCTTTCAGTCAATACTTCAAGTGGTTCCTGTATTTTAAAACATTCAGAAATTCACTTTCTTAAACTAAAAAATAATTGTAGCAATTTAACTCCCACAATCTTCCAAATTATGTTGCATTAACTTTGCTCCATCAACTTGTTGTTTACATTTCTTTTCACTTATTTCTATTACTGTAATTTTGAATTGAATTTAATTTCGAGCAACCTCTTGTGGAGCGCTCTTCCTTAAACTGAAGTAACATTGGTGTTTTTTGTTAATGATTACAGTCAGATCAGTATGTCTGTAAGGAATTTGCAAAAGATTGGTTTACCTACTTATATGTTGAATATTAGCATTGCTTGAGTTAGCAATCATCACTCTTTTTTTTCCCATGCAAGGAGTGCAGTCAATAAATTGTTCTCATAGCCAAGCTTTGTTTACATGAGAACTGTAGGTGTTTGTTTGTTCACTTATTGACTTGAATATTTTGTTTTATATAAATCTGGTTTCTGAAGTTGGCATTGTAACAAACCAAGTAATTATTAAAGTGGGGATAGGAGTAATATAATTCACTGTGAAGATTGTTCTGAACAATGAATAACAACTTCAACACACTTTGAATCACCAACAAAGAATTTCATTGTATTACTGAAAATGTAAATTAACAGTGTACCTTGACCACTTATACTGTTTACTTTCCAACTATCTTAACCAGAGAAAATTTAAGCATTTTCTTTAAATAATTTCTGCAAAAGGACATATATTTCAAGCAAATATAGTTTCTAGTTGAGATCTGCTTAATTAATAATATAAATGAAAATCTTGGAATAACCATCAGTTTTTCTTCACTGAGGATGCAGACCCAGTTACTCTTATCTCTAGACAAGGTTGCTTTTATAGGTCAGTACTGAAGTGCTGTGGTGCGGCACAAGGCAGAGATACTAACAGAATAATAAATGGTTTTTGTCTCTGGAATTTCATTAGAAAGAAAAGGATTATTGTGGAATTCCTGAAGTCTCAGCATCAAATATAAAATTAAATGGAGAAATAGGGAATTAAAACAAAATGTTTTCTAGCAAATATTTAGTATGTAAGGAACTAATTTTCCTAGGCTTTTCCTGTTTATGTCTCAAAATTGCAGACACTGGTGCAGCTAGAAGCTTCAGGGTCTCATAGGATTATCACATTTCAGCTGAAGGTCTGAACTTTTTGTTGTGGTTTCTTCTTTTTTATTATTTGCCTCTTTTTTAGCAGGAAAAAGATTCTTTTTTGTTATATTCTGTTCCATTTTTCTGGTGCTTTTAAGTCATTAAATTTGTTTTTAGATAATGTTAAAGTGAAGTTATGGTCATAATGATAGCACAATGATGAAATCCCCAGGCTATTGATTCTGGTGATTTTGTACCTATCTTTTGTTCACTGCACTGTTTGAAAACGATTCATTAGTGCTTCAGGCTTAAGTTAGTAAAGCAAAAGCTCTCAGTTAAACCAAAACTGACGCTTGAAGGTGGAAGTTTTGGCCAGCAGGAAGTTTCAGTTTTACCCCCATAAATCTTATCTTCTATAGATTGAATGTTTCTTCAACTTGAGTGAAAGGAGAGAGACATAGATAACAATAAGTGAAATACTGGAAGTACTTGGTGGAAACCAGACCTAGGACTTGGTTGAATCCAAGCTGAAATCCTGATGCTCTTCCTCCTCATTTTACTCAGGTAGTAAACAAAAATGCTAAATTTCCCAGAGCAACTTTTCCCACAGCATCCCTGTAACCAGAGAATAATCAACAGCAGAGAACATTACTCTTTGTACACCTGTTTTTTTACTGGAAACTGCTATTTGCAGAGCACAAGGCAAAGGGAATATAAAAAGTGAAATAAATGAAAACATCAGGACTAATACCTTCAAATACTAAAATGGATTATGTTCAGGAAATAGGAGAGGTTTCTGAGGCCTCATACTTCAAAAAGGTTGTCACTCCAAGGCAGATACTGGAACTGCTCCTTCAGGATGTCTTCTTACGGTTGAAATTTCTCAGTACTTCTGGGATCTGGGGCTTTGCCTGCTGAAGTGATTCAGGAAAAAAAACATTGCACCTATGGTATGACTGTTAACTATCAAAACTGAGTGAATATATAACACAAAATACAGAAAAAGATCTTTGACTTCAGATAGTAAGGATAAAATTTTAAAAAGATTTAAGGGGCTTGTAGTTGCCGAGTTGAAAACACAGACAATTATTTAATATAATTGAAAAATAGGAAGTTCCAATTAGGTTACTCAAGAAGTTTTCCATTTCTGAAGGCCCCATGAGTCAATAGTTTCAGATTACTTAAGGCTTTGATTCTACCTTATCGAGAGAAGAGAGATTTATAGAGAATCTGGATGATTTGCCTAGAGAACCTAGAGGCAATTAATAAAAGATGAGGCATCTAGCTGAAGGGTTTTGGGGTTTTTTTGCATTTCTTATATGTGCAGTGATTAAAATTAATAAATTAAATCTAGTGATATGTTTCTTTTTACTTAAGCTTGTGCATGTGAAATTCAAGTACCTAGATTGGGCTTGTCATGTAAATCTCTATAAGCAGTTGTGAAAGTGAGGTCCAAGCCAGAAGCAATCCATCCCATCTGAGTAAATCAGAGGCAGTAATTTTACTCTAAAAGCAAGGTTTAAGCTTCTCCAGTCTGATAAAGTTATCTTTTTATCAGCTGAATCCCTCCTAAGTGTCTATTTTGCAGGAGTAAGCTGCTGACTATTTAAGAGGATTATAATGTATTTGTGGATAGTTCTTATTTAAATGTTCCTATACTTGATTTTTCTGAAGTGATTTAGAATAAATTACTTCTGATGAATTGTAAAATATGCTGACAGGTTTACAAAGACTTGCGTATTGAGAATTGATATGTAATGAAGAATATTACTACAATTGATTAAAGTTTTGTCACTTTGAAAAATTGATAATGGAGTACTTTATTTTTGAAAATAGGAAAGTCATGAGAAGGGTGAAAGATTAAAATAAATCAACCCTCCATTTTTTTCTCTGATTACTACACTAAAGAACATCTAAATACACCAGTGATCAGTGAATTTAGCTTGTGAATTCCTTATACATATGAATTAGGAAGAGTTTTTAGTGCTCCGTGCTGGATCTTGCAACAAAAAGCTGTAGCTAAAATACCTGGTTGTATTTCTCAAATTCTTAGCTGCAATGTAAGCTAACCAAATCAGTCTTCAGTATGCTGTGTAGTCAGCAAAATTCTGGATTTGGAATTTATCTGTTTTCTGGTACCCAGGTTTGAGACTGAAGGCAGCTGCAATCAACAAAATTAAATTAGTGTTATGTTCAAATTTGCATGTATTAATATATTTTTTAATTTATAAACTAATTTGAAAAAGTGTCACAGCTATGATCCCAGAATAATAATTTGCTGTAGACAAAGGTACTTTAAATACAACCTTTGTTGAAAACATACAATATTACCTTTTTAATTTTTTCTTTAATTTTGAAGAGGAAAAACATCTTATACATGGCTCATATTTCTTAGTTTTTATTTTAAAAAAATATGTATCAATGTGTTGTTCTCACTCAGTTTCACTCTAGATACATTTAATCAGTTGAGTCAAAGTACATTAAAAAAAGGGAGAGAAGAGCGCCATCACATTTTTATTGTGTTCTTTAATATGGTACTTGAAACTAATGCCTGTTCATTTTGTCTATGAAGATTATATCTGAGTTTGTTGCACAGCATTTTGCACTAAAACAGAGCACAGAAACTCACTGCGCTCTGCCTGATCTTTTCTTTGAGAGGTGTTGAGGCAGAGTGCACAGAAAAGACCCCAACAAACTAAAGTAACCAATGAAATTGTAATCCCCTATAGTGAGACCCACTGAAATCCTTCCCTTCCCCTTTCTTAAGAATGGAAGAAACAATAGCTTGAACTTATATCCTTCTTTGCTGTGGCATTTTAAAGTTCTCACATGTTAAGAGCCTTGAAAAGAAAGCAATGCAGACATATTTTAAATGATGAAAATGTAGAAATTGCTTCCTGATTTCAAACTTTTCTTTGTTTTCTTGAACTTGCATTCTTCCACCTTGTATTTGGGGCAGAAATCACGGCTTATATCTCGATAGGCACTCCAGTCATTCCCAAGACTGCAGTTTTGCTATACATTATCATTTTATGGATGTCAGAGAAACTTTACCAGTAACAAAGAATGAACACATTGAAATAGTAGGTAAAGGTGATTTAGGTCTGGGTTGGTTTTTTTTTCCAGTTTACTTTTAGATTGAAATGGATGACTTGTATTTCTTTTTGTGACAAGCTAGATGATATACTCTAATAGCTCTTTCTGAGAGCTGTGCTAAGCATGAATAGAATTAAATAAATCCAGGAACTGTAACGAAGCCTGATGGGAACAATATATTATTACATTACTAGTACACTATTTCTTGGCTTAGCCTTTGGCTTATATTTGTCTGCTTTAAGTGACACTTGATTAGTTGTTTTTTCATATTATAGGAGTCAGTTTGATTATTATGAAGTAACACCAATGTCCATAGGTATCTTATTAATTTTGTTATTTATTGTCAGTTTTGACAAAAGTAAATGAAAAATAGGTGGGTGAAGCATGCAGACTGTGAAGTAAGCTTTTTTCCTTCAACAAAAGTAGACACTGTAGACACATTCAGACACTGTAATATTTTTTATACATTTCATATCTTTAGGGAAAACAAAAACAAATAGAGTAATTTTTTAAGCCAATGACAAATTCAGAAGACACAGAAATTAGGAAACACTAAAGTTGCTTATAGCAGGAAGATGGGAAAATGTTTTGAAACGGTATCAGATAAAAAATAAGCATCAACACTGAGTCAAAACAATTAAAAGTTAATTTTAAGAATCTAATACAAAATATAAAGTAATGTTTGCATATATGTAGCATAGGTTTTGGCCAATCTATATGTAAATAGACCATTTATTTTTTAATAAAAATACTTAAAATCAAGAAGGGAAAACTGATGATACAGACCTAATTTGTGAGGTTAAGTTGATGCTAATATGGCTTTGAAAAATTAGAGGTAGGAGATATTTAGACTGCTTGGGATTTAGCTGATATATAGGGGTGGTTTGCTTGTGTGTGTAAGATGAGGTTTTTTTCTTGTGTGAAGAGCTTAAGAGATGTTAATGCCTAATCATCAAAAATGCAGTGTAGTTTAACAAGAAATACACTTCATTAAAAAAGAGTCAAAATTTGTAGTTTTAAGACATTCTACTGATTAAAGAGTACATTAATATAATATTTGCTTTTTTATGCATTTATTTGGGTAACATTGTAATTGGTGTAACAGAACTCAGAACTGGATTCTGCGTCACTGACTACAGGAAGTTATTTTCTTCCACAGAATTGTCTTACATTTTCACTCAGGTTCCAGATGGAGAAAGGAAGGGCATCACTTAAATGAGTGAAAATTCAAACCATGTGCATCTGTTGAGGCTGTGGATTTTATTCAGTTTGGGGTTTGTTTAAGTGCAACAGTAGATTTTATCCTCTGAGTTGCCTGATGCATTTTACTCCCTGACTTCTTTTCCTACATCACAACCGTGCTTTAATCCCTGTTGAGCATTGTCTACAAATTTCTACCCCTGCCATCACCCAGGTATTTCCTTGTTGCATGTCTTTTGTTGCATTTGCCTTTACTGTAAATTAATGCTGTGATATCTCTTGGCTTGTGTTAGACATGTGACACATGCAGAGGTTCTTTGAAACTCTGCAATTTCAGAAATCATATATAAAATATAGGAAGATGGAAATCAAAAAGTAGCATTCTTCTTTTACTGAAGAGGAGGTGGATGTTGAAGTATTGGCAATGGTTAGATGTTGCATCCTTAACTTCAGAGAATAATGCTGAAAAAATTCACTCTTGGTTCCCATTGTCGTAAGGACTGTGATCTTCTTGCATGTTTTCCTGTTATCACTTTTAAATTGTCTTTGTACCTGATCATTTCAAATTTATTGTATATGTTCTTGTTCTCATTTATAGCCTATAAATCAACTTCCACACAGCTGTGGAGACTACATTCCTTTAATCAACAATAAATAACCTCCTTGGGTTGTGCTTTTACAAAGAGAGCTCTGTTAGCATCCTGGGTTTCTATTATTAGGGATTTCTGCCGTCCTAGTATTATTGTTGTCTTTCTAAACATCCAGTAAATAGAATCCCATGTTTACTTTCTGTAGGATTAACACTATATCCTTTTTATCCTTTTGTCACCCTCCTGCTCCCTCCCCTCCCCACATTATCAAATATTACTGAATTTGGAAGTAATTCTGGCAGTAAGAAGTCATATTAAGGATCTTTCCAAAAAGAGTTTGAATGAGTATGTTAGCAGAGTGTCACAGGAATGATATTCCCCACAACAATCTACTTGCCTGAACCCCAGAGCCTTGCTGTCATTGAACACAACCTGTGACATATGGACACACTGCTTCACTTAATATCCTAGGGGAATAAGACATCTTTAGACAAAATAAGAATATGGTCTATTCATGACTTAGAGCCTTTACTCTATTCTTTAGGTTTAATATATTTTTCAGTCATTTCCACAAATAAGCAATACAGAAACTTGATTATTAAAAGCAATGATCTCCTTTATTATTTTGTTATAATTTATTGAACAGTTTAAAGTAGCAGTTAATGAGAGAAGGCAATCAATAGCTCTCGCAAAACTTAAAATTTAGTTATACTAGGCTCCTTTTATAGTAATTTATTTTTGAATTATGATAAAATCCATGACAAGCAGCAAAATGCATTTGCAGAATTGAATCTCCATATTAGCATAACTGTAACAATGACTGCAGAAACATAGCCACAAAGTGTTAGCAGTTTCCATGATTATTTTTTCCCCCTCTCCACCAAATATATGTGTTAAAGGTATTTGCATTTTTATAGAGGAAAGTAATTGCTTACACTTTGCTCTCTATGATTTTCTGTACGAACACTAATCAGTCTCAGGGAAACTCACTGTGCGCTGCCTGATCTGAAGCAGAGAGAATGAAATACTCATTAGATGTGCATTATCTACATTGTTCAATGCAATAACTGTTGGGAAACAGGCAAAGAGGTAGCAATAGTGTTTTCCTACAGCTGTTTATGCAGCTAAAAAATAGCTTAAAAAGGAAATATAAAAGATACTAAGAAAGCCTTGGATTTTATCTTCGGTGCAGTGCTGCACTTCTTGAGCCCCTGATTCTGATGACACTGCCATAATGTGGTTTTAAGAGTAGTTCCTTGCCATGATAAACATTTTAATATAGCATTAGTAAGCTATGCAGCCATTCTATTATTCTTTAAAACTGGTCTTATATAATTCTTTAATTTTTTAGGCTAGCTGCTATATGGATTAGCCATGTCATTGAGCAAATCAAAGACTAATAGCTGGAACAGATTTTCAGAGCCTCCTGTTTTCTTCTGGTCATCAACATAAATGCTTGTGTAATTTGACATGTTGATAGTCCGTAGCTGGATGTCACTGCCACGTTTTATGATCCACAGTTTGCTTTTTTCTCAGTGGATAAACCAGAGTTTGGGAAAACTGTGTTACTTTCCTTGGGCCGTGATGTGTCTGCTCTCAAGGCAGACCTCTGGGAGCTGACAGCTGCTTGGAGGTGTCTCTTGTTTCATCAGGACTGCCCTGGATAAATTATGGGGACTATGGGTTGTTTTTTTTCTTCTGTGGGAATCTTAGTCTAACATCTTCCAACCATTTTCAGAAAATGGTCTCTGACATGCAGGGGATGTGACATTATCAGTTAACACGATGTGGCCATGTCACTATAGAGGACATTTTGCTGTCAGCTACATTAAACTAGGGTAAAGTTTCCTTCAGATTTTACCCAGGACCAGTGGAAATGATTTTTTTTCCTGTCCTGGTGGTGCAATAGACAGTTAATATGATGTATTTGATCTTTATAGGTCCTGTTGACTCCAAGTAGTGGAATATAATGTGAACACTGGTAACTTAACATCTTGAATATTAAGACTTTTCATATATAGTAAGAATAAGGAAATAACACATCCATGGGAAAGTTTGACATCTTCACAAGTAGGAAAAGGATAAACAAAATAAAACCCTTCACATGAAAGATGTTCTTGGGGAGGATGAGACTACTGACAAATGACTACATTTATTTATGACACCAAAAAGAAGAGTTAGTAGGATCATCTTTGGCATAAATAATAGCTCTGACATTGGAAAAGAAAAATAATCATGTCATAGTGGACATGTTGATTTAGATTGCTTCTTTATAAGAAATCTATAGAAGTTATACCGTAAAAAATGTGGCAGGTTTGATAAATAGCTCTCTTTTGTATCTTTCATCTTTAATAATTTAAAATATGAAATTCTCAGTAAATTATTTCCGTGATTACTGGAATATGTTCTAATTGAGTGAATTTAATTAACAGTTGTTATTGCAGTAAAGTAGTGTCAGAAATCTGTGAAACATCATGATAAGGAATTTGCAGCAGTTGTCTGTTTCAATCACTCAGCAACAATCTAAAAGTGGTTATGTTTTCAAAATCTCAGCAATGCTTAATCCTGGTTTTCAAGATGTTTTATCTGCAAGGGTGTTTGCTGCTGCTCTGAGTGCCTGTGTTGAAACGGCTTCAGTGGCTCGCTTCCGTGGGCAAGGCTGAAACAGTTGACAAACTTCACCCTTCCCATCATGCTGACAGAAGGCCTGTATATGTCTGTTATTTATACCATTGCATTGGCAAGTTTCTTGCTGAAAGCAGCAATGTGATCACTTATTTATGTAGCATGCAACTTCCTGAAAGCTTCCTTTATTCGTGGGTGACGAAGTACCTATTTAATGGTAATTTGGAGGGTTAATTTTGACTACTTGCCTGTTTGGGCTATATAAAGTAAATAGGTTTTTTACCTGATAAAACTTTGGTTTCCTCTAGAAAAAATTTGAGAAAACAGAATATTTTGAATATTCTGTTGCATTACACATATATGTGCACACTCGCTTCCCATCTCTGGGTAAGAGGGGAAAAAATTTAAAAAGATAAGGTGAGGTCTTCCATGATGCTAAATTTTCTTGGTCATCTTTGCTCTCTATAACTCAAGTAGAAACACACATAACCCTTTTGCTTATAGAAACAGAGAGAAAAACAATCTTGACCTTTTATTTTCATAGATTTCGGTGATTCTAATATCTAATCTAAACACAGTAACTTGAAATAAATGCTCCCATCACTCTGGAGCAGATTATACAGCCCTTGAAACTGTGGTGTCTGAATGAGCTATTCTAAGTTTTCAGCAAGCGAGATTTTGGTAAAATACAGTTCAGTTCTCTTAGTTAAGACATAATGCCAAACTTGGCCAAAATCTTCAGACAAGACAAAAAAAAAGCACTATTCCTATCAGTGAAAAAATAAAAGTAGTAACATAGAGATATTTTTTACCTGTGTCAAATAATATTTTCTTTGGGATATGCCATAACAGAAAGCTGGATACTGCTAGCTTTCAGATTGTGGAGATGACCTCCTTTCTGAGTGCCAGGACTCTGCTCAACTGTTCCAAGCAGTCTTGGCTTCTCAGCACCCTGGAGAGGTTACACAGCCTCAGGCTTTGCCTGAAATCTCTCTCAAATCAGCTGTCATACCGAGTATGCAGCATTAAGCTGCCAGGTTAAGTAACTTACTGTGACTTCTCCCAAGTTCCAGTAGACCCATGTGAATGGTCATCTCAAAGTTCAGATTGCAGAAGAAAAACAAAACAAAACAAACCAAACAAAACAAAACAAAAAACCAAAAAAAAACCAAAAAAAACCCCTAAAAACCCCCAAAAACCGAAAACAACAACAAAAAAACCATTTATACAACAAAACAAAACAAAACAAAACAAAACACACAAAAAACCCACACAAAACAAAAACAAACCAAAAAAAAAGTGAAAAAACCCCAAAACCTGGAATAAAATAACCCAAAGCTCTCTGGGTAATGATGAAAAGTTACAATCGTATACCTATTATTTTGAAGTAATTCTCAGCATAAGAAAGAAAGGGAGCTGAAAGGAGTTCCAGAAAGCTGAACAAAAATAATATGTTTATTTGCACAGACACATCTTCATATACCTTATTCCATGTGTTTATGTGGATGTATTTTGCTGTTAAGCTTATCTATATCCCTTCCAAAATAGTCCTTTATCTGTTAGTGTGGTTGAATAATGGCCTGGGATGGGTGATTCTGCTCCAAGGGGCCTAAGGCAGACCCCAAGGAGCTCCCAGGAAGGCAGTGCAGCCGTAGGAGCTGCCTTGTGTGGGTTGGTGGGTACTGCATGGACTTGGAGTGTGTCAGGGTGAGACTGGCCTTTTTGGGACACACAGCAGAGGGAGAGTGAAGGAGCCTTTCTCCCCACTCCTTTTGTGAAAGCCTTTGTACTGGTGGTGCTGCTTTACTCTCATTGTCTCATTACAATGTGATGGGATATTACTATGTTTGTGTTCCAGTGTTACCTGTGTTCAATGCACACAATATATGCTAAAAGGAAAAAGGGTACAGTTAGATATATGACTGCCTATGGATGGCTAGATGAGTCATGTGTGAATTTTTCTACTTTACATCCAGAAGAGCTTTCTAAGTAGCTGCATAAACCTGTTGTAATTACAGCTCAGTTCATTACAGACTATGTCTACTGTAACTTTCCATAATATAACTCAATATTTCAAAATTATGAAGGTTATACCTTTAAAAGTTTAAGGCCACTGATCTCATTTTTGAGGAAGAGAGCTGTTTGCTGGAAACTCTGATTGGAGGGCAATAAATCCTTCAGAAGACAGAAAATTCTTGGTGCTAGGAATAAAACTGAGGGTCTCATTTAGAGTAAGTAGCAATAGGGGTGTGCTTTCACCTGCAGGAAGAGCAGATCCTTTAAATCAACTTCCATTCTTAGGGGGTTTCTTCATGTTAGCTGAGAAGCAGAATTCATTCTAGACCATATGAAAACCCTTCCTGTTGTTTTGATGTAAAGCCTTTGGGAGCCTATAAATCACAAACAACTTTGCTGTTTCACTTCATTGCTCCCACTTTCACAGCTCCATGTATTCAGTATGTCATTCAAGGAGGATAGTGTTTCATCAATCTTCAAAATGTGCAATGGGATAAATTCCCAACGTTTAATTTTTGCCTGTGCCCAAAACTTCAGTAAAAAAAAAAGAAAAAGCAAGTCAGTAAACCAGATGACTATTGGAGAATATAAAGATCTTTACTCATATCCAAAAAATTCAAAATTTTAACTAGTAAAAGTGTGAATTACTCTTGTAGTTCATCTCAGCTGAGGGTCTTAAGAAAGGTCTTTGGTTTATAAACAAAAAAGGCAAAGAGCAGACAAAGTATTTGTTGTGAAGCTTCTTGTATGTGCTTTAGGAAGGAAGATGTTTGAATTTTTTTTCTTTTGTTTACTATACCAATTTTTTTTTATCATTTAAATACCCTTCACATTTTAGAGGTAGAGGTCCTGATCAATAATATAACAAAATTTTTAGTTAATTTAAAGTAAGTTATTTAAAGCTGTTAAGAATCTGACTAAACAGGACACTGATCTGTGTCACAGGACATCCTTTCAAGTTTCCAGAGAATAGGTATTTCATTGTCTCTGCAACTGTAAATAAATGATGTCATTCAGACCCTGTTTCTTAGCGAAGTAGCTCACTTTTGATAATAAAAGAGCCATGTCTAATTATATTTAGATATATTATCAAAATGTCCCATGGCTGTCACCAGCTACCATACTTTTCGATCCTCTGTGTAACTTAGAGCTCATTTTATTCTTCATTATGTGACAGAGTAATATTCATTTTGCCATTATCCTCACACTTTATATACATACTGTGTTTACTGTAGTATAATTTGCTGCTAGCAAATAACTGTTGTCTGTAGAGCTTTAATCTTACACATAAAGCTGGTGTTGGCAATTTAGTCCTTCTACAAATATGTTCTTACTTCATTCTTAATATTCCTTTAACAATGATGTCAGGAAATGTGTCATTGGTTTTTTTAGGAAAAAACCAACAAGCAATCATAAAAAAAATTAAGTAACCTGACTGAAGTTAACTTCAACGGGCTAATTTGCAATTAAGATCATAATAAGACTGTACTATGGGGAAGAAGCAAACCAAAAAATGTTGCTATGGGCTTTTCAAAAGGCATGTGGTTTTAAAAGTCAATGTGTTAGCCAGGGAAAAATAAGAGAAAAAAATATAATTAAGAAAAATATAAGAGACTACACTTGCAAGAGACAGAAATTTATTGTCATCTGCTTTAGGACAAGTGGCTGATGAGACTACTTGCAGAACTTCTGCAGGTCATCATTTCATCCCTTGACTATGGTTTATACTGTTCTTGAGCAATTCAGCTTGCATTCAGCTGAGAAAAGTAAAAGTGCAAAATTTGCCCTATTTCAGGATTACCTAAGAAAATAGTGTCTAGATATTATATTTTTTAGCTTATAAACTCTTTCAGGCTCTATCTCGAGCTCCAGAGAGGAAAAAAAAAAAAGTTTAAAAAAGCTGCTGCAAAATTTTTTCATAACATACTACTATATCTATGTTAAGGTTGTTGCCCTAAAGGTCCATTCTGTACTCCTGTTTGTGGCCTCCTTGTTTGTTTAGTAGAAAGAAAATAACCAGTTAAAGACCATTGTTTATCTTTGCGCAGATAAATGTAATAGCTGTACAAAAGGGTGACTGCCATATCTTGCCCTGGCACAAATGGAAAAAGTATGATCTGTCCTCTCTTCTCTTTCCACATAGTGTTTCTGATACCAGTTATTAAAGTTAGAATATTTATTTTATCTTGTGAAGGAAGCCACAGAGCAAAGTGATTGTATTGTCTCTAAAGTTCTGTAACTATTTATAGTATTAATTTAGCTTTTCTATTTCCTTCTGCCACAAGTATAATCTCATAAATAAGTATACTACTTAGCTCTTTTGATATTTTAAAATAAAAATAGATAATGTACTATGTAATTAGAATTTTTATTATTTAGGAACTGTCCAAAAATATATTTGCACC
Source organism: Alethe diademata (assembly GCA_025584955.1). Lineage (NCBI taxonomy): Eukaryota > Metazoa > Chordata > Aves > Passeriformes > Muscicapidae > Alethe > Alethe diademata. The sequence goes on along the minus strand of JANRMJ010000088.1, from coordinate 30,555,355 downwards.
CTTTTTAATACACTCCATCAGCAATTATTATTTTATTCACACAGCAAGGTTTCGGATCCAATGCAGCAACAGTTGGTGGTATAATCTATTTTCCCTATTAATCTCCATGACAGCAAACATTCTCATTAGGGCATGACATCATGCATTTGCTTTCTTACTCACCCTCAAATATTAAAAATTATTGTAACAAGTGGGATCTCATTACAAGGATCAGAGCAAATTTTAAACACAGATTAATACCAACTAAGCAGAAATACACAAAGCCAAAAACCCTCCCTGAAATAAACTCATCAAACTAAATGTGACGAGATTCAACTTTTGAAGTTTCCAAGGGTGGAAAAGAGGAAATAATAGGCACTGTTCTGCTTCTACAATTTCTTGATGCCAGAGAACTACAATAGGTATAAAATGTGTTCTTTAAGCACTCAGCTCTGCTTTTGAGTCATAGGAGCAAGCACACAGATAGGAATCCCAACTGCTTGTCCAGATCTGGAACTGCTTTGTTTCTGCAGCTGTTTTGGATTACTTGCTTCTAGATTTTATTTTTTACTTTGATATTACTATATCAAAGAAATTCATTCTGGGCACTCTATGGGGTGGTTTGGGGTTTTATTAACTTACTTTTTATGAAGTACTTTATTAATGTATTTTTGGTAATGCATTTCGTATGCATAGGTTATGTGCATAAAATTTATTAAAAAGTTAATATTTTCCTGTAGGGAAAAAGCCCCTCACATTTCATGTTTTCTAAAACTTCTGTAGTAAGAAATTAATATTATACCATTGCTGCCATTCATAGAAGGTTTTGATTTGAATTCACTTTTAGTTTTGTAAAATTAATTGATTTTTTCCAGCTAGAGAAAAATACTTCATGACAGGTGATAAAACAATTCAGTAGCCTATGGAACAGTAAATAAATTTAATTATTTTTCTATTTTTCAATATACTGTTTTTGTTGCAATAATATCAGTTTGGCTTGTTTAAAAGGAAAAAAAAATTAAAGCTAGAACCAATTTACAATAACTGGAATCAAATAAATATTTTCCTGAATTTCTGTCTTCATTTTGGAAAAATCAAAAAGAAAAAGCCCAACCCTAACAAGAACAAACTGCAAACAAACTCCACACAAAATATCAACACACTTTTCTAAAATTTCAGATCAGAAGATACTATTGGATTATCAAGTCTGTATTTGTGTATCAGAAACAACTGTCTGTTTCCCATAGTCTCAAATATCTTATGAATATTTAAAGAGAAACACAGGATCATATAGCTTTCTGTAAATTACACTTTGCATCATAATTTCCATAAGGCTGCCCAAGACTTCAAAGGATGACTAATCCAATACTTTTCTAATAAATTGCTCTAATCATGAGCCAGCTTTGATTTCTGTGTTCTCATTGAGCTAGAATTTTGAACTTAATTCAATTTCTTAGTTTTGGGCAATTTTTTATATAAGAGGAAGAAAATACACTTGAGTCTAAAAATTAGCCTTCCCCTCAGAGATAATCAGGGTTCAGTTTGAGACTTAAAAGCCCTACATTTCAATATTTATGATGGTTGCACCTTTTCTAAAGAAATTTTCCTGATCAGCTGGGAAAAAAGATGTTGCCAGTGAAGCTCAGCTAGGCATAACGGTGGTAAAGAACATAATAGCAATGCCATGACACAGGTAAATATTTATTCCCCTACTTGAAAATCTACTTAAAGTTACCTACTTGCAAGCAGGCAACTAGTTAATCTTGAAATTAATCTGGAAACTGTCATAAATGAGTGTAATGTGAAGGGGAGTGTAGTGTGCTTTGTGCTTGAAAGTGGGCATTCTTAAATTATTATGAAATACTTAGTCTTGTTACTAATACTTTGAAACTATATCCCTCTGAAACTGTACTTCTCCCAGTGGAAAGTTCTTGCTGCCACCACAGCCCTGAAATCTGTGCCTTGCCTAGAGCATGTTGCACACTACCAGAGCTTGCTGTGCACGTGGGTTTTGGCTGTCTCAAAGAGCCAAAGGTGTTGTCTTTTCTGCTTGCATTGATGAATACAGCCCATATTCAGCATATCCTATGTACACTGGTACATAATGACTTTATCAGTGACAGTGCTGAGTGGTAGTTCCTACTACTATTTTTTGCCCAGAAATTTAGGCAATATTTGTCCTGCAAATCATCTGGCCTGCCTTCAGTGTTGGCCATCCTCATCAACTAGCACTGAGCCTCTTACTTATTATTCCTTTACTGATATTTTTGAACCAGAAAAAAAATAGTCCATTAATATTTATTAAGGATCATGATTCTCTCTGGTTTTGGAAAAACCCTGACATTTTGGGGCCAGTAGACACACAGCATACAGGTGCAACTTTTCAGGAGAAAATAATTTTTTTAATGAGAATTAGGATTCTTAGGGGTCTCCCTTTAAACCAACTAAACTGTTTGGTATGAGCCAAAGCAGAAAGGTGCTGCAAAGGTGGGCTGGAGAAAATGTGCCCTTCGTCAGAAAGGGATAAACAGATCATATGCTCAGAGAAATTAGAAGTCAGGGAAGTGAGAGACCCTTCCACTCACCCCAATTTTAGAGAGCAGCTGAGTGTCATGAAGGAATATCAATCATAGTCCTGTGCAGTGTAACCCAGGCCTTGGAAGTTACTCCTTGGCTAGGTAGCATTCCAAATATCAGAAGACAAGCAATATAATTTAAAAAATAAAAATCAAACAAAGTAGAAATGAATAATATCTGCTTTGCCACGATACATGAATATATATGCTTTTGCTATATGTAATCTTTAATATAGGTCAAAATACTGTCCTCAAAGTGTCTTAAAAATAATTAAATTTTAATTTTTTTTTAAATAGTCAAGGGAAAATGACATTTGATTTCAGTAAGAACAGTATTTCACCAACAATTATAGATTTTAGTACACTGGATCTCAATATGATATGTGATAGAATCAACCATCTACAAAAATTCTCTTGTGTGTGGAAAATTAAAAATATAAATAAAATTGTTCTAAAATATATTTAATATCTCATTACTTAAAATTAGTCTTTTTTTGATGTTGTTTTTGTTTTTTTGTTACATAATCTTGTTTTAAGGTGTACAAAAACCCCAAACCAATACCAACCTCACCCTCCCCTAACAAACACCTAATATCACATTATAGCTTAATGGATCCTTTATTATGGAGTCATATGGTTTCATTATGGAAACCATGTCCTTTTTTATTGATAGTAAAAGACTAAACAAGATTATTCAATAGAAATACATGTAATTATAGTTGCTCAACTGTGGCTCAGAATCAAGGAGTGGGTTTATATTAATTAGTTCATAAAAGTGACATAAGACTGCCTGCTGCAAAGGATTCTTGTATAATGTAGAAGTACCATCCTAAGATTCCATACATCTATTTAAAATAAATCCCTTAAAGAGGCAGGAAAGGAGTTGTATAAACTCTCAGTGAATTTCAAAGATAAATGGGTGGCTATGTCCCCTGTAAATCTTCTTTTACTATATAGGCTTATAACCCCCTTTTAGATAGAAAGAAGCCTAAGGAGGCTTAAATCTAGAAAAAAATAGAAAGAGAACTGTATCAAATTTTTTTCTTTCCACTAAATGTACCTTTAAATGAACATTTATTTCAGTAAATTATGTTGAAACTTTTTTTTTCCTCAACAATGAATGCTTCCTATGGATCGTGATAATGAAGCTTGTAAGTGATGATGTTGTTAAGTTCAGCCTGTGTTCCAATGCCTTGTGTGGATGGAACAAATATTTTCAAAGATTTCTCATTTTCCAGATCATTTAGTTACTCTTTGCAGGGTGCAGACTAATTAGGCTTCTTCATAATGGTCTCTGTTTCTTAATATACAAAAGCCTTTTCCTGTGCTGTACCTCAAGTTGCCTGCTTGTACCTACCCTAGGTACTCTATGAGCTCTTAAGAATCCATTTGGCTACTGAAATAAATCTTGAGCTCTGAAAACAGTACTTGGAGTTACTGCCAACATAGCATGTACTAATGTCTGAAACATTTTAATATTTCGTATATTTCGTGCTTACAATGATGCACTTCAAAAAAAAATACAAATACTTTAAATACTCAAGTATATTGCTTCAATACACCTAAGTCTTGGGCATCTGTGAATACTTTTGTTTGTACCTGATATATAGCACCTCTAAGTTTCTTGCACCATCTTTTTATCTGTATATAAAGAAAACACACGAACATACGAATTATTTTTAAAAATACAAAATGATTGTGTACCTATCATTAACATATGCATCAATAATTTATGCATAAGTGCACACATTCCCCTTTGTCCCCTCTCCACCCTCCAATATGTTTCTGTACTTGTGCAACTTAGCAGTTTTCTCAGATAAATTTCTTGTGTACAAATGCAGTGTGCATTTTAAGGTATCATAGAGATAAGTTACTTTAGATGAAGAGAAATAATAGCCACAGCAACATGACACATCATGTTAGTGCAATTACAGTTTCCAGTCCCCTTCCAGCTTGCTTAGGAATAGTTCACTTATTTTACAACACTGTCTTACATGCTATAAACTCAAGTCTCTGTGCTGTCATCTCAATTTTTTTCAGACCTGGAGAAGAGCAGGTGTCTTTATCCTTGTATTTCCCCCACAATATTATTACTGTGAAAAAATCTGTATATTTATGCATAGAAATAATACATATATTTGTATAGATAACACTTCATGAAGAAGTTCCCATTCTGGAGGTTAGTTTTTTCCTGTATGCTTGACAATACTAGGTGGAAGGTGCACACTTTATTATGCGAACATATTCTCTCTATAAGTGAGATAATCACAATTTATAGGAGTTTAATTAAACTATTTAATGTTGATTTCTTTCTTATTTGTCTATTCATACTATTTTTCACTGTATGGAAATCCAAGTAAAAAAGGCAAAATTGTCCTGGAACATACAAAGGTGAGAAGATACCCCAGGGTTTGGTTTAGTCCTTAGTCTGGGTGTCTGAGGCCCTGGTAGGCTGGCACAGAAAGTAGTACCCACCCACTTCATGGAGGGAAGGTTCACGTGGCCACTGTGTGTCTCTTGGAGCTGTTAAAATTGGCTATCCCATGAAGACTATAAAACCAAGGCAAGCATGCAATTCCAGAGATACTCTTGGCTTTCTGGAAGATTAAGATTTTTGTGTATTTGGTAATCCCATACTGCTCTGCTTTATGTCTGACCAAACAAATACTCAAGATGGACTCTGAAAATGGAGACCCTGAGCATCTTATTTTGATGTTGCTTTGCCATGAACTTGTTTGAGTTGAACTGCTTGGCTAACAGTGATGGAGTCCACTAGCATATAGCCTTGACTCAGTGCTTCCAAAGCATGTATTGGATATTTATCTGCAGGAACCCAGCGAACCTCAGGATGCCCTGGCTATGCCTGTCCTCAGCTCTTGCTGGGATAGGAGGTGGTGTCTTTGTTGTTCCTTACCCTTAGTTTTCAGTAATGAGAAAAATTCAAGAAGAAAATGAAGAGGATGCTTCAGACAGGTCTCCAGGCAGGGTTATGGTAAGTTCACACAGTGGAGCACATGCCAGTTTTTTTACCTGGAGATCATAATGAGAACTAAAAAAAATTTTCATTATAAAATATATTAAACATACTGTGCATATTTTCTGAAAAGCAAGCTGAAAATATATTAAAACAATTGCCCATAACAGGTTCTTTTTCAGAATTCTTTAGACATCAATATGTAGGTTGTCAGTAAAGTGCTCCTTCATTTTTTTTTTCTCTTGATGGGTAGAATCGTTGTTTTCATCAGTGATACAAATAATGAAATAGAGTCTCTTCCCTGGATAGCTGAATATATCTTAGGAACCAAATAATATCTCAGGTGTTAATCACTATAAAAGTGACATTCATTTATCGTAAGTATTCTGCAAAATTAATTTAAAATATGTTTTTCTCAATAAATTTCCTCTCCTTTAGTAGAGTCAGTCCTTCAAATGTCCACTATATTAAAAAAACCCCATCTTTAAACCAAATCGACACAGTGCTAATAAAATTGCAAAAAATCTTTATTAAAGAACTGAACATTTAAAGTTAAAGACTCAATTGATCTGTTTTCCAAGCAATAATTACAAATACAGGACTTTGTTACTTTTCCATATGATGAACTTGACTTGTTTTACTATCAGTTTTGAGCAGGAAAAAAATTGAAGTGTGGCAAATAACATTATAACATATTTCCTTGATTTTTTTTGCGTAATATAAAAAAGTTTACCTGATTGCACATTATGGACTACATTTTATATTTTTATTTCAATATAAGTATCCTTGAATAGGAAGTTAACAGACTAAACTAGACAATGGTAGCAGACGACTTAAGTATTTTAGTATTCTTTCCTTTGTTGTTAAAACTTATGTGACAATTTCTAAAATGTAGTAACTTAAATGTATATGCATATTTTTTTTTTAATTAAAGGTTTATTTTGAGGTGAAGATAAACAAAAAACAATGGATGCAGTGTTCAATTTTGTCATGAATTTTTGAGAAAAGATTACCTATGTGTTTCTCTAATTTTATTGACAGGATTCATGTGAAATATAAATAATGTAAAAAAGATAGAGTTGAAGTAAATAAGACCATAAAAGACTAACGTTAAATATTTACAGTACAACTGGTATTGTCTAGTAGAATTGAAAGCCTAATGACTTTAAATACATACTTTATATCTGAGGATAATATTATAGGACTAAGAGATCATCTGTAGAAGAAATTACAGGAAGGGAAAAGAGCCGGTAGTGAATTGGATCTAATATCCATTTGAGAGTTGATTAGACAAGTTATAGAGTGATGGTTGCAAATCAGATTGCTGTAGTTAACATACAGCCTTAAAAGGAAATGTTTTTTTTACGAGGGCAATTTTATGTTTTCCTTATGCACTGGAAAAAGCAGCTGTGCATGTCATGTCCAATATTCACAGTTTGGGGTAAGGCACTAAACAGAATAAGAGTGGAGAAGGATCGTTTGTATTTAATTCTTTTACTTACCACATGCCAAAGCAGCTAAACAAACAAAACTGCAGGGAAAAAAAGAAAACAACAACTCAAAAAAAACCCCAAAACACCCCTCCAAACACATTTCTGCAGTCTCCTCAGGCTGTGATGACAAAATGTACTTGTTTAAAAAAAAAAGGAGAAGATCCAAATTTTTTAGATAGTAATGGTTATTTAGGAAAGACAAAAAGAGACCATTTTCTATGACGTGGGAGTCATCTGAATACATTTTGTACTTGGAATGCACTTATCTGGCATAAGCTGTGCCACTTAAGTGTTACTAACTTTTAAAGTTTATTTCTTTCTAATTTCTCATTTTTAATTTATTTGCCAGGAAATGAAATTTCTTTGTATGAACTAGATACAAAATTTACAAAGACAAATCTTGGCAATGTCAGAACAGGTTGCAGTTTTGAATGTAAAAAGTCTTCTCTTTTTTAATACAAACACAAGAACAAAAAGAAAATTTGTAACTATGTAATCTGGAAAGAACCTGAACATTTAAGGAAATACCATGTCTAGAAGTAAAAAGCCTAGACACCTTGACATCTTTTCTCAGTCTGGACATGTCCCCTCTTCTCTATTCTATAAAATTGAGGACACTAGAAACTGCAGGTCTTGAAACCTTGGCTTGAAAGATGGTTCCCTGTCTGCTCAGGCTCCCTGATGCTGAGGTAGAACACACATGGCTCCTCAGCTCTGCTGCAGGATGCTGCTCTTCCCTTGTCTAAATTTATTTAACAGCAGGGGACTGACACCTGCTGATCCAGAACACTCATCTCAGTAAATTTGCAATAGCTGAGGTTCAGAATAATGAAACAGTGCACTTAATTTCATTTGAAGATTTGAAGCTCATGCCGGTGCTGCTGCCAGATTTAAAACCTTTTTCTCAGTTCATAAATACATACAAATGAATTGTTCAAAGCACTGCTGCTTTGAAGATTCGTGTTTGTGCATAGCCTCAGACAATTAATAGTCTTGCTGAAATCAATGGGACTGCTGACTTTCATCCTAGCTCCTCTGAAGACAATTTCAAATTTCCCACTGTCTTCAGTAAGGCCAGGCTGTTCTCAAAATATTTTATGTGCTGCATGCTGGGTAACAATACAAAGGGATGCAAGACTCGTGAAACTAGATGGGATTTTTATCATGGAAGTGTGTTTTGGTTTGTTTTTGTTTTCTTGAGATACAGTAATATTGTGTAGCATTCAAATAAACATGCAGAGAGGAAGACTTTAGTCCACCTTCCATGTTTTTGATTTTTTAACCTATACTTCTCCTTGCTTGTTGTTTCTTTTCAACAGTTAAGCTCTTCATTTTTTGTATAGGCATCTGATTTCTTGTGTTCCTGTAGTAAAAGATGTGTTCCCCACAAAGGAAATGGCTCTGATATCACATTATGGACAAAATGATAACTCAGATTCCTCCGTACACAGTCCCCCTTCAGGTTTATACCATTGTTAATACTATTTATTCTCCTTTTATGCCTTTCTCTTCGGCCAGCCTTGGAGATCAGACTTCGTCCAAACTTCTAGATTTGAGTAATGCCTCATCTGTTGATGTGCCCTTTTTGCCTCATTTCTGAAATGTTACATCTGTGCTACATATGTTGCATATCACCTCTGAAATGTGCCTTTTACAGTGGACGGGACTGTGGACCTGTTGTCATGTTTGAAACTCCTGAGATAAATAAAATAATACTTCCAACCTATCTCACAAGTACTCTTTCCAGGAATAAGACTTATTTTTAAGAGACTGTGGCAAGTCATCTAATTCAATGATTTATTTTGTATCTTCAAGTCCTGTGTCAGACATGCATCTTTAATTCAGTATGCTGATCATTTATTCTTTGTACATAAATATACTTTGAAGTATGTTCTGTTTGAACCATTTTCTAGTACTCTTGACAATCTTATGAGCCTTGCCTTATCATGTAGAGATTATTAGAGAGTTCTGATCAACTAAGAAGTTTAGTGATGAAATGGCTTGCAATATAACTCCTAATATAATTTTGCTCCAAAGGTGAAAACTAGATTTTTCCCTTCCAAAAATCTGTACATCTTGTTGTACATTTATACTTGATCATAATCACTATCTGTCTCTGTCCTGTTACAAAGATATGTTGTCTCTGCACTAGCATTTATCCTCATGTTGCTTTACAAAATGACTGCATGAGCACTACATCATTTAACCATTCAGGATGGGATTTATTTATGGTTTTCGTCATCAAACACTTCAGCATATTAGCCCACAAGCTTCTGTATGTACCTACTTCAAAAAGATAGTTGATCATGCCCATAAATAATTTCTTTCATGCTTTAATAAGAATAATTTGATTTTTCTCCCCTCTTTCCTGCTTCAAAACCTAAGTAACAACTTGTTAGTAATTTTGTGAGTATGAATTAACTTTAGAGTTGTCACATTAGACTGCAGATGCACTCAAAGCAGTCTCAGGTGCTATAATAATGCAGACTCTCTGTTGGGAGAGAATTTTTCATTTAATTCCCTAATGAATTCCACATGGGAAAATGTTTCTAGTGCAAACTAGCTTCCTACATGTGTAGTTTCTTAAAGTATATCTTGATAAATATTAAACTATGTCCATGGAGATTTATCTCCCTGCTCTTTCACTTGGTGATAATTGTGCTCAAAAGCCACAGCACTCATTCTATGCTTCTTAGAAGTGCAGAATTCTGTGTTAACTAAGTTTCAACTACTCCTTGTTTTATGGAATTCTTGCTTACACTAGGCATTTATAAATAGACATTAAAATTAAGCACTTGCCTGATATTTCTGGAACCTATTTTGAGAGTGGCTCCATTATATCAGACTTCACAATCTATCTAGAACATTGTTATTAGCATAGATGAAATAAGGTCATCAAAGACACATCACCTACTGTCATTCATCTGCAATGCAAAGCTTCATCTATTTACGAACCATATTACAAACTTCAGAGGTTTGATTTGAATTTAATTGTCTTCTATTACTGGAGAAGGTATGGACTCAAAACATTACTTTCTCCTATCCTTTTATTGATGGCTGTGGGATATTCTTTTTGACTTTTTACTTTCCATTGTATATGTGGAAATATTGAAGTCCGGTTATTGATTTGTCTTTTCTTCTGTCTTGAGGCTTGGTAAGTTCTAGCTTAAATCTGTGAATTCTTCTATACCAGTGGATGTCAGTATACCAAATTTGTACCTGAACAGTTGCACTAGCCTTGCTAATTAGAATCATTTTTCAATGTTACCTCTGAAAAACTGATGTAGTACAACCCTGAGCACCCATCATCCATTAAAATGTTTTTAATGTTTCAGACACTGGGTGTTAGAGTCAATGTTGTTTGGACCTTGTTTTTATTTATAAAAATAAATAAATAAATAATCTTTGTTACCTTTTTAGATCACTTTATTCAAAATTGCAGTTAAGCCTTTTAATCATTATAATAATGCTTCAAGCAGCTTTGACATAAGGAATTTCTGGTTGATTTCTAATTAATATTAAATCATATAATAGCTCTCTTTTTTTTTCCTCCCACCTTTTCCTTGCTGTTTTTTTCCTTCGATCTTACTGACAGCTCTTAATGTTGGATGAAGCTTGATTCTACTTCTATCACAAAAGTATTTTGTTCTAAAAATTTCACAGCCCTCCACAGTACTGTGATCAAGTTTTCCAGATATTTTTTCTGGGCTAAACATTTGGCAGTAGTAGTAGTCACTGCCCTGATGGAAGATATTAGGCTTCATGAATCCTTCAGTGAGGGAAAACACAAAAAGGCTATTTTTTATAGTACTGCATGATTCTTTTAACAAAGCTAATTTTCCTAGGAACTGATGCTAGAAGTGCAGCTAGCATCCTGACCATGTGTAAACAGGTTCCTTTCCAGATGCCTCTTCTCCATTTGCATCTCCATTACATTGAAAATGCTCTCAGGCACATGGTGTGATTTTTGAGTTAATCCTGTGCAGGGTCAGGAGCTGTACTTTGATGTTTTTTTTGGTCCCTCCCAAGCCAGGATAATATATGATTCTATGATTTTCTGTAGTGAGTAAGAAACTGTGAGTCTTTCACAGAATTAGGTCTTAATCAGAGTTATTGTTAAGGTACAAATAACAGTATTTAAGAAAAACAAGAGACAAAAAGAGAGCCAGTGGAAAGAAAATTCTAAACCAAGTGCATTAGTTCTAATGCTCTCATTTAATGTCCATATTAATAGTGATACATAAATATAATGCTAATAGGTATTTTAAAATGCTCTTAATAGACAAAAACAAGTGTCTTTTAATTATAAATTAACAATTTAACTTTTTCATTTCCCAAATTTTCATGAAGATTTAGGAGTGTTACTGTTTCCTGTTCTGTACAGAACAAGTACTATTATAAGTTCTAATGGAAATTCTTCCCCAGAAAGTAAGAGATGTTTCCAGTCCCTATACTGAATTACTTTGATTTAGCAGGATGATGCACTAACAGCACTAAGATCTTTAAATCTTTTAAAGTTGTAGAAACGTGTGATAGGTATGCACCATTTGATTTCTATCTATTGGCTCTGGGGAAATGTGCTGCAGGTTATTGCCTTCACCCAGTTGCTTTTCTGTCATAAAGTGTTCTGTGGTTGGAATAAAACCAGAATTATTTTAGGAAATCAAAAGATGGTGGTCTTAATTATGAGGTGACAAATGGGGCAATGAAGAGTAAAAATAAGTAGCAAAATTATCAATATTTACAAGAAGAATTAATCTTAGTTGCCTGTTATGTCTCATCCAATGCTATTGAGATCTGGCTTAGACAAACTTTAAAAGTTGGGGATGTCTATTGCCCTTCAATAGCAAGCCTTGGGTTGTGCTGTGCAATTGTTAAGAAGCTCCCTTTTAGACTGAGTCTGTCTGCCTGGGTTTCTGTCTCATGGATTCTGGGCTATGTCTCCCTACTTCTTCAAAGAGGGATTTTTGGATCTCTTAGTTTCAAGCTTTTCATCTGTTATATTCAATTCCACCAGTTATGGTGGTTCTATTTTTCTGGTTAGGTTTGTTTCCTCTGAGCAACAATGGTATGTCAACAGGGGTGGTAGCTGACCCATCCTTCATCAACAGAAACAGAGAATTCAATAATTATTTCAGTAATTTTACTTTGTTAGAATGATTTTAATACATGAATAATACCATATGTACATGGTTAACACACCATATATTATAAAATGGATAAAACCCACAACCTTTCCAAGCCATTAATTTTCAGCATGGCCTTAGCTCAAAATGCACTTGTTCAAAATTTTTTCCACAGAGCTGATTGTTGCAGATGGTTGTAGTGGGCAGCAATAATGTATCTAGGATTTTTAAAGTGTCTTTCCATGATTACAAACATTAACAAGCAGATTAATTTGTGGCTTAATTGTAAAAGGTTACCCAAATAGCATGGCCTTCAGAGCTGTCTTTCCATGTACAGCCTGCTACAGAACAATTATTTTGGCCAGCACACAGGAAGAACTGGAAGCATCCTCTCATCTGTTATGCTGGGACCAGCCTGTGGTGATCCTACAACCCTTGCTTAATTAATCCAATTTTGGCTTTAGACTTCTATCTCTGTTTGGCACAACAAATACAGCTGTGCTGTGAATTTTACTGGAAACAAACATAACTGAGCTATGCTCTCAGAAGGTTTTCATGCTGAATATTTATTCTTTTGACTCATTTCATAGTTAATATGTGCCGGCACTTGCGACAGGTTGCTACTTGCTGACTGATTGGCACAATTAATTTCTGTGTTCCAGTTGAGCTACAATCCTGAAACACAGTTTGCTCATTCATTATGGGCTATTGCACAGAAATGGGGATAAAAAAAATCTCAATTGAAAACTGACCTTTCCATCAGAGACTGTCAGTTCCCTGGCTGAGATTTTTAAATATTCAGGGGTCCTTCTACATGTTAATTGGGTAGCAATTCTGAGAAGCATATCTGTTTCTTCAGGAGGAACAAAGCACCGAACACAATTCAGAAGAGTGAATCTGGAGATCCAGTTTTGTTAATATATAATTCCAGACTGTTCTGCTTTTTTGGTATTTTGCCATCTTCTAGAGAGCATTCCACTTCTGTTAAGGAAAAAAGAAGAGTAGTTGTCGCCAGTGACTCCGTTCTGAGAGCAACAGAGGCTCCAATATATCAATTTGAACAAACCCATGCAGAAGACTGCTGCCTCCTTGTGATCCGGGTAAGAAATGTCACCAACAAATTCTCCAGCCTGGTGTGATTTATTACCCATTACTGTTTGTTCAGGTGAACAGCGATGAAGTCACAATAAGAAGTTTGAGGACAAGGAAAAGAGACCTCAGAGTCTTGGAATGACCAGCTGGGGCATCAGAAGCACAAGCAGTGTTCTCTATCTTGTCAATTGCAGGCAATGAAGCGGGAAGAAACAGGAACATCATACAGATGAATACATGGCTCATAGCCTGCTGTTACCAACAACATCTTTGGGTTTTTTGATCAGGGGTCAGTTTACATGGCACCAGGCCTGCTGATGACAGACTGGGTACCGCTGTCTCAAAGGGAGAAAAGGATCCTTGCTTAGGAGTTAGCAGGTCCTACTGAGCATTTTAAGCTAGATTTAAAGGGAGAAGAGGATAAAACCAGGAGTGCTAGAGAAAAGCCTGGGGATTGCTTCTAATGTGAGAATTAGGGCATGATCCCCCAAAAAGGTGGCAGGATCAATACCCAACTGAAGTACATCTACACCAATGCACAAAGCATGAGCAACCAACAGAAGGAGCCAGAAGTCACTGTGCAGAGGAAAACTGTGACATAGCTGCCATCACAGAAATGTGGTGGGATGACCTGCACAACTGAAGTGCTGCAATGGGTGCAATAAATTCTTCAGAAATGACAGGAAAGAAAAGAGTCTTGGATGGAGACCTGTACGTCAGAGTGTGTTTTGATTGTCTGGATGATCACAGTGATGGTCACAAGAGGGCTGAGTACTTATGGTTAAGGATCAGGAGGAAGGCCAACCAGCAGCTAATCTGTTCTGGATGAAGAGATGGATTAAATATTTTATAAGTGGCTGGGAGTAGTCTCACAATTGCTAGCCCTTATTCTCATGAGGTACTTTGTGGGAGTCCAGGGTGTTCCCCTGGTTTCCCTGGGGGTCTCAAAACCCCCCTGGCAGGCCTCCCAAAGACCCCCGAATGAGACCCAGGTGTCTCAGGGGC
>JANRMJ010000088.1:30521467-30541010 GCA_025584955.1 Alethe diademata | reverse complement strand
ACATTCCTGAGATAAGAAACAATAAACAACCTTGAAACCTCTGAGAATCATCTCCTGCAGTCTCTCTTCAGCAGCTTTGGGAACAACCTGAATCCCAGACCACGTGCATGTCCAGCTGAGGTGATCCCAAGCCTAACGGGACACCCCTGGCGGCGACATTACTTCAACTTGCAAACTGTCTGCTGGATATGCAACACAGCAGAGAGAAAGCATTTCCAAGTCTAAAAACGTTCTTGGAGTGTGAGGAATATACATATCTTCCTGACACAGCTGATGAGGGAGCCAGCTAGGGAAGCTTCCCCACAGGACCTGCTGTTTGTGAACAGGGAAAGACTGGTGTGAAATGTGGTGGCTGGAGGAAGCCTTGGGCAGAGTGATCCCAAAATGACCATTTTCAATTCTTGAAGTAAGGAAAGGTGTCAGTATAATTACTACCTGGAGTTTTCAGAAGGCAGAGTTTGTCCTGTTAAGAAGACTGGTTGAGGGAGTCTGTTGGGGAGGCATTCCTGAAGGGCAAAGGAGTCCAGGAAGGCTGGACATTTTATTAAGGAAATATTGGAGGTGTGGAAGAAGAGTATCCCCATGTGTCGAAAGATAAGCCAGCAGGGAAGACCAGCCTGGCTGAACATAAGTGATCTTTGGTTGGAATTCAGGGAGGGGGAAAAAAGAGAGTGTATCTCCCTTGGAAGAAGGGGATGGGAACTCAGGAGTACTAAGAGGATATCGTGAGGTTATGCAGGGAGAAAATTAGAAGGGCCAAAGTGAGATAGAACTTAATTTGGCTACTGCTCTAAAAGATAAGAAAATTGTTTTGTACAAATATTTCAGCAACAAGAGGAGGCCAAGGAGAATCTTCATCCTTCATTGCATGTACAAGGAAACATAGTGACAAAGGTTCAGGAAAAGTCTTATATACTTAAAAAGTCTTAGATGCTTAATGCCTTCTTTGCCTCAGTCTTCAAAGACAATTTTTCTCAGGGTACCCAGGACATGAGCTTTAAGACAGGTATGGGAAGCAAAATGAAGCACCCATAACCCAAGGAGAAATGATCAGGGACCCACTACACCAGTTGGAGTCACATGCATCTATAGGGCTGATTAGGATCCAATCAAGTGTTTTCAAGGATTTGGTAAAAGTGCTTGTTGAGTCACTTTCCATCTCTTACTAGCAGTCCAGGTTAACTGGGGAGGTCCCAGTAAACTGGAGGTTAGCCCATCTACAAGAAGGGCTGGAAGGAGAATCCAGAGAGCTGTATGCCTGTCAGCTGATCTCACAGCAAAGTCATGGAACAGATAATTGTCTGTGCCATTATGTGGCACGCGCAGGACAACCAGAGAATCAGGCCCAACAAGCTTGGGTTTACGAAAGGCAAGTCCTGCTTGACTGACCTGATCTCCTATGTCAAGGTTATCTCCTTAAAGAGCTGTGGATGCTGGGATGTAGTAAAGCTTTTTACACTATCTATCTCCCATAGCATTCTGGAGAAATTGGCTGCTTATGGTTTGGAGAGGTGTACTCTTACTTAGACAAAATACTGTCTGGATCGCTGGGCTGAGGGAGGGGTGGTGAATGGAGTTACATCCTGTTGGCAGCCAGTCACTGCTGGTGTTTCCCAGGGCTCAGTACTGGGGCCAGTTCTGTTTAATGCCTTTATTGATGACTTCAATGAGGGGATCAAGTGCATCCTTAGCTCATAAATGATGCCAAGTTGAGTGGGAGTGTTGATCGTTTGAAGGACAGGAAGGCTCTACAAAGTGGTCTGGACAGGCTGGATCAATGGGCAGAGGACAATTGTATGAAGTTTAACAAGGCCAAATGCTGATCCTGCCCTTTGGTCACAACAATCCCATAGGCAGTTCTACAGGCAGAGTGGCTGAGAAACTGCCCAGTGGAGGAGGACTCGGGGGTGCCTCTCAACAGCTGTCTGAACAGGAGCTAGTGTGTGTGCCCAGATGGCCAAGAAGGACAATGGCATCCTGGCTTAGGTCAGCACTAGTGCAGCCAGCAGGACCAGGGCAGTGATTGTCCCTCTGTACTGAGCACTGGTGAGATCACACCTTGAACCCTGTGTCGAGTTCTGGGCCCCTCACTACAAGAAGAACATTGAGGTGCTGGAGCATGTCCAGAGACGGGCAACGGTGCAGTGAAAGGTCTGAGGTACAAGTTTAATGAGGAGTGGCTGGGGGAGCTGAGGGTGTTTAGCCTGGAGAAAAGCAGGCTCAGGGGTGACCTACAACTGCCTTAGATGAAGTTGCAACCAGGTGGGGGTCTCTTCCCCCAAGTATCAAGTGCCAGGTCAAGAGAAAATGGCCTCAAGTTGTATTATTGGAGGTTTATTAGGAAAAGTTTGTTTACTAAGAGAGCGGTCAGGCTTTGGAACAGGCTGCTCATGGGAGTGGTGGTCACCATCCTTGGAAGTGTACAAAATCATGTAGATGTGGCACCTTGGGATATGGTTTAGTGGTGAACATGGTGGCACTACTTTAACAGCTGGATAGCCTTAGAAAACCTAAAATAATCTTAGACGCCTTTTCCAGGTATAACAATTCTATTATTCTATAAATATTAAATACATTTCTTAGGTGCTATATTCTGGATCTAAGCAGGGCTTAGAGCATTCAAGCACAGTGTTGTGTGAATGAATCTATCTGATTTCTAGGCACATTGATTATTTTTTCAACCTAGAACATATTGTGTTTCTTTTGGTACAGTCTATGTTGTTTACAGATTTTACAAATAAATACAAATGCCAGTTTACAACTACAGCAGTCGTGTTTTGCTGGTGCTTTTTCCATAGAGGAAAAAAAGCATGAAATACTAGAAGACCGTAGAGAAAATAAGTCATCAGATGCTATTTTTTCACCACTCTGAAATCAAGTATCTCTTGTTTTTTAGGAGAGGATTAAGTAGATGGCAGTTGCTTCAAACACAAGAAACTATCAAATATAATTCATAAATTACATGATCTGAATTCTGAAACCTTGATATAATGACCTGTTTCTCTTTCGTGGCCTCTATTAATAAGGCCTCTCTGTTGGAGTTTGCTCAGTGCTCTTTAGGGCACAGTCCAGTACAAGAATAAAAATCCTATTTAATGGAGTCTGAAGAGTGTAGGGTTTACTTATAGTTTTATTTACTCTATGAAAGTATGCCTACTGCAGCTTATTATGTGACAGAAACAGCTTCAAAACTGTAACAGTTGCAGAAAAAAAAAATCTAAATGATGCCTTAGTCACTGAAACTGATTTTGTATGCACTATTTTGCTGAACATGGTGTGTATATACTAAGAAGCTTTCCTTCGAGATCACTTAGAAGAGTTACTCCTTATCACTTAATTGATAAAAAACCTTGAATGTTTTAATTTGCATTTCTCCTAATTAATGTAATTACAGAGAAAATGTAATACAGTGGCACAGAACATGTAAACAGAAAATTATAGCCATCACATGAAACCTAGTCAAGATCAAGCAAAGCATTAGGCAGTGTCATTGTTTAAACAAAAATATATGCATAATGTAGTTCAAATGAAATCTCTGCATGGCAACACAACATACTGGGATGTTGGTTAGTGTTGTAGTCCTTACTACTGGTCATTAGAGATGAGAGAGGTATCCCTTTGTTGGTAAGACTAGCACCTAAAGAAGGAAGTCACTTTGAGCATGTCTTGGTGCTAGTACTGAGAGGACACTTTTTCCATCAGTTTTCCAATTTCCAATGGAAACTTTTTCCATTGTTTTTCCCAGTAACTCACAACAGAAACATGTCTTGACTATTGCAAAAGTTATGCATTAAATGCAAAGTGATCAAAGAGAAGTAAGGCGAGAAATGAGTTAGAAAAGGATGGAAAACTAAACTTGAGGGATACGGAGAAGCATGAAGTATTGATCTCCATCTCTTGACAGTTTTCTCCAGAGAAAACTGGAAACAAGAAAACATGAAGTGCTAGAAACTATTGTTAAAGTTAGTGGAAGAGGAAAGTGTGTAATCTGGGGACTCAACATTCTTCATCAGTTGTAGAAATCATGTGGAGTGAATCTATAAAAGGAACACGTAGCACTGAGGTACTATTTTTTCCTGAAAAACCTTCCACTTAGGAAAGATCCACTGCACATGTTTTATAATCAGCAACTGTGGTATTTTCCAGTGTCTGGGAGCAGCAAATAGCAGAGCTGATAATTATAAGGTAATCTACAGGTCTAAGACAAATACAGGGCATGTGGAAGCTAATTGATCATATCCTAATGATGTCACATAATTAGCAGAATTAATTTGAATATTTAAAACTGTACATGATCATAATAATTATCAAAATTGATGAGTGTGTTGTGGCAAGGAACAGGTGAGAATTGTTGCTTTTTAAGTCTCTGACGTGAACAGGTTGGAATTTATTTTTTGCTATCTTGCATTGTATGCTGCCAATCAACTAGAAAGAAGATAGGGGATTAAGAAATCCCTTTCCATGTTGCCAGAGGTTACGCATGGTTTCTGCTCATCTTCTCATTAAAAACACTCATTTAGATTTACAAGTGACATTAAAATGATATTCTGTATTATTGCAGAGCTCCTAAAATTTAGTTTTGGAGGTTATAGCAGTATTAATTTACTAGATTTCCTTTCACCTTAAAGAATCAATCTCAGGTCATGTCAGATCCTAACAGATGTGCACATTGAGTACTTTTTTAGTAGCTTCTTATGGAGTAGTGGTGGTATGTCCCTGTTCCTTGCAAGCATATTTCATCCTATTAGGCAGATTGAGTAGCTACACCAAAACCAGTTCAGCATAGGAGTAACAGCAGAGCAGACAAATATTTTCTCCATCCTTTTGGGTAAGTGTTGCTACAAGTGCTCTTATGCTGACTTCAGAAATAAATATCCTTGGTACAAAAGAAGCATTTAAGAAATTATATAAAGTATTATTCATACCCTTCACTCACTACAACTACATCCCTTTTCTTTGTGACTGCAGGTGGTACAGCACATTGTATAAAAACACTAAGACTGGCTATGGTCTTAAATTGCCAAGATTTTCTGTTGGTTTCCTTGCAGTCCTGTTCTCTGAGTTTTCTCTCATTTTCAAGAAAGATGGTTAAACTTTTTTCTGTCTCGTGCTCATTAGTGCAGATAATATTTGGACTTGCTAAAAATATGTCATCTCATTTCCTGAGTTCTTTTATCTCTGAATTTTCATTTATCGTGTTCCCGTATTTTTTTCAAATTACATGTATTAATTTTCTGCCTACTCCCTTGACTTCTTAAAACATATTTCTGCTTTTCCTCTGTCCATTATCTCCCTATATTCTTTCTACAATTCTATTTAGTAATATTGTTTTCCTCCATAACATAACTTAGAGTAAAGACCAAAAAATCCTCAAAATACTTATGGCATCATATGTTTAGAAACATCAATTCTTGTACTCTTTTGGATTCTGCACATACACTGACTAAATGTGTAACTTATACCAATTAATGTGATGAGCAACATTTCTGAAGGTTAGTAGGAGATTTTTTCAATTTGGACTAACCAAAAGCATGAATGAAATGGCAAACTTTGGAACTAGTTTGATAGTAACTATCCCTAAAACAGAAATACTTTTTTCAAAAATTCTTGACTTAATTCTTGTAGCCACTAACATAAAGTCATCACCAGTGGGAGAGATGTTTGAAAATATTTACTGTATCCTAAAAAAAGGCAGCTCACTGCTTGCCTTTTGATTTGTTGCTTTTGATGTGACTTTTTTTGTGTGATCCCACTTATGGTTGCAATCTAATGAAAGACTTCTCTCAGGAACAAAAGCCACAGTGCAAAAGTTGAGAAAAACAGCCAACTAACTGACCAAAACAACCTCAAAAGTCCCACCAAAATAGTTTCAAATATTTATTGGAATTCTTTCACACTGACATATTTTTGATAATATTTATAAAGTTAAGTGGGTAGTTATGTGCTATATCTGATATTGCTGAATGCTGTTGAAATAAAGCTCTAAATGAACCTCTGGAGACATTTCCTTGCAAGGTTTAATTTGGTTTGCCTGCATTAAACAAATTTAATTTAAATACTCTAACTGAGTAACAGAGGACTGAAACAGGGCTAAGAGGGGCCTGGTTTTTTTCTTATAAAGAGAAAGAATTTACTCCTTTGCATGGCTAAGACACAGAGTTCACAGTTGAGATGAAACTCTGAACTGCAATCATAGCTACATTGTCTAGCTCAACTATATTCTTATTTGATTTATACACCTGCAGTTCTGCAAAAAGTAATTTAAAAAAAATAAACAACCACCATCTATGGCTAGGTACAAATATATCTCCTAATGCCTCTTCACTTAAAAAAGAATATTTGAAAGGCTATTAGAAGGAGGACATCAAAATCCAGTATTTGGAAGCTGATCCTTCTCTGGATTTCTTAAACAAGTATTTTTATCTTACTTTTTCAAAATTGTGAATAATGCAAAGAGTATTCCGCCCACCTTTCAGAAAAATTGACTGTCATCAGTGCATTTTTCTGTATGGTACAGTACATTTGCCTCTGAGAATTGACAGTGTTTCTTGTTAACTTGATATTAATTACATTTTGAAGAGAAAAAAACACTAGGGTGAAAACTGAGTTGTATATTATCCCAGGAGATGCACTTGTCATTAAATTAAGAGGAAGCAGTATCAGAATTTCATTGTGAAAGGACCTTAGGAAATTCTGCAAATTGGCTGATCAACAGCCTAGATATCTTTCTATGAATGTGCATCAAAACTTTTTCTGATTTTCATTTCTTTAGCAACATAAAACTATAGCAGCTGAAAAAAAGAATAAAGAGTAGAGTATCGAATTTCATCTACATATTTAACCTAAAAAGAATGCATTTAATAAAAACAGAAGCAATAAAAGGAATAAAAAATGGAAGAACAACATGGTCAAATATTGGAGAATGGAAACTTGTCAAAACCTTTTTGAAGATCCAGATTAGTTATATCAATTTATCTATGTTTTTTAACACTTCCAAAGTAATCTGATAAGCACTAGTCCTCCAAAAAAATCTATAAAAGCCATGTGGAGCTTTAGCAAATATTTAATATTTATTTATCATCTATTAATTCTAGAATAGTAATTATTATTTATTTTCCTGATGGCTATCCAATTTGCTATTCTGCAGTTCCCTAAGCTTTTGCATGATTCCTTTCTCAAGAGTTTTATCTCTTCAATTCTGTTCTTTATTTCTCTTGACACAGAATCTTATTAGAGCAATAGTTTATATGCTACAGTTAGTAACTCAGCAAATTCATACTAGACTTCCTTCACTTTTGAAAAAATTGCATGGTTCTGACAACTGTTACTGTTCAATTTATTAATTTGTACTAAAACCTCTTCTATTGATGCTTTTCTCAAAAAAATAGTTTCTCCATCTCATGCCTTGTGAAGGAAGGAACCTTCATGACCTTCTCCATAGTGAACAGTGATGAAAGGTTTCCCTTGTGATTTCTGCAGCGGTTTTCCCTTTCTTTGGTGTGCCTTTTGTACTTTGATAATCTGCTGGCCCTACTGACTCTACAGTCATCCTGCTTCTCCTGTGCTAGGAACCATTTTATTTTATGCCTTCAAGTTTCATCTCAAAGTATCACCTGCTTTGCTTTACTATAGTTTTACATTTAGCTTGCTAGGTCTGTTTTATTTTTTCTCATATAAAAGTGAATGATATTTTTTATCCTTTTTGACAATTTCTTTAATGTGCTGGATTTTAAAATTACTTTGATTATTCTTTTATTGTTGACAAATCTTTATTCAAAGTTTCCAGTGTATCGTCATCACAACTTAACTGTCACCCTAACAGATATCTGAAAGTTTCATAATGTGTCACTCTCGAAATCTATGAATCGGAAATTTGAAGAACTTAATAACCATGAATCTGTGAGAGAGGTGCATGAATCAGCAATCCACATCTTAATACAGGTCATTGAGATGTACCTAATTCGAACTTTTATATTTTTGTCAAATATTAAAAATAGATGGGCACTGAACAGAGTTATTTCTGGATTGTACTTCCAGGTGGTTTTTATCATGCATGACATTTTTCATTTTATTTCAATTTATTTATAATACCTCAGTTCTTGGTACAATTTTCATCTTTATAATGAGCCATACCCCTAAGTTCTTGTCCAGATATGGCTCCTTGTACCTATTATTTTATATTATGAAGTCTGACATGACTTCCTTCATCTAGTATATTTCCAGAGTACTTAATTTCAGTGGCATTCTAAAAGCCAACTCTTCTCAATATATATACTGATAAGCACATTACTAAAGATTTAGATAGGAGTAGAAATTATGAGCAGTATAAATTTCCAATGTAATTTGGGGGCATTCTTCTTCAAACACATTTTTTGGTGCTATTTTCTGTGGGCAAATTTACATTGTTTTATTCTATATTTGTTTCCAGATGGTATTCTGTGACACTTACCTTTCTGATGCAAATGATGATTGTAAAAGCAAAGAATTAAACAGTATAAAAATGAAAAGCATCATAGTAACTGAAGGTGACAATATTTTAGCATAAGTTTTTCTTGTTGACACTTAAACGTGAATGATTCTCTCATTTAATTTTCATTATGCAGCAGAGTTAAATTGATTCTAAATTGATGCTATGAAAAAATGGAATTACCTCTTCCTTTTCCCCCCATTTTTATAGCGTGAAGAGTTTTATCCATGAGGAAAGTACCATTGCTATTATAATATATTTGTTTAGATTTATGACAAAGCTAAGGAAAGAGCCTTTCACATGCTCTAGGCATCATTGTAAAATTACTTTTCAGGAAATTAAAAAAATACATAAATCAGAAGTTTTACCATATCTACAGCCCAACCAATCAAAGCTGGTAAAGACAACATTGTTTGTCAGTGGTTGCTCATAACAATGTGCTTGTTTGCAGGATCAGTGTTGTAAATTACACATTTTAGAGCTTCCTTTCTCAGATGCTTCTGTATTTTTGCTGTATTTCTGAATCAGAATGGAATTTCATAGTAGCCTCAATACTTACCTGTTGGGTTTGGGTTTTGGGTTTTTTTAAATTGTATTGTTTTCAGTCAATGAACTACTAAGAATGAGTTGCAGCAAATGGGCTCTCAACAAATATAATTGGAATCGCAGGAACTAGAACCTTAGGGACCACAGAAAGAACAAAGGAATTATATTCAGTAAAAGAGAGAATAGGAATTGTGAAACGAAGATCCCACATAAATACAGTAGAGAGTATGCAGTGGATAGATTTTAGTTGGTATGTGTAGAAACACCTGGGAATTTTGCCTGTGGTTACACCGCACATGAATTATTGACTCTTCCTGAACTTGTGAAATAAAACATTTGTAGTTTAACCTTTTCTATATAAGTACAACCAGAGGCTGTCATATATACCTGCTTCTAGTCTATACAAAAATAAATGGGCAATTAAAAGAAATTTATGTAAAAAAATCCTCTATGGGACTGAAAGAGAAACCCTTGACTGCTCAAGAACCTGGTCTGTTTCTTGTGCTAAAGGTAAAACTCAGCACAAGCACAGTCTGCAGGAAATCTTTCATGCTTGATGTGCAGCTCATTTCTTATCCAGTCCCAGTCTGCTATTATTTTTCAACCAATGTTCTTGGGTCAAGATCAGCATTGATTTCCATTTTTTTCACTTCCTTCAAATGTGTATGGAATGCTTGACATAAAAAAAATCTACCCTGAATTTCATCTTTCAATGGAACGTTTTTTGTGGGCTAGATATAACATGACTCACTTCTCCCATATCACAAGCGTTAAATGGTTTGGGGATATTGCTATGCAGAAAGGATTTTTTTTTTCTTCATTCCATTCTTAAGATGAGAAACTAACCTTTTCTATTTCATTTGGAAATTGCTTCCTGTACAGTTTATTTTCCCAGCCAGAAGAATTGTTTGGGTTTTTTTTGTTTGTTTGTTTTGGGTTTTTTTTTTCCAAATATTATTTTTCAGGGGGTAGAAATAATTAAATGCTTTAGATAAAAAGTAGAAATTAAAATAATATTAAAATATTTATTAAATAAATTCATTAATTTATTTTTTTTTTAAAATAAAACAATAAACAAAAACTTAGCTTTAATTTACTTGACCTTTATGCCATAAAGTCAGGACAGTTTTCACAACCAATACTCAATAGGAATTTCCCTCCATCCAAAGAAAAAAGCTTATAATTAGCTCCATCTGAACCAAACATGATACATAACAGAAAAATGCATGGTAATTTAGCATAATGCAATCCAGTCTGGGCAACCTTTCTTTCAAGGTGTATGCACTTGTATTCATCAGCTGGTTTTGACAATCAAGAAGAGAAGGAGGGAAATAGCAGTGAAGAGCACAATACCTTCAGGTCTGACCTTTAGGAGGTACAGTCAATACCAATTTTAAAACCATATTAAAAGGCAATTCTTACAATGTGCAGCTACTAGCTGAACAAGTCTGCTGGATGACAGAAAGATCATCAGTATTAAAATTTTTCATTTTCTTAACACATTTTACAGTCACCTCTTTCCAAATTTATGTTCATAGGAAATGTAGCTAGTTCTGGGATGCAAGGAAGAATGTAAAGCCATAAAGCTCTCAGGTAAAGAAAAATTACCCTAGAGAGATTAAAAATGAAGTGTATGTAGTCTGTTGGAATTCAGTTGCCATTACCATCATATTGGAATGATGCTGCATAAGAAAGTGTGATGAACTGCTGCTAAAGTGCACCTGAGTTTGGCATCATAGTATTTCACAAACATTGATTTTCCTTAGATAACAGTGTATTTTGACACCCAAGAGAAACTTCAGGTATATAAATGAAGGGCAAAAAATAATACAGTGAGAAAAAGTAAGCAGTAAATACATAAACTCTATACATTTAGTGAGCAAGGGTGTTTTATACTTGTGGCTTTATATTTGCCCCTTTTATTGATGCATTACTAGCTTGCACAGAATAATTAGGGAGTACAGAACTTCGCTTTGCAATTCCATCCTGAAACCCAGAGCTTGCAGCTGATTTATACACAAAGAGAGACTCAGATTCTGCTGTTTGAAGTAGCCATTTTGCAGAAGAGTAGTGGCTGCGGGTGATGAGTAAACCGAAATGTGGAGTATTTCTTTAGTGAAGCATTGGAACCGTATATCCCTAAACCGAAAGAATAAAGATAAATGTACACAGAGTGTTTACAGTTCTTTAGGGGCATCTGCTTCTTTCCAAACCATAATCTGACTAATTTCAAGATTTCTAGGAATTTTATTGTCCTCAAGGCAAGGAAAAACAAGCCATCCCACTTGAAGTGAAAAAACTGTTTTGTGGATGGAAACCCTTCATGTGTGTTCATTTTAGTGGTATCTGATATAATTACTTATATATGATTGAGAAAGGAGGAAGCAATATGATACTAGCAATTCTACAGCACACTAAATAAGACTTCTGTGTATCCCTGAGCAACAATATTGGTTTTTAGAAATGAAAAAAGCTATCCCATCAGATTATGTTAGCAATGACAGTGACAGAAAATCCATTGCAAACCCTGCTAAATCGTTTCTATGATTAGTTGCTTATCATAAAAAGTGTGCACCATGTTTCCAGCTTGAATTTGTATGGCTTTGTTTTCCAGTTCTTACATCTTTTTTGTGTCTTTTTGTGCTGGACTGAAGAACTCATTATAAAGGTTTTGTCCTGCTGTAGATACTCACAAACTGAGATCGATTCACTACTTAACCTTGCACTTGGTAATCTTAAGTAGCTTGATCCTCTTTGCTCTTTCATGTTGTTATCCAGCTCTTTACAGTTTGTCATTCATTCCAGGGAGACAATTGAGTCTAGCTAGGGAAATCAAAAGAAACTGAAAATTGCTCAAAAAATAGGTTTCATCTACTCTCCCTCACCTCTTCTTTCTCTGAAAAATAGCTATCTACACAATAAATATGTTTCCAGTTAGAATAGCATCCATTTTCCCAAAATTATTTAAATAATTGTTTGATCTGATACACTTCAAACAAATGTATTATTACAGGATAAAACATACAGTACTTTCAAAGTAGTTTCTCTTGGTTCTTGAAAAACATTATATTAACCACTGTTAATATTAACAGGGGTTAGTAAGTTCTTTTTAATTGGGAAAGAAAAAAGGAATGTTGTCATCTTAATGTTTAGGAAAGTGTTCCTGAATGCAAATGATAAGAGACATGAAATGATTCTGATAACTTTTCTTGAGCTAAGACAAATTATATGTTCTATATTTCCTTCATTAGTCTACTGAATAAGTAAGGAGTTGCATACTTAGAATCACAGAATATGCTGAGTTGGAAGGGACCCATCAGGATCATCAAATCCAACTCCTGGCCCTGAGCAGAATCACATCATGTGCCTGAGAGCATTGTCCACATGCTTCTTGAACTCAGGCTTGCAGTTGTGACTAATTCCCTGGGGAGCCTGTTCCAGTGCCCAGCCATCCTCTGGGTGAAGAACCTTTTCCTGATATCCAAACTAAACCTCCCCTCATACAGCTTCATGATTTTTCTCTGAGTCTTGTCATTGGTCACGAGCAAGAAGAGATCAGTGCCAGTCTCTCTTCCCCTCAGGGGGAAGATATAGACTGCGATGAGGTTTCCCCTCCGTCTCTGCAGACTGTACAGGCCCAGTGACCTCAGCCACTCCTCATACAGCTTCACCTCCAGAGCCTTCACCACCTTTGTAGCCATCTTTTGGGTGCTCTTTAATAGTGCCTTTTTAATATTGTGGTACCCAAGAATGCACACAGTGCTCAAGGTGAGGCCACACCTGCCGAGCAGAGCAGGACAGTCACCTCCTTTGACCAGCCAGTGATTCTGTGCTTAAGGGTATTGTCCTTATGTGGCTTCTGGCCCTTACTGAGTGGGTGATTTGTGTCACTTTCTACTGGGAATTCCTGGGTATCTAACACAGGTTTTCAAATTTTCACTCAGTGCATATGGCCTCAACATTATGTTTGCAAATCTTCTATTGGGTTCCTGAGGTTTACCATTAGATATTTCATTGCAGCTGCAGTGTTTGAAAATTTCAAATAAAAAGTAAATTTGCAGTTCAAAGACGAAATTTCACCATTTTGAATTGCTGTGTTTACAAGATCCATTTCCTCTTAATATTGCTATCCAAGTACATTGGATACATTTCAAAAGCTTTCAATTTCTTTTTATTTTTCACAGGGGTTATGGGTTTATTAATGGATGGAGAAATGTCTGTGAAATACAATTTTTTGTCTCATAAAGTTCTTCCAGCATATCTTGCAGAAAGAAAACAGAAGGATGTTCTTTCCACCTTATTCCATATAAACTTCCCTTACACTGTCATTTTTGCAACACGCTATCTATGATATACCCTATTGAGTGTTTGATGACTCATATTGATGAAGACTCCAAATACACAAGAGCCAACCAACAACTTCGCTTAATTTAATTTACTTCTCTATGAAGAGAAGCAACTGAGCAGATCTATTTTAAAACATCTTTACTGTGTATTTTTCAGTGCTAAATGGTGAGTAGTAAATTATTAACCTTATGTCTTTCTTTCAAAGTGACAGGCTTAAATAAAGTAAGCCTCTTAAAGAAAACTTTTCAATGTGTTATTAGCAAGACAAAAGTTAAAAGCTGTTTTTTATTAGTCTTTTGTTGACAAGTAAAAAGTCAAAGACAAGTGCTTAATTTTTTCTCTTTCTCTAGAAAAAATATTTTTCTTATCTATTTTTACCCACTCTATGCACAGCAAAAGGTTACTAGTGACTCAAAATAAGAAAACCATGCATGGTTGTAAAACAGTAAAATATAATGATGGAGCAAATTTTCTCCTAGAGGTTTTTCTACAAACGTGCTGTCAAAGCACAATAGTTGTCAAGAGAATTAAAGCAGTATTTCCTTTTTATAAAGAGAAAAAACATATAAAAATATTCATTAAAAATTATTGGTATATTCAAGGAATTTGTTTTATTGCTGGAATTTCAGCAGTTTTCCTACTGGCAATTCTGCTCATCTTGTTGCAGCATGGTGGGACTGCCACTAACAATCTTAAATACAAAATATACTCTGCATAGGAGCAGAGTCTGTGTAATTTCAAACCTCAAAATAGATTAAGGCACCTCACTGAAAGTTCCTCTTTGAAAAGTGAGAGTGAATTTCAAACAGACCTTAATTGTACTAGATAGATTAGAGAAGACTTTTTACTATTACTAGATATATTGCATAGTGCTACAGACTAAGTTTTTTATTGGAATAAAATGTCCTGCTTAGAGATGCCCTTTTCTATAAAAGATTTCCGAATCTTCCAGCTAGGTTTTTGGCTCCTTTTGGGCTCAGTTCTTGTTATCAATTACATTCTGTCATAAAAATTCAAAACAATAATGGAGCTAATGGTAGGTGTTAAATGGGGAAAAGTGTCATGCAAAGGGAAACAGCAATCTGCCCAATCTCCTTCAGAAAATAGCATGGGGAAGTTTCAGATTAAATGAAATACAGCTAGTAAACTGCACTCAATGCCTGTTAATCTTTGTATTCTGTACAGATCTATGTTGAAAAACCTGCAGAAGCATCCAGGTTTCTGCTTATTTGCAGTACTGTTGTAGTACTAGGGGTTTTTTTTTGTTTCTTCAATAGAAAATTATTATTATGCTGTACATATCCAAGGTGAATAGCTGTTATTTCATAATGATAAGAAAAGCTGGAAGGAATGGTTGAAAGATACTTCCTTTATTCACTTAAAATTATTGTATGAGAGGTTTAAGTAATTTCTATAATCTCACATCTCAGACATTAGTAGTTTTATTAATATAACAGCAGCTAAGTGGAAAGATTAAGATATATCACACACAGATTTTTTTCATCAGCATAATATGTCACTGTTGAATGTGGATAGAAAGATACGACTTTTTTATTTTACTACTGTTATTATTTAGGCAGCTAGCAGAGCTATATTTAAAATTTAACCATGTAGGGAACTTCTCAAGTTTAGGGAAAATCTCTCACAATGTTAATAATAAAAATATGAAAAAATGTAAAAAATAGAGATACAAACAGATTGTTCATGTCAGGTGTGGGTTAAGCTGTATGTGTTTTGCAGTAGGAGGTTTTGGGGGTGAGGGAATGGAGGAAAAGTATGACAAAGCTTGCTTGATATGAAATATATTGATATAGGTTTATAAGAGACAGAATCCAGTTCAGGTAAAGGAAAAACAACAGACTGACTCCTAGCTGGAAATAAACTGTACTTTCCTCAGTTTTGGGGGCAAAAAGGATCCAGAGTTGCAAGTTATGTTATAATGTTTTGGGTTGAGTTTTGCAACAGCCTGGAGATTCAATAAAATTAGATTTAGAGGGTATTAAGCCTTCAGTATGAATGACTGAAAATTAACTTATGTTTAAATTTTGTATGATAAGGAGAAAAATAAATTAAGAGAATGAAGCAGGTTGAGGCATATGTGCATAACGAAGCAGTAGGAATACCTGAGTGGTTGAGATGGGGAAGGGGGCTTTGAAGAGGATTGTCAGACTTTGCTGCTTGACCTTGACAGCAGAGCATTCTGAGTGGACCACCAAATGGCTCTGATGAGAAGCATATTTTTAATAAAATTTTATTTGGAAATCAGTGATTTTCAGCTTGTTGTTTGGTATCAGATCCTAAGGCTTCTGGTTTGAAGTTTAAAAAAAATCAGGAAAAGTAAGTTTTTGTTTACCTGACTGACACTCTGCAAATTAACATTTGTAGGGCTAAAACATGAAAAAGGAAAAAAAGAGTAAAAACAACAACCAAGAAAAGACAAAAGCTGAGAATAACTATGTGAGAAGTAAAGGAGAGGAATTGCAGCTAGCAGACAAAAAGAAGAGGGGAAGATTCAGAACAAAAAGACAGCAGCTGCTGTTGAACCTTGCTTGAATTATTTCATGTTGCTATTCTAGCAATTTCAGATTCTCAGTCACTCTCTCTTTCCTAAACTTATGTGGTCAGGGTGAGGTGAATCTGTGTAGGTCTTACTCTGACTGCATAGCATAAAGCCTCCCCTATCCACTGCTTATCTAAAGGCTGTTTTTAAGGGGTTGATCTCAAGCCAGTTGTATATATCTTTTCCTCAGGTGAAGTAGCATCTTCCTGAACTGCTTTATGGGGCTATTTTGTTAGATTTATACTGTTTGGTTCTTCTGTGCAGCTTCTTTTTCAAGTTCTGTTTAACCAGTGAAAGATAGCACTTTAGTGCCCTATAGCAATTATTATGCCACTAGATAACTTTCCTTTTGTAATTTTGGGGGGAGGATGAGGTAGGATTGAGGAGGTAGGTATGAAATAGATTTAAATTTTGTCTGCTTTTACCCCTCTGTTAAGCATCCTCTATGAAGTTTAATTATAGATTCTAAACATCTGTTTGTCAGCCATTCCACTGCCACTCTTTGTCTGAAATATTGTTCCTTTTATTCAGGGGTTGATAACAGGTGCATGGTTGACCTTGTATGTATATAGAGACAGAAAGAATTCAAAAGAAAAGGAACTTTGATCCTGTTAAATTAAAATATTTAGAACCAAAATTTGCGGGTTTTTTTGGTTTTTGCTGGTTTGTTTTGGGATTTTTTTTTTTATTTCTTTAAGTTCTCTTAAAATTGTCTGATAGGAAAGATATTACAATAAGCCCTAGAGTTGCAAGTAGCAACAGTAATCTATGGTTCCAATGAATTTCAACTTATTTTGGTTTTGTTCCACAGTGGAAAGTTACTAAGTTCAGTGTTTATTCTAGAAAATAAAATTGGCTTTTGAGATTAATAAACAAATTACAGCTTAAAGTTTTTATGAGAAAAATGTGGGAGTACCTAGCAGTAAAACCAATCCCATTTTTCCTGCTTTGTAATGGATGTTGATAACGTTTATACGTGGGAAAGTTTGGAGTGACAAGGGATGTTACACAGTCAAGAGGGAAATTCCTGATGCTCTTCCATTGGAGACGAAATTTGTGGAGGAGGTTTGGGCCATGTTGCTAATACAGAGTTAAAAGCACAGACACTCAGCTTATGCTCACATAAATGACTTGTTCAAAGGAAAACAGCACCTCTCTACTCCTAAATGTCAGAATGAGTGCATTCATGGTGTTTGACCTATTAGGATACAGATGTTCTCAACAGACAATGTCATATAAGTGAAAAGTGAATCAATGTGGCAGGTCTCAGCAGAGACTTGAGCAGGTCTCTCAAACATATGGCGAACCTTTCTCACTCTGTCTATACAACTTGCTTCAAATACGGCTTAAACATTTTTAAAACTTTTTAAAATGCCTTTTTACCTGCTAAGTATAGAAGATGACCTAGTGGACTATAGAAGATGACTAGAAGACTATGAGCTCCAATTAAGTGTTCAATTACTTTTCCTTAAGAATATGTACAAACTTTCCCAACTACATAGAATCATATTACTGTGAGGGATAAAACATAAAATTAATCACATAGTGTTAAAAATTAAGAAATTTGGCATCTGGAGACTAATATTTCACCTCAATTTCTTAATTCTGAGGAGATGTTATCAAATCCAAGAGAAGACATCTTTTCTCATAGGAGCAGTACAATATATCTGACAATTTTATGTATTTTTATGAAGCTGTTTATAGAAGCTGTTTTGACACGATTTATTTACCCATGTCTGTGTGTTCTTGTCATGCTATATAGCTTGGATTTAGTTACGGCAGCTTATAGGTGTTAGTGGCAGGAATCAGAGGAGTTCCCAGCTTTCATGAAGTCAAGTTGTAAATAGGATTATAACTCTTCCCTCTTTAGCATCAACCTCAGTTTCAGGAGCAAGTGTTATATGTCATATATACCTGGCTAATAATGATTGCAGGGCATTATATTTTGTTGCATCAAAACATTAACAGATCTACTCTACCTAGTAAAAATAGGTAGAAGAATTGATTAATGCAGTATAAATTAAGTATTGCCTAATTGTCTGGGCTATTGGTAAGCAAAAAGAAGGTTTTCAGAATATGTTCCAATGTGATGACCTGCACTTATTTAGAACCCTGGGTGCCAGCATGCAGCTTGAAAACTTCCAAAGTCTGTGACAACCTGTTTTCTTAAGCCAAACCCTTTTTTCTTAAGCCAGTTACTTATTTAAAAAAAGGAAGACTTACCAGCTTCAGAAATCAAAGTGTTTCAAAACCCATTATAAGAACAATAGCTACTATTTTATCGCCATCATTGTCCATAGCAATTGATGTCCCCTCACTTTCTATGTTCACATAGAGTATTCTGCCTTTTTGTCCTGAACACAGTAATTTATTTGAGTTGTAGAGCTTCTGTTGTCATTGACTGATTGCCTCAAGCAACTGTAAAGAACTTGTGCAAATATAAGCCAATCCCAGCAACTGAGACACTACACATAAGGAATTTATTATTTATTAATCAATTTTTCAAAAGTGATTATCCTCAGGCTAAGCAAATGGTATTAATTCTGATTAATGCCTTTTAGAAGGAGATTTTATCTTCTGTGTTCTGTAAACACTATTACTTTATACACTTGAGAAGTTAATTTGAGCCTAAGTAAAAGATCAAAAAGTTGATTTGAGTGTATTGGAGCATGCATAAATGTGTGTCAAATATGTTCTGAAAGTTTTGTTAAGGGGCTTTTTGTAACTAACCTTCAGATGCTCCTGTAATCTTCTTTTGCTGTGGATTCTGCAAATCTAAAGAAACTAAATATACACTGAAATGTTTCCCTCTAACAAAAAATTTTCCATGTACAAGAAGTTCAGGGGGCTAGATGACAATCAAACATTCAAAAAGATAAATTTTTTTGGCAATATGACCATCAAGATTAGTTGGTTTAAGCAGCAAAGCACCATGATGTTTAAAGAAAATAAATAATATTTTTGAATTATTTTTTCTTACCTAACTCAGGAGTTGTGCTCATATTTGTAGCAAAAAAGTGTAAGTTGCACTGCTGAACAGACTATTACATGTCAACAGAATAGCAAATAGCTCACAGGAGCCTGTCCCAATATTAGATTTAATATTAGTTCTGCAGGACTGTTTATTTTTTGTGTGCTTCAAGCTATGAATTTTTATCCCAGTGCAAACACAATTCGTTTTGGGCATATTTCTTCAAAAATCCTCTTTGTACTTTCTTCAGCTCTTTCAAAAACCAACAGAAATATAGTTTGTTAGTTAGCCTAGCTAGCTAAGCCATTAATGTTTTATAGTATGAGATCAGCGGTTCTCTTCCAAGATTTCTTTCTTTATCCTCTCTGTTCATCTTATATGGATGCAAGGATTAACAGAAGTTCATAACACCTTAAGACTTCTTGTCTTTTTCTTAATTGTTCTGGTCTGGTTCATGATAAGGAATAAATTATTATAGGAAAGACTTACAGTCTTTTCTATTATTCTGCTTTAAAAAAAATGTACGCCCTCCTCTCTGTCTCTAGAATAGTGGCAGCTAGGAATTATATCCAGGTTACAGAATATCCTGCATTAGAAGGGACCTACAAGAGTTATCAAGTCCAGCTCTTAACTGAATGGCCCACACAGGGAT
>JANRMJ010000088.1:30502677-30516388 GCA_025584955.1 Alethe diademata | reverse complement strand
TCAATTACCCACCCCCTGATCTGCCCCTGTAGTTAATCCCAAGCACAGCAGTGCTCGAGGCTCTGAACTTTTGTGTGGTAGTAAACTTTTTGGAACGTAAGATGCTGAGAGCCTCCCTCACCTTCTTTACCCAGCCCTATATGTGGGCCACACTAAACAGCTACTAGCTCTAGGGATCCTGCCTCCAGGAAGTCTTATCCTGGGGTAGTTCCCCACAGCTGGCACGGTGCCAGTGTACCTCTAAAGAGCTAGCCCAGGCTCTGGTGGACTTTGTCATTTAGGTAATGTCCTTAATAAAATGCTTTAGTTTTCCCTTGCAACTGAAATACTCTATTCTGTTCTACTCCACCCTATAAGATCTTGCAAAGTAGTAAAATGTCTTTCCATAGGCAAGTTTAAACACAGTGCTGTTGAAGAGAAACACATTATGTTGATACCTACTTGCTGCTAAATCAGGACTGAAGTTTTCATTTTCCTTATTTTTTGCTAACAATTGACTCTTACCAGAAAACATTATTAAGTTGAAGCAATGCTCCATATACTCAGTGTGAAATCTGAAAAGTTTTATTTTGTCTGATTTCTTACACCACTGCCATTCTGTAAACGCAGAAAAGGTTGTAACTAGTCCTCGTCATTTTCTTGATCACATCTATAAGAAAATTACCTCATTTCTGGAATCAAGAGTTATTATTTGCTCTTAGAATTTAGAACCTATATAGTATAGAGGATTGGTAGCGTGATGTTACGGAAAAAAATCTGGAAAGAATAAGGTGCTTGCAGTATAGGCTCATGAATTTTGCCCAGGCTATGATTGTTACAATTTTTAGCCATTCTGAATGGAGCTGGAGGGAAGTTTGGGAGTTTATAATGTCTGTGAGCAGCCCAGTTATGAGATTAAGGTTTTTTTTATTTTTATATTGAGCACAATGCTTTTTGGGAATAAAAAAAAAATATATTAGGTGTCTGAGATCATACCATTAAATACTTGTTCTCTCCAGCTAAAAATAGCAGAAACATATTGAAATAAAATCTTGAGTGGTTGCTGTTCATTTGCTTATGCCAGGACACACAACTATGAGACGGCTGCTGTTTCATTTATCTCTGGTTTTGGTCTCCTTGGTTGCTGTGGGCATCATAAGTAGGTGTCTGAGTCCCCAGAGCTGCCCATCCATGCCTCCAATTGTTCTCTGTGCTCCACAGTTTTCCTTGTGTAGTGGGGAGAATTATTGTTGTCTTGGTCAGCAGGGTAAAACCTTTCCCACTGAGACTTGGGTAGGCTGCTACAATATTTTCATGTTGTTGAAGTTACGCTCAAAGAACTTTGTTACACATGCAGCACCCTCAGAGATGATCTACTTCTAGGAAACATACAAATAAATTTTCTGTTATTGGATCTTGTGTACCAAAATAGAACGGATTGTTTGCTCATTTGGTTTTTTCCTTGAAATTTTAAATGCTGAAATGCACAGATAAAGGATAATTAGTTGTGAAACATTCGACAAATGAGTCAGTTAAAACTTTTGTCTAATATGATTGAAGTATTCGCAATGCCTGAGTGATTCAGTCATTGGTTCTGTTGTTGTTTGGTAGGAATTTTACTAATGAAACTAATCTTTTAGATTTCTTCCTTTTGAAGTTTACATAGATTTTGTACACACATTATGTATAGGAAGGTCTATGGGTAAGAAATAAACAATCTAACTCCATGTCCTTGAAATGTTTGGGAAAAACAGATGTTTCAGACTTCATTCTAAAAAAATGGGACATTGAGTATGAATTTTGGGATTACAAACTTGAAGTTCTACATCTGTGTGAGCAAGTTTTGCAACTGTAACATTACTATGTCTGATATTATACTGAACCTTTACTATGCATATGTAAATGCTAAGTGTTTTGCCAAATGTATTTTGCAAACTTAAAACTGCTCTTGAAATGGCAAAAAAAAATGTCTTTAGATAGTGTTATAGAAAGAAATATATGGAAGTCCTAGAAGAAGTGTGCACTTGCAGCTTTGTCAACTGAAGCTGCAGATAATAAATGAGCAGAATGTGAGTGAATGATTTGCCTAACAAGAGGGACTGTCATAGGTAGGTAGGGTGCCTTGCAAAATTGTAGACCTTGCATCTGCAATAGATCAGAGTAGGTCGCAATAACAGGTAATGAGCTGTGGAATAACTGATCTTAGCTGTCAGGTGCTAAACAGGTGACAGAGGAGCAGAGAAAGCATTTTAATCTTTAGGCACAGAACCCCCCCTATATATATGTATACATCAAAAAGTCACTGTGCACTAATAATTTCTTGATCAAATTGCACCATTCAACTGCAAAACCATGATAACATTTCTGTTGGACAGAAACTTGTCTATCTTCATTTAATTCTAAGGTTTTTGCTTAACAGAGAGCCTCATCAAGCCCTCAAAAAATATATGTTGAGGATCTTAAACTCAGATGCAAACTTTGAAGCTCGTAATGTGAACAGCATTCTAAATTACTTTTG
This sequence comes from Alethe diademata, assembly GCA_025584955.1. Lineage (NCBI taxonomy): Eukaryota > Metazoa > Chordata > Aves > Passeriformes > Muscicapidae > Alethe > Alethe diademata. The sequence continues at coordinate 30,513,891 of JANRMJ010000088.1, read as the reverse complement.
CCTGCAAACAAATTTGATGAGGGATCAGAAAGTAGATGTTTGGTTGCATAAAGCCAACTTACATAGAATAATATATATAAAATATATATAACTCAAATATAATACTTAAATATATACTATTACTTAATATATATGCAACTTATATATAATACATAAAGGTATAGAAAAAAAGATAAATATGATGCAGAGATGAGATAGGGTATGCATGCGACAGTACTGAAATTTAGTCTCAGTGCAACACTTGGACTTAAATTGCCTGAAGCAATTTGCAGCATGCAACTTTGTTACCTAATTTTCTTTGTGTTGTCTGAGAACAAGTAAGAGTTAAAAGGCATTCACTGAACTTTGAAGTGAGTATGGCATGTTGTGTGTTCTTCGCTTTTCATACTAGCTTATTGAACTTGACCCTGACCCAGTCAGGTGCTTCACAAGAAAATGCAGTCTTGCAATTCTTATTCAGTCATGGTGGTCTCAGAACAGTCACCTATGAGGTGGGGAAGCAAGAGTTGCAAAGAATGGATAAAAATGGAAATATTAGGGTCAGATTTGGTTGATATGACTTTTATTTAGTTCAATGAAATTACTTGGTGCATTTCAGTAAAAGAGTAAAAAGAATTTCAGTGTGTCCATGTGAAAGCCTGGCTTGTTAAGGCTGTGTACAAATAATGGTATTGTGCTAGGTTTTGCCTGGGATAGAGTTTATTTTATTCACAGTCGCTACTACAGGGGAACCTGTTGGTAATACAGAGATGTTTTTGTTTTTGCTGAGTGATGTTCATATGGGTACAAGGCCTTTTCTGTTCCTCGCTGCACCCCATCCATAAGGAGTCAGGGCCACAAGAAGTTGGGAGAGGATGCAACTGGGGCAGCTGAAACCCACTGATCAAAGAAATATTCCATACCTATGGCAATATACTTATCAATAAAATGAGTGGAATTAGTGAGGTCCAGCTGCTCAGGGACTGGCTGGACACAAGTCGTTTGGTGGTGAGGAATTTTTTTCATTTTCATCACTTGTCTTTCCTGCATTTATTTTCTCTCTTTGATATTTTCCTTTTTAATTGCAGGTTGCTATAATAGGAATAGTTATTATTGCTGTACTGTCCTGATCTCAACCCACAAATTTTGTCTCTTTTACACTTTTGATTCTCTACCCCGCACCCACTTGCTTTGTATACTACTACCTGACAAATGGAATAGCAAAATTATTTTTGAAACGAGACAATTGAAGTTATATTAACAGAAAAAACATGCAGTACTGAGTTTAAGGAAAGAAAAAGCTTGTGGAATACTCATGATGAAATGAATCAGCTTATTAAATCCTAATATTCCTAAAAATTCATTTGATAATATCTCAGGTATTGAATTTGCCTCTATGAAATGCATCTGTTGTTCCAGATGGGATAAGACACTTGCTAAACAGCACGAAACAAATTATAAGTCTCTATTTGTAAAAAAATTGTTTATTTTGAATGTTGAAATGAGAGGAAGCTGTTTTCTTCTACTAGGAAATAGTTATTTCTTGCTGAGAAAATTCACCGTTCCGGGATGGGGAAATAAGTAAGAAAAAGAGAATGAAAAGACAATGGGAAAAGAAACAGATTTTGGTGTTTGTTTTTTTTTTCTTTTTTTTTTTTTTAATAAGACAATAACTGTTTATTAAATTAAGAGTAATAAAAAAACTTTTAAAAAATTTGCATTTTGTTTCAAATGTGCTTACAGCAGTATTATCAACACAGAAGAATATTTATTACATATTGATTCTGAGAAGTGAGAGCTCTCAGATGAGTTGCTGCAAAAGAAAACCATAGCTTTTTTTACAAGAAAAAACCAAACTACTTCTCTTTAACTTAAATGGCATTCAAAACACATTTATCTTATGGCAATGTAAAAACAAAATTGGATTCAGTCTTTCAGCTCAAGAGAGCCTACAGGAGAAGACTTTCATTCCCAGGTGATTCAAACTGTATTTATCTTTTAGCCACATGCAAACTGCTCAATCCAGCTTTTTGGATTGAGTGACCTTTTTCAGAAGAGCAGAAACAGCATTTAAAATAACTCTTGTTGCAAAGTGGAAGCATATGTCTGAGTCAAAAGTTAGTCCATTGTCACCAAGATTCCCCATAGCTGAGGACAGCAATGATTGCTGTCTGAAAGATGTTTGAAAAAAAATTGTTTTCTCAAGAAACAAATGTTTTCACACTCAGAAAACTGTTAGGGTTGTAAATAAAAGATAGAGAAAATAAAATATTATAGTAATGCCTGGAAGTATACAGAGAAAATACACGCTAAAAAAAATTTATGCTTGAAGCCAGGTTGGTTGAATGGAGAAAAATGAAATCACTTCAAGAATTGAAAATAAAATAGTATGAATGTAGTCATATGAGAATGATTGAAAAAATTCAAAACTAATAGTTTAGAGAGAGGTTCGTAGAATGAAAACAATATATTGTTCTGGGTGTTCTGAGTCACAGGACACAGTGATCATCCCTTCACCAAAATCTTTTAAGTGGAGACAATGAGATAAGTATACATAGTGAGGAAATAAAGAAAGTAATAAAAAAAATAGCTACAAATAAGAAAATAGAATTTTTTTTCCTTACATCATTTTTTTCTCACTATTAGATTCCAAAACATAACTAGGCTGCTGGTAAGCCTAATCAAACAGATTGTTTTCTTGAGGCTGCCTCATGGCTTTTCAAGCCCTGTGGGTTATGGCAATGAGTTAAAAATAGTATAATTGTCACACTGTAAGGGACACACCAATGAACTCAAGGTTAGTTTTCCAGGTCTGATCAAGAAGGATAAGAGGAATGCACATGTACAGAGATTAGATGGAACCATCTTTCTTTTCATCCTCTTTAATTAATCAGTTTGGTTTTCAAAAGCAGGTCTGAACTTCCTGGTGGGTTTGGTTCATCTGGCACAGAGAATTATTATTATAGCTGTGACTTGGAGATGCTGAGCCACTCATAAAAACCACTGATTTAATAAAAAAGAAAATTATTCAAAACAGTTTACATTGTTTTCAGAAAAGTGACAGGGAAGTAAATTCCTGCTTATTAATTAATGCAGTTTTTCTTCTTTGTGCTCTGATTATTTTGACCATCAGAATAAAATTAATGTTTCATTTTTATATGGTTTCTGTTCTGGTTCTGTCTGGGATAGAGTTAATTTTCATCAGAGTAACTGGAACAATGCTGTGGTTTTTGGATTTAGTATAGTATTGTTGATACTGATATACTAGTTGTTGCTCAGTAGTTCTTACCTTAAGTCAAGAACTTTTCACTGTCTCATGCTCTGTCAGTGAAGAGGTGCACAAGAAGTTGTGAGGGAGTGTAGCTGAGACAACTGACTCGCACTGACCAAAGGGATATTCCATACCATAGGGGATCATGCTCAGGGTATAAACTGGCAGAGGTGGCCAGGAGCAGCCAGTTATTCCTTGGGGATGGGATGATCAGTGGATGGTGGGCAGTTGTATTGTTATGGCATGTTATTCCTTCCTCCTCCCCCCTTCCTGCTCTCATCATCATAATTTTACCTTACTCCAATTATTTAACTGTTCTTAACACATGAACTTTTTACAATTCTGCTCCTATCCCAGTGGGGCAGAGAAGGGAGGGTCCACTGCATGGATCTTAGTTGCTGGATGTGGTTAAACCATGTCAGTGTCTTATTTACCTTTTCTCTCTCAGACTTTGGAATCCAATGCAGAAAAAAAAGTCAAGGGAAACTTTACACAGTGCATCTTTGAGGGTAGAATAGCTGTAGCTATTAAATTGCTTTGCTATGATCTCCTGTTCATCTAGTAGAAAGTATATTTTTTCAAAGGTCAAACACTGCTTATGGCAGGGACCACAACGCGTATCTTTCACTTACTTAAGATGGAGGTACCTTAACTGAAAGCTTGAAAACACATTCATTTCTGTGCTTTCTCCCTAGCCTCATAGATCTTCATTCCTATTTGCAGGTGTAGAAATGCCGCTGGTTCAAATGAAAGAAATGTGGAAAATGTCTGATTAGCTCCAGTTTCTAATGATGAATCAGACTATCATCTATTGATTTACAGGTCAAATGTAAGAGACAGCCTACAGAGATGAGTAAAAATGTTCATATTCTCAATTTCCATTACTTCTCAGAACTGAAATTACTGATCTTATTTTTAAGACAACTTCTATTACCTTTTTTTTATTTATTTAAATGGCATCTTACAGAAAGTGCTTTTCTACACGCCTTTTATTATTTCACTTCAGTTTTCAAGTACAATTTCAGTTTCACATTAGGATTACTTTCACATCTCTCTCAATGGTATTGTTTCTTTCATCCATATCTATATCTCTTATACCTCACCTTCCTTCAGTCACTTTTTTTTTGAGCTGACTCCTAGGTCCCTAATTTTTGGGGTATTTTGTTCCATCTGTGTAGTTGGTTTCTACTACCGTGTTATTCGTGATCTCCAACTGCAGTAATTGTTACCAAATTTTTACTTACTTAGGTTCTGATGTGTTTCATGCAGGTGCATCTCCTTTACTGTTGCCCAGAAGGTTTCTGTCTTTGTATGAAAATTTTAAAAAGTGTATTTTTTCTAATTTTTTTCTATTCATACAAGAAAATAAATATCTGCTAAAAAAGAGGTATTTCAGTGGATTAGCTCTCACAACAGGTACCAACTGTCCCTTCACTGACCTCTCTCTGAAGGAGAGGAATTCCAAAAATGTGTAAAGCTTCTCGTTGAAGAACTACAGTATAGCAATCTCTTCAAAATTACAGACATTCTCTGAGAGCTTCTAACAAAGTATAAACCAAGTAGATCCAATGTCTTCAAGCATGATTTAAAATCTTAGCATTAAAAAAACCCCAAATTGTTATAAAATAAGAAAAGGATAATATATTTATTATTGTATTTATGTTTCAAGTAGAGATCTACACAAAAGCAATGCATATCTTTTTCTAGCTCTTCCCCCACCTGTCAGCCCTTAATCTTCATTGTCATAAATCATTGTGCCAGCCTGAAATATTGAAAGTTACTTAGGATATTTATCTAGCCATACAGCACAGATGGACAAACTAAGAGACTTCGCAGTTGGCAGGTGTTGATTTATGCTGAATTCAACAATACTGTCTGTCACAGGTCTGCTGCTGTAGTTATACTTGGGGTTTATTCTGGTAAAAATATCTGCTTCTCCTTTTGTCAGACCAAGGCTTTTCAACTGATTTCTAAGGGAGTAAGTTTGAGCCAATGTTTAGGTTTTCTAAGCACTTAGACCTACTCTGGACATTATGTAGGATTAGCACTACAACTTGAAGAAAAACCTTGAAGACAACAATGTGTTTTATTCTCTGTAACCATGAATGCCTTGTGTTTCTTTGCATACATGCAATGACCTACTGGGGCATGAAGTGTTTTGGTAGAGCACCGCAACAGGGCATGTAGCAAGGGATGGCAATCTCATTTTTTGGCTGGAACTAAAGTCTGGCACCTAAAGCTTACTAGTGTTTGATTTTTATGGCAATAGTAGGAATTAGACATCTAGTACATGCATAGACTCCAAACTGTAGTCATCCTAATAGTGAATGCATTCACATCCAAGAACAGTCTCTCTGTTCATACACATTTTTGTATGTGGCTTGCATATGGCTCCTGAATGGGGCCCTACTTCTGATGGCACAAATTTGTCACATAACTTACTAGTCATATGTCTCACTTAGATTTTGACTTTCTTAAGAGAAATAATTTCCACCTTTTCCTATTATAGCATTATGTCAAAATGCAGTGTCATACCCACTCGCTGCTCAGCTGCAATGATAATTAATTCATAACCTGCTTTCATGATTTGGAAGAAAGCTATTCATCCACAATCTGTTTTCATCTGCTTTTTTTGTCATCTAATATCAAGATGAGTTCAGGTCAAAAGATAGAAATGGATACCTAAGTTTCAAAATCCAAAAGAAAATTAATTAAGACTCCTAAAAGCTGTTTCAAAACTAAGAAAAATCTGTTGTATGAAATATCTGATATAAAATGGAAAAATACTTGAAACATATCCTTCTGGGCTTATAACTACTTCTGTGAGAAATGGATATATTCAGAAACTTGTTTTCAGAATGTCTATTTTTGAGGAAGTAATGGGCACTTAGGAAAGATGAAAATATCCATGTATTTTTAAAGTTAGCTTTCTTAAAAGTTAAGTTCTTGATTTACTGTAAAGATCACAATTCTTTCAACTTTTCCACATGTGTAAAATAAGGAGATGCATGATTTTTGTGAGTCTCTTCCACATCGGGATATTCTGTGGTTGTAAATAGCTGCTTTTAAAAAATTGTTTGGAACGAAATCCTACCAAATTTGTGTAATAACAATTCCCATGGATTTTATATACTTCAGTAATCTCTTGAACATTTGACCACTCCTGAATGGGACTAATCTGCATATATTTATTCTAAATGAACATGCTTAAAATATCTGAGAGCAGCTTTCAAATAACCTAAATTAACATTCTGGAAGAAGGTTTCAAAGGAATATTTCTGGAGCTAGGCATCCAGCCTTCAATCATTTTTGCAGACTGATTTGGAAACTCAAATAATGCATTTTTTCTCTAGATTATGGTAAAAGAGGTAAAGGTAACCTTCTTCCATGACAAATAGCTCCTGTATATGAAGGTATTTCTAACTCCTTCGTTGTGCACAAGCCCATGAGATAACATGACCTTAAGTTCCTAATCAATAAATCAAAACTACTTTTAGATATCATATGCTTTGTGACATTTAGAAAGAGTGTCAAGTTGAGCATTAGGAGTGATTTCTCAGTATCATTTCTATAGTTACCAAAGTGTCTTCCCATGGAAAGGAAGACAGATTGGCTTTTTTTCTGCATAAGACTAGTTTTCTGCTCACCCTTATTTCACTTATAAGAAGGGGGAAATTATGGTGTCCGTTTTGAAGTCCCAATTATCATAATTTATGTCAATGGCAAATTTAACTCTATTAAAAAAACACAATCCAAACACTGAATGCAGCCCACAGGCTTGGCCTTTCTTAGTACACTGTACAGACATGTCTGTGTGTTTCCCACTGGGAGCTTTAAATAGCAGGCAACTAATTTTTAATTATTCAGTGCTGCAAGTTAGATTCTTGTGGCATAATGTCAATTAGTAGGAAACAAGCGAACTGCAAATTTTGACATTGCAAAAGTTTTTCCTCTGTCCACTGAGAGTTGGTAAGCACTGTAAAAGAAAAACATTTCTGTTATTTAGCTTTGCTTGAGTCATTTTTCCCTTGCACAGACTTCAACTAAGAAAAGACTATGGTTTCATTTAAATGCACAGTAAAGACAATGGTGTCAAAAAATATCTTCAGCTGTTGGGCTTATTCTAAAAATGTCAGTCAAGGCACATAAACCTATTAAGACACAGCTAAGTAAATTAAATGTTACATTCTGCACGCAGTGAGCTATTCTCACATGCTGACATCTTCTGACATCACAGATTTTGGTAAGAAGGGACCTCTTGAGATCATCTGGTTCAACTACCCAGATCAAACAGGTTTAGCTACAGCTGGTTGTCCAAAATAACATCCTGCTGGGTGTTCATTATACCCACAGATGGAGATAGCACAACTTCTCTGGGAAGCCAGCATGTACTGGTGCATGGGATTATTCCTCCATAGGGAAATTGAGGATGATGGGATCACTACAGATAATACAGATTTTACATGGAAAAATAAATACATTGAACAATGAACATAACTTTTATTTGGATGCTTCCCCACACCACCAAATTACAAGATTTGGTTGGAGTTTTTTTCATTGTAATTTGAAAGAAAATAGAATATTTCACTCTCTGGAAACCAGTACATTTAAGGAAGTTTTAGAGGTTCCTTTTTTATTTTGTTTTATGTGGTCTGATATGACATCTTGTTCATACGTACTAAATACTTTAGGTCAAAATGCATATTCTTTAAGAATTAGCTGCTTTCAACCAAACCATTGAAAAATAATTTCAGTTCAGTTACTAATGTGTGCTTTAGTTGGGATACTTTCAGTTAATGTTATTAACAAGTGACTGAATAGAGTTTTCGATTTATCTTTGTTTTAAAAGTGAAATAATGTGCAGTATGTATTACACAGAGAGGACATTTGGCATGCCCATAATGTGTTATGGTGTGCAGGAATATTTGTACTGTCACAGAAACAACCAGAAGTACTCCACCAGAGTGGAGTACAGCTGTGCTGTCAGCCTGCTCTTAGGGATAATCTGTCATATCTGCTTAGATGCATGGCGTTTCATCATGCAGTGCAGCAACAGCCTTTGTTTCTGTCCTATGGCTGAAAAACTGTCTTTTGAATTACATTCACTAAAAGACAGGATGGGTGAAAATAGAAGTAATTATTTTTGTTGTCCTTATTTTTGTGCTGGTTTCTCATTCCTCTAGGGAAAGTTTTGTGTGGCCCGAAGTTTTGGAATCCTTAGAAATACAGTGGTGAACATTAACACAGCTTTCATAAATGGTTTATTTGCTTGAGAGGAAAGTTGTTTTTTTTTCTTGGGCTGGTACAGGAGAGCAAATCAATCATTATGTTTAATGGACAAGTGTGTCCACTTAAAAAGGACTGCCTTCTTTTCTTCTTCTCCAAACTGGAAATGTATTGTGCATTTTAGTGTAGGGACAGGTCAGGTATGAGCAGTAAAAATTCATAAGTTACTTATTTATTGGCCTGAAAAAAAATATATAATTGAGCCTGCATTGTAAACCACGTTTCATATTAATTTTTACAATTAATTGATTTTTCAAACTCTTCAAAATAAAAATTAAATTGTTAATGTAGATCAGAATTTGAATGAAATGTCATTCACTGATTGCATTAACAAGTCAGGGAAAATCTGCAGCAGCAAACGAAATCTTTAATTTCCAGGGTATGTTCACTTTCACTCTGAACACTTGTTAAGAAGATAACCTGATTATATATATATGCTCTTACACACTTTTCTAAGCTCCTTTTCTTCTGAGAGCCCCTATACATAAAGTATATAGGTAGATGTAAAAGGCAGCAAATGTTCTGAACAGGTTGTTGTATATGATCATCATGTAGAACATGAATTATACTTCAAATGCTGCTGACGCTTGAAATAGTTTTGAGATATTTTTTTACTATCCTTATTCTTTAATTCAATTTTTGGTTTTGCATGTTTGGTTTTTGAAAGCTTGCGAGCATAAGGAAAAAGTCCAGATTAATAAAACCCTCCCTCTATAACCTCTTCATAAATGCCACTTCATGAACTGATTCCATTGTAAACTTTTTCCAAAGGTGTATCTTCTGTAAATATTACAACAAAATGAAATAAATGTGTATCTTGCAAAATGGTTTGTAGTTTTGGGCGTATGAATTAAAATACCATAAAAGGAATGGTAATTTAATTTATAGGTAAAAACCTGTCATTAGAAAAAAGAGGTGTTTATTATTGACAATATTAAGGGGGCTATAATTTATCTGCTTCTATTTTAGGCAGTGAATAAAAAGTAGGAGTGGTCAAAAGCAAGAGACATGGATTTGATTTTTATTAATCCATCATTATGTTTGACTGAACTAAATGGCATGACCAGGTTAACACAGTTTTGAGTTGGCTTTTGCTTTGTCATTCCCCTTTGAAAGAGTCAATGAGTATACAAGGCATTAAACACAGAATAGACCAATTATCCTGGCCAGACAATGTGTTTTGATTCTGAATCCAAATCAGACACAAACATTGGTCCTCTACCTTTCAAAGAGCACTGATGAAAAAACAGTTCATGAGCCTGAAATTCTTTTTAAGATGTGAGGATGGGAGGTGGGGCGTGGAGAGAGGAGAAGTAATGGAAACCTCTGTGGAAATTCAAGTGAAAGTGCACAGTATCCCATTCACCACAGAATTAATTAAATTGAAATCTCTGGTGGAATCACTAGTAGATATACTTCTGCTTTGTCAGGAATTTCATGGTAAGATAAGCACAGCAATTACTATGCCCTGATACAGTCCACACTTCAGAATAACAATAGTATATGGTAATGGTAATTAAACATTAGTGCATTTACATTTCATTGTTTCTAAAGTCCAGAGGTTATATATGAACACATCTTATGTAGTTGATTGCCTGGTTCCCTTTATATCAATAGTCATTTGGGGGAAAAAAGTGTTTTTTCATAATTTAAACATATATAAAGTTATCTTTGATAATTAAAAACTGTGTGTAAAGTGAAATCACTATCCAGTTCTCAACAATCCCTCAAGATTAACATGAGAAATATAGACTAACAAAAGAATATTGATTACATGTCTACATACATTACCTATTAAAATTAAAGAAGTTTTTTTATTACTGTGTTCTTATAAACAAATAACAGTATGTGTATGAAATATTGAATTAAATTTAAAATTGAAGTATTTGTCAATATGCTGTCATAATGAGACAGTTTTTTTTCTCTAAATTGGTGGGGAATGTTCCATTATTATTTGTGAAGCAGTAAGTTAATATTAAGATCATAATTAAATTGAATTTTTTGTTCTTCATTGTAAATATTACCTGTAAATTACTCTGAAAAAGAGTGAGAAAAGTAAATAGTATAATTCATTGTGATTTTCCTTTGAATTCTTTGAACTTAGAAATGTGTTTTATATATATTTTTTAACATAAAGTGATCAAAATTTAGGAGTAAAATATCCTGGAGCATTAATTCTTTAAAGTTCTTTAACTGAAATTTAGTAGCTTCTCTACTGCAAGCAGAGTCAACATGTCTCTTCTGTTAGAGTTGTAAGCAAATGTTACCACCATTTAGGTGGTAACAAAGGCAGATCTACATCTTTTCTCAGATGGTCTCACTCAGTGTAGCAGCTAACATCTTTAAAAGCACCAAAGACTATAGAAAGGGGTAATAATTCCCATTGGCAGAGTCAGATTTTACTTTGAAACCTTGATGCTGGAATCAACATATTTTCAGTTATTGTTATCAGTTATCAACATTTTCAGTTCTGGAGCCTGAGTAAATGCAGGTAACTCAGAATTTTAAAGGGTTAGATATTTTTGATTAATACTTGTCCTCATTTGATGGACAGGTGTCTGCCAATAAAAGCAGAAGCTCCTCTTTGAAATGGAGAATGTAAGCCCCCTCCCTCCAGAGTATAATAATTTTTGAATCAGGAACTCTAAGGCAGAGATAAGGGGGTAGGAATAACAGCT
>JANRMJ010000088.1:30487228-30497870 GCA_025584955.1 Alethe diademata | reverse complement strand
TATTTTAGGAAAATAATTTCATTCTGGAAAAAAAAATCACGAAAAAAATCCCATTCAGTCATATTAAGGATATTTTATAGTGTGACATTCCAAAAAAAAAAAACCAAACACAAAAAAACAAACAAAACCTGATCACTACAGTTGGCTGAATAATTGGTTAAGTCATCAAAATTAAGTAGTTGTCCCATGACAATTTTGTGTATCTTTAGTTCAATGAGGATTTTTTGGGGTTTATTTCAGTTATTCAGTTATTTATTGAGTACAATATTTTTTATTTGAAATTTGCTTATTCTTTGTCTTGTGATATAATGCATTTTCAAGTACAAATTATAGTTTATCTTCCAGATGAAAGAAAAAATAATTTACTATAATCTATTTTTAGCCAAGAATGATTAAGCAAGTTAAGTTTTCCATGACACTTGCACTAGGCCAAGAGGGTTGAAAGTGAAGGATAAAGGAGGGAGTGAAGACAGACATGGCACAGATTAGTACTGTTTTCAATGGAAAAGATGTGTGGAACCTGGGAGACAGATTAGAGAGGGACCTAGCTGAGAGGACAACTACTAAAGCGACACAGAAATACTCTGATTATATATAACAAAATACTGATACATGTAAGAAGTCCTGTCTGTAAGACAGCACAGCTTCATTTTTCAGAAATCACCATGGGATGGGGATCAGTTCAGTCAAATGTGATTGTTAATTCTTGCGTGCTGTGCTTATGCTAGGAGTATGCTTATTTCAAGAGTTTATTACTTCAAAATCCCAGGATGCTCAGCTTTACATAGCAGGGTGTATGGTAATTAATATGACATAGAAAACATACATGCTTTGGAAGATCACGTTAGCCCTTTTGTGATTGTGTATGTCCTTCAAACCAAAAATTAGCAGAAGAATATTTATAAGTAGGTTTCTCTTGGTATATGAACTGTCAGAATTTATTCTAATAAATGGACAAGAAGAAAGCTCAAGCAGAAGGTGATTGAATATTTTGTGCGGGTGGACAGAAACAGATCTAAGTAATGCATGTATAATGCAACAAATCATTCCTGGAGCAGAGGAACCATATTTCTCAACAGTAGCTTGAAGTCGTGTATGTGAAATAGTTGGTAGTCTAATGATGCTGGTAACATAAACCTTGCTCACTACTGGTGTACCCATTCCTTCAGATGAGAATCTATTGTTTCCAGTACTCCACAGTAGCTTTTATACCACCTTCAGTTAGTGAGCAGGCACTTTCCAGATGTTCTTCTCATTTGCCATTTGCTAGGGCTTCTTCTCTGAAAAAAAGACAAAATATAGAAGTTGTTTTTCAGTTTTAATGTTTTGGGTTCTGAAAGACTGAAGGAATTTCAGCTATGCAGTCACTATTTTTATGGAAAAAAATAGCTCTGTCTGCATATGTGTATAGGGAGTCTGTAGGGAAAGCAGAAAATTAATCTAATCTTACCAACATGAGTGATGATACTGTATCTAAATCTATAGACCAAAAAGGCTACACTGTCTCAGATAAATTCTTAATATGTCAGTTTTCTACAGTATCTCAAACATTTGTGTGTGGGCTTTTATATGCTCTCCAGAATAGGAGCAAAGTAAAACACTTCAAATTTTTTATATTTAACACATGATGCATAATTCTAGTCTTCGTTTCACTTAGAGGAAAGATGAGAATGCAGTAAGTTAAAACTTTGTCTCTCATGTCTGTACCCTCAGACACCTTGTATATGAAAGACTTCAGAGAGATCTAAAGACACAAAAATGAGTCCTGCCTTCTTGATGATTTAAAAAAAAATAATTAAAGTGTGAGACTACTACTAATGCTGTGTGTTACTGCCTTGGAAATTTGGATGTATAGAGGCAAAAAAGTCTCACAATGTCCAAGCATATCCAAAAATATTGGAATACAATTAATCTTGTTGATAGTTTTCTTACTAAAAGAAGATAAAAGTGAAAATATTGATAGGAGGATCTCACTGTGGCAGCAGGAGGCAAAAAAAAATCATTCATTTATAAATAAATGCTACCTTCTTAAAGAGTGACTGTGTCAATTTAACAAACACAAAAAATCCCCTAAGGATTCAATGTGTATGTAATTCTGCTTTTGGAAAGCTGATTTCCTAAATTACTCCCTCTTTCATTCTTCTCTTTCTCTCGCCCTCTGAAATAAACGGGCCAGGAGACCAGCTCCTTTTTCAGCCCTTGATTAAAGGTCAGCTTTGGGCAGGGAACCAGAGGGATCACACACACCACCACTGTTCCCATTGGACGATGTGAAGGAGGACGAAATCAGCTTTGCCAAACAACAGAGCTGGGGATTCTTTCCTCACGAATCCTTAGGAAGACACTTGCTGGCTCTTGGTCTAGGAATGTCATGCCGACCGAGTGCTATTCAAGTCATGGCAACAAGGTGAAAAAGCTCTGGTTGGTGATTCCATCTTCTCCACTGTTTTCCCCACCTGGGAGTACCCTTTTTCAGTCTTAGATGTTATACTGGCTCATTGTTTTTAGGGGTTTTTATGACTGAGTGGTATCACATGAGCATTTCCTGTTGTGCGCCATTTTGAGGGGGATAGTGGAGGTGTGGGTAGATGCGGGGTACTGGGACGGGTAAGGGACAAATAGCTAGGAGTATTAACAATTTACAAAGACATAAAACCTTAACAACAAATAGTCAACACAAGCATCAACAATTAGGGTTGACTTGGTGGACTCACATCAACACAAACATCAACAATTCATTAACAACTTCACTACATCAACCAATAGCCTATAACTCCATGCCCAACATCAACTCATTTATAACACCTCCTTCCATGTCTCCATACTTTCTGTTTATTTGTCTTTTTTTTGTGTGTATATTAGCATACTTTCATATGTCTGCTGGCTATGTCTACAGATTTCTTTGATATGTCAAAGGAGAAATGAGCTCAAGTTCTTTAAAAAAAAATGCAGCGGAAAAGGAAGTGATTTACTCTTTGGCTCTTGCTTATGTACATTTGCTTTAATTATAGAGTAAAATTTATTTAGACTGATTTCTTCCACTTTCATGAAGAATAATGCTTGTATAGGGTGATATTTAGAAAATGTGGCATAACACATTCATTCAAAATTACTACAAAACTTTTATTACAAGTACATGTTAACCTGTTAAAAAGGAAATTATACAAATGTATGCAAATAATGCCACAGATCTTAAAATTTTATGTACTTCTATTATACTGTATTTTAAGCAACCACACATTTTAGAGAGTTGCAAGACACTTTTGTTGGATTTCCTTTTATTTTGGTGCTGAAAGTGGAAAAATATTTACATCATTTGTTTGTTTTATCCTCCGTGGGGTTCAATGAATCTGTAAAATGGCAGAGGTTTGTGTGATGTCAATGTTAAAACCATTTCCTTTGCACATCTGTTTTCCAAAAAGTAAAGTAGTGATTTTCCAAGTGTGGTCACTATCCAGCCACAAAAAAAGAAACATAAATCCTAAATATAAGCTTCCTTTTTATGTTTTTAAATGCATATTTATAGAATTTTATGTCAAAACTATAAATTGAAAATGACACATACCTTCTGTAACTCTGTACTACAAATATTTCTGGTTTAAATCCTAGTGGGAGGTAAAGAAGGCTTTTATAGGTTTGTCAAATCAATTCCTGGTTTCATGATGACTACATTTTCAATTTCAGTTTTGAAATGACTGTTGCCTTGCTATCTTTCTACAGAAATGCAGTACATTTCTGCAACAACAGGAAGCAAGCTGAATTCAGCAATCAGATAGCTTGTTCTCTTATCAACAAAGCAGACTTCATTATGAGACCCCTGTTTATCTAATTCCTTTCTGTACATATTGTCTGAATGCAGTGTCAACCTCATGCTGGTGTATAAATGCTCTTCACAAGTAACAACTATTTTCTACTTGCGTATATAGGGGGGTGAGTATGTATATATATGTGTGTTTATATGAATATATATATGTCTATAAAAATATTCTAAACACATTCATAGATATATACATCTATGAATATAGTTAACTTATGGTCATGCCCCCCTTTAAAGGCAGTGAGAGGTAAGAAAAATAAAATCCTAGGGAGGAATCATAATATAGGGGTATAAACGTCATTGTGACTAAAGTTTTACATCCTACAAACTAACAGAAATCAGGAGGAAAGCTCTTTTACCTCCAAGCTACCTTCCCCTGACCCACCACTCACATTGTCCAGCTATGCTGTGGCTAGGGCTGTACAGGAGATAACTCTCAGAGAAGGCAGGCCAGTATCTCAGTATGTTGATGGTCCAAATCATTTCCATGGTGATATATTGGGTCCATAGGTCGTTCAGTGGCACATAAAAGATACTTGTTTAAAAAAATAAGTGTTGATGACCCATTATTTCTCTTTCAGCATAGCAGTACAGATATATGTTTGGTTTTTTGTTGTTATAGTTTGTGCTTCCTTTAACAATATTCTGTAAGGGAAATCTTTCACCTTAAAACATGTTTCATGCAAGGTTTCTTTTGACAGTTACTACAGTGATTCCTCCAAATGTGCAATTTCTCTTATTAGAACACCAGGAAATTTCTAGAGTTGCCTTTGCTACACTAAATTAAGGCATTCTTTTGCTCCCTCTACAGTTATTGTGTGTATCTTTCTCTTTAGAAACCAAGTTTTATCAGGATCAGTAGCTCTTCTATTCATGCATCAGGTGAGAATCAGCAAATATCCCTGAGGCATGCATCAGTCAGGTGTATGAAACACAGAAGTGACTTTAGATATTTGTAGCTGTGGTTTTTCTTTGGGTGTCTGGTTGATATTTAAACACTAGGCTAGAATTACTTTGCCTTTCATTTAGTCCTAATTCTAGATAGCAATAGGTTGTCTTTCATATCTCTCCTGGCATTTTGATATTTTTCAATATCAAAGCAAGTCTAGATTAAAAAAAAAAACCAAAAATAAAAAAAACCAAAAAACAAATGGAAAACCCGCAAAAACAAAAAACAATGCCCCACAAATAACAAAACAAACAAACAAAAACCAATAACAATGAAAACCACCCTCCCCCGCCCCCCCCCCAAAAAAAAAAACAAACAAAAAAAAACCACATGGATTTTATTGTTTTATAAAATGTATCTTCTCAAGCATAACTTACATATTCGGCCGAAATAAGATGATGTTTTACCTCATTAGAGATTATTTACCTATCAAAGAAGATGTTTAAAACACACAAGGGAATTTATTTTGCCCTAGTTACACAGAAGTGACTCTTTAGGAGTAGTTTATTGATTTAAACAGGTGAGTAGCCATAACTGTCTAGAAAGAATTGCATCATAAAATGTATTATGTCTGCACAGAAAAGCAATTGCACTGGTATCTCTGAATTGGTAAAGAGAGTTCATTAGAAATAATCAACACTTTTCCCCAGAACTCTGGCTCTCCTGATTAATTTTTCTGTTTTCTACATATTGTTGCTTCTTCAGAGATACGAATTACTAGGACTTCATAGCAGACAGAATCTAGATTTTAATAGCTTCTAATAAAAAAATTTCTGTCTTCTTCAGTGTTGTATGGCTGTGCATAATAGATGCTGAATTCAATATATAAATCTTCAAAATGATGCTTAACAGTAGTAGCTTGAATTCATTAGCGTTTAGTAAGCATTTGAAAATATTATAAATATACTTGCAAACTTCTCAGTGTTCCTAAATGGTTTTATGTAAGTACACTTAATATTGTTGCTCATTGGGATATGGTGCTACAAGCAATGAAGGTATCTTGTGAGATATATTGGTGCAGAAATTTTATTTTATGCTTCTAGAAATGGTAGCAGAGTTTTTCATTTAAGAACCAGCTTTCCTGAGCTAGGGATGTAGGAAAGTGATCAATTCTTAGAAAGTGGGTCATGTCAGTATAACCCTTGCCTGACTTCTTCTGTCCTATTTATAGATTTTAGAGATGAAAAAATTAAAAGCAGGATGATGGTTCAACGGTTTTTTTTACTTAGTTTTAATTTGGGTTTGTTTGGGTTTTTTTTTAATTTTTGTAACCTGAAAAATGTTTCTAAAAATTAAGATAATAGATTTATCTGTATTTATATATCTATAAGCCATTCTTAACCATACTGACCTGGAAATAAAAGTGAGCTGTTCAGGGAAAGTAAAGCAGTCTTAATTTCAGGTTGAAGAGATTATTCTGAACATTTTATCTATGTGCTAAACTCCAGTAGAGTCATACTGAATTCCCCTGTGCATTACTATGAAGGTTTTGGCTCATCAGACAGAATAAACTGATAAGAAACTTGTGTCTTGAATAGTCTGCCTCATATCCTGTATAATTTAGTGTGAGTTATAAAATAAGCTGGTGAAGGGAAAAAGTCAGGATCAACAATTAATCATTAGTAAATGCAGATAAGGGTGTAGCAAACAATGTCTGTCCCTGTTGGGACTGCAGTGTATTGCTTTCCTTGGTTATTTCACTCTTGCTGGCCTAAACTTTATCAGTGTTTACTCATCCACTAGAGAAATGCCTTTGTTTTTTGTAGGTCACAATGACCTTTAAGAGTTTGATATTCACAATATTCACTGTAGATATTAATTAAATGGATTGGAAAGGTATTTAGGAGGAAAGATTTAGGAAAGAGAGGTTCAGTTTAAGTTTTAATTCTATATATGTGGCTAATGTTAGATTCCCTTGGCTGTGAGACTATAATTGCATGAACAGTGTGTGCATTATGTAATTCATATTATTGAGAATCCTAAATCTTAACTTCTGTGTCTCTAAGCAACTCATTCAGATTTGGGCAAAAGACTAAGTTTCAAAAGTAAATGACAACCACAAGAAGTTTTCACTTTGTTTACTTGTATATGTACATAGGACACTTGCAAATTACAGCATCAAAATCTGCCTATATCCCTGGTTGCCAGTTTTAGCCTGGATTCAACATTTTGCTGTCTTCCCCAAATCTAGTTTTAATAAAAGAAACAACCAAAAACCAAATTTATTTTTCAAGAATTTGTTATTTTTTTCCAATGGAATATTTCATATGAAAATGTGATTCTATTTTTTAAACAATCACAGCTAGGTAAAAACCCAGATTTGCTACTCTAAATCTATTGTAACAGAAGACTTTTATCAGATGAAATCTTAGAGGTGAAAAACCCCCAAACATCAAAACCCATACTAAAAAGCAGTCTCATCATTTATATCTCTTAATATTTTACTTGAAATCATCTTATATCACCCCACACCAGATAAGAAACCTTCTGTAGCTGGAAACCATCTCCCTATGCATTTGTTTAATAGAAAGCTATCAGGTCACCCTCTGTTGAAAAGATGAATAGCAGAAAGAACAGCCCAAATACAATTATATAGTATTGTGTAGGCCTCTATGATAAGCTCTGTGGTGATCTCAAATCACTGCTGAAGTAACACCAGATAATACTTTACACAATACCTTCACAACCCAGCATGGTTTTTAAAACACATCGGATCAGGCCATGCCGATTACCACAAGTTTGAGAAACCAAAAGAAAATGCATCATGAAATTTGAGAGGGTTTTGTTATTTTTTCACTGGAGAAAACCAGTGATTGTATGGAACAGAAGGTTCTATGGGTTCAGGCTTTTCTTAAGGGAGAAAACGATGTAATGGTAAATGCAAAAAACTGAGATTAGGGAAAAAAATTAGAACTCTATCCCATCTTTCAGAGGGCTGCCATAACCTGTTCTGCTTCATTCATTTCTTCTTCACAATGACTGAAGTGGGAATTTACTGAAAGTACAAGGGCATTTCACCACATAAAATTATCTTCCCACAGTTTCGTAATAGACTGTTCAGAAGGAGTTGATCTGAGTTGTGGGGGGTTGAAATTGTAAGAACATTCCATTTCTAAGGAAGAGCTTAATTTTTTTTGTAGTCTTGTGTACTGATTTTATACAGATTTTCCCACATAATTCTGTGATTACTTCTGCAATGACAGAATTCATGTGTATTTAAAGAATAAAAATTTTCACATCAAGCATAAAAAAGTGGGATCTTTTTATAATATGAGGGTTTGGGATTTGGGCTTTTTTTCTTTTTAACATAGGAAGGGAATCAACGAAAAGAAGCCCTTAGGTCACATTTTTGAAGATATGTGTTTGGAGTGAGTTTTCCCTACTTACTAGCTTGTGTTTCTTGTCAGAATGATCACGGCAGGTATTTCATTTCTACCATTTCTGCCAAAGGTCTCTTCTTCCCCCTTCCTAGTACAAAATTAAGTGAAATGAAATTTTCCATAGTTTTACTTTCTTATTTTAGTGAAATTATAAAGGTTGTAAGACATTAGGGAAATCACTGTGCAATAGTAATTGCCTCGTATTCTGAGTGTTCTAACCTGTTGCTAAATACTGATGTTTTAATGCTTGGGGTGTTAGTGCAAGAGTTCACAGCGTTCTTAAGACTCTGAAAGAAGGTGATATTATCCCTGTTACTTATTTTTCCACAGAGCTTAACAAAGGTTTCTGTCACAATGGAGCTCTCAGTGTGGGTGTTTTTGGAGTGGTGAGGTTTGGAGGTTTTTTAGTTCTTAACAATATACTGAAAACTTCAATTGAAACTACCAGGACTGACAGGAATTAATAAACCCTTAGTGAAGTAATCCTTAGTTGACTGGAAATATCAGATGTCAGGTGAAGGGTATTGAAGTCTGTGGCTAGCTTTGAAAAGTTTTCAGGGAAAAATTAATTGAAAATTGAAGTACCCCACAGACGCTTTTTATAATATGGCAAGGTCCCTGATACTTCATTTCACTTTTAAAAAAACCTCAAAATCAAAAGAAACAACAAAGCCAAACAAATCCAAAATACTAAACGGTAAGACTGTATGTGTTTTCTAAATTGCCTTCTTTGTTAACAGCCTTGACTAACAGCTTTTTCTTCATTTATTGCTTTTTGGAGTTATTGGCAATGCATCGTTAGTCCTAATGGAACTATTTTAGTTATGAAATGGGGAAAACATACAAACCAGGTTCATTGTTCTAGGTGTTTTTTGACACAATGAGATGTACACACAGTATGGCTTATTTACTATTACCACAGTGAAGGGAATATTTCAAGTTATTATGTTGCATATATTGACCCAAAGCTACTGAGTTCAGAAGTTTTCCCTATATCCTGAATAAAAATCTTATTTATTTGTTTTTTTTTTAAAAAAGGGAGAAATATAGCTGGAGATTCCATTATCAGAAACATTCCTGTTAATTCTGGCTCACGAGAATTTTCTCTAACAGATGCTTCATTAGTCTGCTCTTATCATTAGCAGAGAAGAGTTAACCTAGGAAATAGAGTCAAGAGAAACTCCTGTGGATGAATGTGTAGTATTTGCAATTAATGAGTATTTTAAAACACTTTGTTTTCAAATTAAGAATTAGCAGTAAATATTTTATGTTGTCATCATGTGTTTGTTTATTAAGTTAGAGTAATGAGAATATCTTGGGTACTTTACTTTTCATTCAAAACACACCATATATTTTGCATAAAAAAAACCTCCAGATGTAGACATACCTAACGATGCATAGAGTGTGTTTTGGGAGTCATGGACAAAACCAGGGCACCAAAAAATCTTTTGCTTGCTTGGGGCTTTTTTGTGCTTTCAACCTCTAGCAGTACAACAGTGTAAAAGTCAACTACTTCTTCCCAGTGCATTGTTCTTTGGGTTTAGTACACTAAGGTTTTATAATGAGATCTGAGTTGAGAAATTAATATGGGAAATTGGTACAAATTGCAGTGTTAGTCCCACAGCTTGCTCAATGTCAATATAATAATTGTCACGTTTTTAATCAAGAGTAAAAAAGTATCTGAGTTTTGAAGTTTTAAAGTTTTGCCCCAACATGATGGAAAAGGCATTAATATTTACTATGTACTTGTCTGATTATTCATTAAATGAAATACAATGAAAATATGAACTAAGTATGTAATTCCACTGCAGAAATATTGTTTGTAAAAAATTTCTCACTTATTTTCTACTCCACATTTGATTCTATTGATGAGTTTTATAAGTATGCTAGAATGCTACAGTGGATTGTTTCCTTGAATTCAGTCCCATACCATCTGTTATATTCTAGTATTACTACATATAACACAGTAAAATATGTTTGGAAACTGGATTTGTGCAAGAGATCCGTTAAATGTATTTTGCTGTCCTGTTTATCAGTTATTCTGAGTGATGTCCAGTAAAGAGAAACATCTGACATTGAAATTTCTTCTATCACTCTTGTTTTACTTGTTATGTTCTCAAAGCTGAAATTGTTTCTGTGGACTTACTGTAGTTTATAATCTTCCCAAAGTATTTATGGTTTTTTGAAGTTTTTTTTTTCCACTGGACTGTGTTTGATTTGACATTTTATTAATTTTTAATTCCAGAATTTAGAGGAATAGAATACATTGCTAGTACATGATTTATATTTAAAATATATTGATTTATACAACTACTGCACAGGTATTGCATCACACAGATTTACATATGTGTAATACATTTATAAATACAGTTTATGGTTTAGAATTTCTCACGTTTATGATTTTAAGAGGAGCTTTGTCACGGTGTGACTGGGGTTTGCCCATTTTAATATATTTAGTTTCTTTTAGGAATAGGATTTAGGAGCAGAGACAAGGCA
>JANRMJ010000088.1:30475300-30487128 GCA_025584955.1 Alethe diademata | reverse complement strand
GCACAGCCCTCCTGTTTCCAGGCCCTGGTGCTGGTTCCTCAGGGGCTCCCCTCCCTCCATTCCTTCACGTGAAACCAGCACAAGCTATTTTGTTCATTTTATTCAAAATATTTTCTGAGATGGTAGCATTTTTCTTTGCATCTTGAAATTGAATTATACGTATGGTTTTCTTCCTTTTCATTGGCAAAAACTCCTATAAAAGATTTTCATGTATGGAGAATATAAAAAGCCTAAGTTGTATTGTGCTAGCTTCCAGGTACTGCAAAAATCATTGATGTAATAATAGAAACTACATTTATACTATTCATCATTAAAATATTCAGCAGGGATAGGATAAGCTAGGAGAACGAACAGTTTAGAGAAATCCTGAATTTAGTCTGTTGTGGGTTTTTTTTGTTGTTTGTTTGGGTTTTTTGTTTTTGTTTTTGGTTTTTAATTTTTTGTTTTGTTTTGTTTTTTGGGGTTTTGTTTGTTTGTTTGTTTTGTTTTGCACTTTTTCCCCCTCTTAAGCCTAATAGTAAAAAGTTTTATTCTGTGATTATAACAAGACAAATATTTATGGTTAGATATTTTTATGACTCAATTTATTTTATTATCATTTGAGTTCTTTAGCATTTTTTGATGCATGCTGTGTTATATAATTAATATGCTTATTCACTATGTAAAAGAGGTAAAATAAATACGTTTTAATTTGTGAATATTTTAACAGCCTAGAAAGCTACAGTGTACAAATGGCTGAAAATACCTCCCAGTATTAAATTCCTTAGTCAAGTTAAGGTGTAACAGGTGAGTTAGTCTTCTAAAGATTTACTGCTACTAGTTTATCTTTTCTTCTTAATAAAATAATTAAGAAAAATTCCCATGCTTATCATTCTCTCACACACATAATATATATCTTCAATAGATTACTGCACTGGTTCTTCAAAAATAATCCTGAAGTAGCTTTTTCCATCTTTGGAGGAGTCAGAGCTGGGGCAAGTGACAGGCAATGGATGTATTAAGTAAATTTCTTGCATTATTTGCACTAATATATAGCATGAATTGCTGCTCCATAACTAGAACCTAACCTACCAAAGGCTAGTAACTAGGAGTTCCATATGCAAAATGCATTCTATGCAATACAGTGAACAAAATGTTACATGCTATAGAAATACGTTTTCTCTTGGAAATGGGCATGGTAAATAGGAAAACTAGTTTAGTGAAAAAATGCAAAAGCTTTGATTTTCTTTTTCCTGAGATTGTCTGTAGATTCCATGCCTGAAAAGATGCTAAAAATGTGTTGAATTCACAGCATTGTGATAGTTTCTTTTAAGTCAGGTGTTTTGCTGAAGTAGAGAAAGAAAGGCTGTAATACTCATATTCAGAAAAGGCTATAATTTTATAATTTTAATATATTGATTGAGTCAGTAGTGATTTAGAATTCTAATGCTTTCTTCTTGTACAGAGGTTCAACTTTACTGTTAAAGATATGAGCAAAAACCCAATTTCAGAAGAGAATTAAAATAGCTGTTCCTCTTAGGAAACACCTTACCAAAATTTCCTTACACTGGTATAAATACACACAGTCCTACTGAAAATAGTAGATTTAAACCAATGGAATGATGCTCAGACTCTGGACCAGTACTCCAGATCATTTTATTTACATAAGTTCATGCATGAATTTTGATAGCAAAAGGCTTGAAGTGGGAAAGAAGGCATCCAAAAACACATTAAGGAATGTGTATACACTGCATAATGGGAGCAGAAATACCACACAATGTGAACTGCTGCTAAAATTATCTTTCATCTTCCATGGTCTGCTTTTCTTAATGGAAACATTGGATGGTGGTAGTAGTGCAAGGAAAGGTTCAATAAATATTTTGCTGTGCAAGGAAAGGTTCAATAAATATTTTGCTATGCAAATATATTCAGGATTTTTTGGTTTCCTTTTGAAAGGAACATAAATTGTAATGCCCAATGCAGTGTAACAATTTGTGCTTAGACAGTGAGCTCACACACACACAGAGAAATAGCACACAGTCATTTTCAAACAGAGAGGTATTCTACCAGGCACTGACAATATTCAACTCATTATGTTTTACAGAACTATTGCTTTTTTTGTGCAAATAAAAATTTCAGCATGATTAATAACTTATAAATATATTAATCACTATGTGTACATCTTGAAAGAACGTGAGATTAGAATTATGAAACCGAGGTGCTGCTTTAAGCGAGTAATGAAATGTGTTTTGATCTTATTTAAGTTCAAGCCTAAAATTAAGCCTGTATTTACATGTTTGTCAAGGTAAAGCTTAAATTAATATGACAAGTCATCTTAGAGAGAGCAGAAGTGTGTTTGACTGCCACATACCAAAAAGGGAAGATATTAGAGTCAAAGCGCAAAGCTAGGAGAGAGAAAAGCAAAACTGGGTTACTGAAAAGAGAAATCTGTCAGACTAAATAAGGTCGAGAGAAAGTGGTATGGATTATGGAAAAAAAACAAACAACAACTATCCTCAGAGAGACAGAGAACAGTCCACAGGGAGGAATGTTACAAAGGGTTTAGAGATCGTGGAATTGACTCTAAACTGAGCTTTGGAAGGCAGAAAACTGTGGCTGGTGTGCTGACGTCCTTATTATTTTCCTCCAGACCTTCCTGAAATATTCAGCCCAAGTAGTGTTCATTTTTCTTTTTCCCCTTTTCCTATGCCAATCTTCCTCTCATTCTCTATGTGTCCTGCCCTTTCTATGTCTATTCCTTGAATCATTTATATAATCTTTTCAGCTGCTTTTTACCCATGGATGCTTTCTGGACTGCTGAACATACATGATGTTTTTAAATGAGTGAAGGTTTCCTGCCCATGTTAGGAGTGTTGGAACTAGATGATCTTTAAAATCTCTACCAACTGTAACCATTCTGTGATTCTATCATTCTCTAAGGTTGTATGCAAAGATTATGCAAGATATTGTGACAAGTCATTGGTATTGAGCAGTAAAAATCTGAGGAAAGAAGGGAAAGCTGTATTATTGCTATATGCAACCACTGTTTTCTTAGCCAAAATTACAGGGATTTTGAAAAGCTGAACACATAACTTTCCAGAACAAAAAACCCCTTCATTTAAATCCCCAAACACACAAACAAAACATTAGGCATATCTAAAAAAAAAAATGTACAGTCTAACTACAAAGAAAATTCTTAGGAGGGAAAAAGGATCAGTTAGAGCATGAGAAGTTCTTACTTTGGGTCTGTCAGAGTATTCCCTCACCAGAAATTCCTAACTATTATCAAAACCTTTGTATCTCATTTACTTCCACTTCTGATTGCAGACAACATACAATCGATTACTCCAACATTTACATGGCAATATCAGCACCAGAAAAGCCAAGTGTTAGGAGTGTGAACTTTCTTGCTAGGTTATATTTACTTGGAATAATGTCTAATTTCAGAGGCCTATGGTGAACTTTGAAAATAGATGCACTTTCTTCTATATCTAGGAATTCACTTTAAATCTACCTGTCAAAGTGTTCTGGCCTCAAATATATCTAGTTTGTTAGTACCTGCCAAAATTGCTACATTTGTGGTTGTATTAAACACATCTTTTTACTAAGAACTGATTGACTTCTCTCTTTGTCCTTCAAATTTGCCCCTTCTCTTCCTTCCTACTGCATCTATTTCATCAATGAAGAGAATGCACAAGGCATTTTTCCAAGCAAGAGCAAATAAGTCTCTAACTTGAACTGGACCCACATCAACAAATATTTGTTGATTTGAGCCCTTGATTGTAATAAAATGGTACATTAGCTTCTCCAGTTGTAGGTTTAGCTAGAAGTGTTTCCCAAGTACTTAGAAGACCTGTGAGAATTGCCTCCTTTGGAATTTTTGCTCCCAGATTCTCATATGGTTTGAGATTTTTCAGAAAGTTAACAAATTTCATTATCTCTAATTTTCCTTCCTTATATCCAGCTATATATTTGAATTCAACATCTATTTCATTCTTAAGGACTTTGGCTATGGTTTCACCCACAATAAATATGGGATCATTCCCTGTTCGAGCCTGAAACACCAAGGTTGTGTGTTCAATCTCTCTCTGGGTGTATCACTTAAGAGTTGGACTTGCTGATCCTTCTGGGTCCCTCCCAACTCAGAATATTTTGTGATTCTGTCACTTAAGCCTGCAGGACCTTGATATGTACAGTAAAGAACCACTAATCAGAACTGTAGGCAGCAAACTCCAGAGAAATCAGTCATACCTCTCTGATGAGCAGACAATCCTTTCCAGTTCCAGTCCATTCCAGTTGCCAATACAGGCAATATATTCTCCATTTCTATGCCCAGATCTTGCTGCTGCTTTTGTTTCTCCAGCTGTACCTCTTGTTCCATTAGCTTTCCTCCCATTGGGAAATTATTTTTCAAATTCTTATGAGGAATGGATGGGGGAGCTATGGTTATTTAGCCTGGAGAAATGAAGGCTCAGGGGAGACCATATCACTCTCTGCAACTACCTGAAATGAGGGTGTAGACAGATGGGAGTCAGCCGGTCCTACCAGCTAACAAGTGACAGGACAAGAGGAAATGGCCTCAAGTTGTACAAGAGGATGTTTAGATTAGATATTTAGTAAAATTTCTTTGTGGAGAGGGTTGTAAAGCATTGGAATACACTGTCCAGGGAAATAGTGGAGTCATCATCCCTGGAAATTTTCAAAAAAAACCCTGTGGATATGGCTCTTGAGGAAATGGTTTAGTGGTGGGTGTGGTGGTGGTGCTTGACTGATGGTTGGACTTGATATTAAAGGTCTTCTCCAACCTTAAAAATTCTGTCAGTCTATGGCAGTGTAATCAAAATATGAGTAATGTGTTCAAGAAGGATGTACATTGTGCTTGTGTATTTGCCCTCAGCAGGAGTTTCTGCAGCTCTGCCCAAGATCATGGGGACTGGCATACAGTGACTGTGGCAGACTGCACAACTGTCAGGTTAAAAAAATTAGAAGGTCCCAACACCTTGCCTGTGCTGGCTTTTTTTTTTTCACAGAATGGTGAGAATTTTTCTAATAGCTTCATGCTTTATTTTTTTTTTTTTTGAACAAGCATGAGCAAAATATTGGAGTTTGTGGTTTTTTTTAAATTGAAAATAACTTCAAACAATGCATTAAAGAGTTTACAATATACACTTGTAACTGCACAGTAGCCCTCAGTGGGGATTTTTCTGGTCATTCCCAAGCTCAGAGAGCTAAATGTGAATGAAGGCATGAGAAAGAAATTTAGAAAGCCTTTTACAAAGTAATGATTATCACTTCTGATTTGCATCATGGAGAAGATAAATATTCTTGTCTTGTTAAAATGGTCATGATAATTAATGACCAAGGCAGATTGTGTTTTATCTGTTAAGTTTGTCTTGAAACTCTTGTATCACATGCATGTGTATTCTTTAACATATACACCCACTCCCATACCTAGTACTTTTTCTTTTGTTGTTGTTGAAATTCCACCAGTTTGAATGGTAAAGCTACTGACACTGGATTGGAGGCACAGTCTCAGTACAGCAGCTCTTTATGGTAAAACAAAGGAGAAAAAGTCAGGAGGTAATTCATCATAAGGTGTGGCATATCTTGTTTGCAGAAGCACCTAATTTTCTGAACCGCTTATAGTGCAGGAACAATGATCACTAATAGAAGGTTGTCTAATAGTTTCCAAAGGGAAAAAGTTCATTTGCTCATAGACTGAGATGCCCTTTTAATTCCCAAGTGTGAATGGTAATAGGCTTCCCTATTAAAGAACCTCATTAAATTCAAAATCCCACTGAAAATTAACTGTGCCATGATAATGCTGAGAAGAGAAGCTCATGCAAAACCAGAAAATATATTTTGATTATCCTGTTAATCCAGTGAGATTAGCTCTTGAACATGTTGTCTTGGACCTCCAATGACCATAGTAATAGGTTCATTTTAATTTTATTTTCATCATTCTACTAATGCAGTAGCATGAAAAAAAAAAAGCATCCTGATATACCTCCCTTTTGCAATATTGATTAACTGGACTGTTTTGCTATAGATTTTTCATGCCTACGGCATTTGAGAGCGTTTCATAATTTCCTGTGGTGGATGATATAGCAGAATATTTCATGACTATTGAAGTGTATGAAAACAAGGCTGAGATACAGAATGACTAAATATGAGTAAAGCAAGAAAAAAAGGCCAGCAATATTTGACTCCATTAAAGTTTGAACACTTAATCAGCAATTTAATCATAGGTACTTTATTACTCTTTTTGCCTTTGAAATTGTTTCTTATTGTCCCCCTTCCCTGATTACTTGATGGCCTCAAAGGAAGGTCTTGAGTTCCACCAAGGCATATGGTTTCCCTGTGTGGTCCAGACTCAGACCGATTGTTCATGATACTCAGTTCTGTAGGGTGAACAACTCCTTTACATCACAGAAATTTCTTACCTACGGAAAAGTGTGGAATTTGAAAGTAGTAACAGTTGCCTCACACTTGTGTGTTTCCACAGAGAAATTGTGTCTGGTTGTGAGAAGGAGAACAGTGTTTGGGATAGGTTTGTATAGGTTTGCATAAAAGCTTTGTGTTTAGCATTTTTTCTCTCCACACACATGCAAATACAGTCATTCTATGGCCTGCACATTACAAAATCAATCCTAATATGTTTATGTTGCAGCTAATGTTAACTCCATATCCAGTGCCCACTGTTGTGATAGGAGCTGAATTATGGCTGGAAGAGGCACAGCAGTTATATTTGTGGATGTGGAAGACCACTTGTTAGACAGGACAGTGTTCCACTTACCTGTGGCTGCAGACTTACTACCAAGCAAAGCAAAAAGGAATCAGTTTTACAGTGAAAGTTCCAGTACTTTTAAATAAACATGACATTTTTTTTTGCCCTAATGGGGAAGCCATGTATTTAAGGGCTTAGGCAAAAAAAGTATGTTAATCTGTTCCTCTAGGACCAAGCTTTTCATATCAGCACATGCTGACAGACAGATTGCTAGTGCCTGAATAAAAGAAGGGAAGGAATACCATGTCCCTTTGACTGTTAAAGAAGAAAGCATGATTGACTTGGTGCCAGGACCTTATTATACCATTTTATATATAATCAGTTATTCTTTGCCCTGGAAAAGATAAAGATGGTATGACTTGAGTTGATTTATGGTTACACATAATTAGCCAGAGCCTTTCTAATTTTATAAAATTTTCTACAGACTTCTTATTTAGTACAATGAGGTCACTTATGTATTTATGATTAGGTATTTGACTAAAAACATGCTGGGTTGAGATGTGAACCTCTTTTAAGGGCAAGCAGTCATTTCTTGCTCACCACAAAAAGAACTCTATTTCCCTACCACTAAAATAATTATTAAAGAAGTCTTGCTGTGACTGCTGTTATGTATTCTAATCACTGTGGATGCATTAGAAATTGACAATAGACAGTCCTGCACTAGAAATGGTTTCCATACTGAGTAACCATGCTGCTAGCTAAAATGGTTTAATCTTCTGCCAAAGAGGTTTTTTTTTTTTTTCTAACATTCTTATTGTTGCTTAGTTCATGAGTGGGATGCAGAGGTCACTTACAGTTTTATGGTTGATAATATGCCCCTCTCTGGGACATAATTGACATCACTGCAGTTGCAAGCCAAGGAATAAAATGCTTTTATCTGTTCTAAGTGATTATTTAATGAGCTTCTTTTTCAATCGAATCTTTAAAAATTATACAAACAATAAAGGAAACCAGTAAGCTTGTGACAACAAATTTAAGTTCTAAAAAGAAATATTCTGAATAGATAAATAAAGGGATAATAGGGCTCATTTTAGAGTTTTCTCAGAGAATCAAAGCCTCATTTATTTAGCAGAGTCCTTTTCTAAACTCATTTGAACTTGTCAGAAGATTCACAAAACTATTACTGCTGTGCATGTAGTCCATGCACATTTAGCCTGTTAACACAGATGGGAGAATAACTATAAATGAGAACGATTCACTGTTCCTCAGCACAAGTGAGGCATGGACATACTGTACAGAATCCAGCAAAGCACGGATGGTTATGGAGCCTGGAGCATCTCTGCTGTGGGCAAAAGCTGAGGGAGCTGGTACTGTTCAGCCTGGAAGAGAGAAGGCACAGGGCAGCATCTCATCAGTGTATATAAACACCGGAATGGAAGATGCAAAGCGGATGGAGAAAAGGTCTTCTGTTAGGCTCACTTTCAGGACACTAGGAGAAATGGGCACAAAGAGAAAACACAGAAGGCTCCACCTGAACTTCAGGTTTAAATTGTGAGCACTGGCACCAGTTTCCCAGGGAGGTTGTAGAGTATTCCTCCTTGCGGATATATCAAAATTGGCTTTAAGTAGTCCTGCTTGAGAAGGGAAGTTGGACCAGCTTATCTCCAAAGGTCTCTTCCAGCCTTACTTGTTCTGTGATAAAGACACACATTAAATGAAACTCAGGGGTAAGATCACCTGACAGAGCCATTTAAGAAACCAGCCATTGTTCTCATAGCATTCTTAGGGATTAGAGAGACATCAGAGAGGTAATGATGTCTGATTTTTTTTCAGGGAGACTCTGGTTACTGCTATCTATCATGACTTTGACCATTAAGTATCAATGATAGCTCAAAGTAAATTCCGCTGTAATTTAATGCCACTGGATTTGAAAGCAGTATTTGGCCCACACAGATTTAAAATCAATTTTAAGCTGCATTATTTTATGTTATTAGGCACACAAATACAGAATATTCAACAGTAAGCTCTCAGATGTTTTTGGAATTTAAAACAATTAGGATAGTCGACTACCAAACAAGCTACATCTCCTGAATGGGAATAAATAGTTACTCAGATTTATCATGCTGATTTCAACAGCACTACACTAATACAAGTGAAGGAAGAATTTGGCCCACAGAGAGAGCTGTAACACAGATGAATGCATTTAATAGATTTTTTTCAAAGGCTTGTACTGGTGCTTGTCTTTATTTAATTTTAACTCTCTAAATTTAAAGAGCAATTTCAACCAGAATGATAGAAGCTAGAGGGGAAAGACATCTATTAGATCATCGAGTTAATTTCCTGGCACTGCACAAATGTTCTTTATTGTGCATTTTCAAGTACTTTGTCCAGAATTGTTCTTAAAGTAAAAACAACAGGGATTCCACTCCTCAGAGAGGATTAGGATTTTCTGTCCCTCAGGATATTTCTCAGACATAGTCTTTCTTTTCCTTCTCATACGTTAATTGATGTAGGTCTGACATTTTGCAAAAACAGTATGAAGTTTAATAAAGGACCTTTATTGCCTGCTTTTTGCTGACAGCCTACAAGGAAATGGGAACTATGGCTTTAGGAGTAATGCAGCTTCTTCTGATCCAGCAGAGCTGCAGTAAAAGTTCAGGCCCACCCTCTCAGAGATCCAGTATAACCTGCTCTTTCTTATGCCAAATACAAAGTTTTACCTTCTGGATTTTTTTGGTTTTTTTTTTTTTTTTTGGCTCTTCTGTTACCTCCAAAAGCTCTTTTAGCTTATCTCATTTTTCAAATAAATGTTCATTTTCTTTCTTGCTGTATAGTAAGAATGTCAAACCTAATAGTGAAGATGTCTCTCCTATCTATTCCATAGACATCCTTGAGCCTTTTTTTTTCTTTGCTTCTTCTCACACAAATAATTTTGTTCATGTACTGTCAGTTTTCTTTCTCCAAAGTCTTAGATATTTTCTGACTGATAGTTGTTGAATTTTTCTTTTTTTCTGCTGTCTCTCTGAGGTGACATGTTCCTTATCTAGCCATTATCTTTCAGGATTTTCTTTTTTTCTCTGTTATTCCCCTAGCGCCTTTATTCCCTTTATTTCCAGTTTCAAACTGGAACTGGCTGCTAATTGCTTCTTTCTTTTTTAAAATCACTATAAACAGAGTCTAGAAACCTGGCACTGGGTTTGGGGGACTGTATTATGTACTGGAGAGCAAGTAATCTAAAAATTAATGCTGCTGTGCCACATTTCTTACTGTAATGTATAAATTTGTTTCTGGATCTATATTTAGCAACTACTAAGACCACAATGATGCAAAAAAAATCTGAGCAGAGCTGGTGGGATAAGCACTCTAATGAAGAGGGAAAAGGAATTAAGAAAGTTGATGGCTGAAATAGGAGCCCAAGAATTATGGTACACAAAATGTGGAATATATTGATGGATGGATATGTCCAAAACTTGATTGACTGTTTTGAAGAAGGCCTTTGTTGTTGCATCTGAGAAAGTGGCTTTATTCTGAAAAGTTAAAAATATGCTGTATATCTTGTTCAGATGGAGTATTGATCCCTGGTGTTGATGCAGAGTGGTTTGTCCCAAATTTGTCCTAAATTACTTGGTTTCATGTTTACGCCTCCCTCAAGTTCACACGTAAAAAAAAGGTATTTTTTGGACATAATTTTTTCTGTAGTTTCCAAAACTGTAACAGTATGATCATTATTTTAAAGAAAAGGATTATAAAGTTCAAAAGCAATTATTAGTTAATGTTTAACACATCAGGAAAAGCACCATTTTCTTTCTGAAGTTAGAATAGTAGAATGCTCCTTTTTCTGTCATGAGTCAAAAACTACTTCACTTCTTTGCATTTAGTATACTGCATAATGTCATGGTGTAGTTTTTTGAGAAAGGTATGGACTTCATTACTAAAACACTGCAAGTTAAATTAGATAAAATACAAATATACAGATACCTACACTTTATAAATAAACACCTAAGTATTTTTAAATGATCTTGTGATCAGTTATTGCAAGAATAAATCAAGGCATAAAAGTTTTACAACAGCAGCATACAACTGAAAAGTACAATAAAGTTAGTTGCTTTACATGACATAAGAAATGTTCAAATCTGATGTGAGAATCTGATCAATAGACAGACTGATAGACATGACTAGAAGTGCATTAGGAAAGAACTGATTAAATCTGGAAAGACTCGATTACTATGCAGAACTCTTCTCTCAGGGTGTGCACCCACAAGCACTAATTGTCCTGACCAGTCCTAGTGCACCAATTTATCCTCTGCCTTTTGGTCCAGAAGCTTTGTTTAAGCTCAGATTGTGTCCCTAGTTTTTGTCTGACCTATGGAATGTGTATCCCTGTGCGAAATTGATTTCCTCTGGATCCTGATGGTTTTTTTGGATGTACTATTTAACCTCAGCCCTGGTTGTCACATCACATTTGCCTGATGTTCACTGGGCTGAACTTGTTACTGCCACCAATCCTGCTTGGTCCTGTGGAAGTGCACCTGTGTTAAAGTCCCTACCCCCATGTGTGCCAAGGTCACCTATAGCTCATCCTCCAATGTGTAGGAGTCTTGGTCTTGATGCTCCATGGCAGTGAGTTCCAGTGATCACTTCCCTGCAGTTAATGGCTAGTGCAATCCAGCATGTGATTATTCTCCATCATCAAAAGGGTGTGTGGATTGTTTGAGCTAAACTTGTTGCCTACCAGATTATTCAGTACAAAGCCACTTTTATAGCTATGTGGTTCTCAGCCTGTACAATCGTAAGGGTTTATATCATCACAGATGCAAGGCTTTTCATTTGCCTTTGTTGAGCTTCATAAGAGCCCTTTTTATATTCAGTCCACTTTTTTTATCCATTCAGCATCATTCCAGTGTGGACCTATCCACCCAGCCTGATGTCATTTGCAAACATGATGCAGGAGCCTTTTGTTATGCTATCCAGGCTATTAATGAAGATTTTAAACAGTATCAGCTCCCATATGAGAACTTGAGGAACATTACTTGTTACTAGCTATCAGAATTTATTTGCAACTGCAGTTTTAAAAAACAAGAGTCCAACTTAATGCAAAAAAAAAAAAAAAAAAAAAAAAAAA
>JANRMJ010000088.1:30457621-30468874 GCA_025584955.1 Alethe diademata | reverse complement strand
ATATAGCTAATATTCAATGTTAGGCAAGCTAAAGGGAATTATTACTAGACCTATACGTGATATGGTAGAGTCCTTTGAAGTATTAGTAGACTCCAGGAGCTAAATGTAATGAAGATAGCTAACTATAATAAATCTGCAGTGGTAAAATTCAGCATTTACATAATACTGGATTCTAACCCATTTGCATGAATTTCTTTTTTTTTTTCCATCTTGTAGTCAAAAAAGTGTTGTTGTCAAAGTCAAAAAAGATTGTTACTTGAAAAAAAATAGCATTTTGTTTAAACAAGACTGGACAGTGAATGACATAGGATCTTGTATAATAAAAAGGAAATGGCAGGCTTGAGAAAAAGTTCTAATCATGCTCATATGGGAGTAAATTTTATACTTGAAATCCAAATTTTTAAAAATTTATTTCTTTTACAAGAATTTCTGTTCTCTATGCCTTTGAATCCTTATGTATATGTGTATGATAATAATAGAGAAGTTATGCAAATTTATGTTTCCAAATATAATGTTGAAATTCCTACAGTCAGACATTTCTAAAACTGTCTCATCTTCTTTCAACTGAAGGGCATTTTGGTATTTTTTCGAAGTGAAAGGAGGAGGATTTTTATTAATTTTGAAATTAAAGTTTAGTTTCTATTGAAGTGCAACTTTGATTGAACTGATGTTAAAAGAGGGATGATAGCACCCTTATTGCTCATGCTAAACTCAGCCTTTTCAAACCAGAGAAAGATTTAAGGGTTACCCAAATGCTTTAAATTATTAGAGCAAGGAGAAGATTATAATTTTTCTCAATTGAACTTTTTCTTTTATTAAACCCAGACACTTAGATCACCTTTACTGTTCATCCACAGAATAAAAAGAGCTTTTTTTTTTTTTTTTTTTTGTCTCTGCCTCAGTGTCTGCCCTTTCCTCAAATACAAATGACTGGAAAGCCTTGATGATGATAGAGCTATTTCACCCATCTTTCCATTTTTGAGATATTCCTTAAAGAAGAGGAACTTTAGGAAGTGTTCTGGCTATTTTAAGGATCATTTATAGACCAGAAAATTCTGTCATTTTTATCCTCCTCCCACCTGCTGAGATACACTTCTTTTCTTTTAAGGAAATCAGCAGGTCCATTTGTACTATTTCTTCCAATAACAATTGCAGCAAACAAGCATAAAATCATAGAATGGTTTGGGTTGGAAGGGAGTTGCATTTGGGAGTTTTTCCTCATTTGCTGCTATGTGGCCATTACAGGCCCAGGGAGAATCTTAAAGGATTTTTCCAGTCTGGCTTTCTTAGCCTCAGCTAGGATTTTTCCCAAGCTGGAGGCACTTTCTCTACTGTAAACATGAGAGAAAGAATTATAACAAAAGATAAACACCTGCTGGATCCGTGAGAAAGCCTGGGACAAGAGGTGTCTCCTCTGACCAATCAAGTGTCTGTATTTTGTTTTTCACAAAGTGTCTTATTTAAAGCCATGGCTTCCTTCAATAAATTGCTCTCTATTGTTCTTTCTTGCACCATGCAAGGGAGTGCCATGTTGCTGTGTCCTTTCACTGCTCTGTAACCCTTATACAGTAACACTGCTATTTAAAAAAAAATTTTCCCCAGTTTCCCAAAAGCCATTTCCTTTACAAAGCATGAGTTTTCCTTACTGAAGCTGAAAATAAAGCATCAGGTATAAAAAAAGAGGACGTCAACAGTAAAATCTGGGTTTAAGTCTCTTCCTTAGTATCTCTGTAATAGAGAAATACCACTGCAGTGAACTCCTTATCTGAGTATGAATAGCTTTATTATCAGCTCTATACCTACTTTATGGGTTAAATGACAGCTTTTCCAGTGTTCTCCTTTTTCTCCCCTCATTGCCCATTAAAGGCATTTGTACTGATATGTTAAACTAATATTCTATTCAGATTTTGCTTGTTATGATGCAGCAATTAAACAAGTAATTCTTCCCAGTTTTTCCCCATGGACTTTTCTTAGCTTCTGTCATACATGATAAATAGGAAATATTTTAGTAGATTACTGTTCTTCCACCTGAAGTTATCATTAATTCAATAAGATAACAAAAGACAAACTGCAGTAGAAGAGTCAATTGATAATGCTGGCACAAATCGCAATAGTGTTACTGTACAAAGCCCAAAAAGCTGAACTTGGTCTGCCATGGTAGATAGAATGACACAAAAAAAAAGCGGTTTCAAAAATGTCCTCAATATAACAATTTTTGTGGCTTTTCTAAATGGCAGTAAACAGTGAAATTATGTAGTAGATGGTTTGCAACTTCTAAACCCAGCAGAGCTGTATCTCTGTAGTCCTGTAAAATTCTACCAAGTCTAGTGCTCTATGGTACATGTAGCTCATGCATGCATTCCCACGGTGAGTACACGCCGTGCTTCCACTTACAGATGCAAACAAATTGTTTCAATTTACTATTTCCTGGGCATTTTCTTCATATTAGCTCATTTCAGCCTTCCATAATATTTCTTTCTTTGATAGTTTTACCTGCTTTTTCAGTATAGTTTCTATTTTACTTCCATAGCTGCCTTTGTAGGAACTTCAGAGTTAACTTGTTTGATGCTAGTTTAAACATTCTGCATAACTTTTCAGTGATATTGGCCCCAGCTGTTTTGTAGCATTTGCAGCTGTAGAAAGAGGAGTTAAATCTTTTCAGTGGATACTGTGTCTTTACAGAAGATCTCTTCTGGATGGTCAAAAAGGTTGTTGTAGACCAACAACTCCCATGACCAAGCTTTTGTGTGCTGGGAATCAGGCATGCATTTCCTACTGTTACTAATGGAATATTTTTTTTGCCATACTTGAAGCTGAAAGAATAATCCCTAAAATTTAATAACTTCTTGGAAAAAAAGCCCTCGTGGATATGATAAACATCCCATAGCACATCTTATAAAATTACATTGTGTCTTGTGGGGTAGTCTGACAACTTCTAGAGCACACTTTTCATATATGCCATAGGCTACTATACTCATTTCTACCTATGAAGAATTTTTTCAGACAGAGTAAATTTTAAGGAACTTTTCAAAAAGGAACAGTTGTAGGATTTGCTGTGATTATGTTACAATGCCTATATGAAAATTACTGTGCATTGGGTGCTCCCTCCCATGCAGTCACTGTGGAACCAGTCTTTTGAGTTTATGCTGTGGGAATGCAGTTCATGAAACACTTCAGGTGTAGTAATCTACTCTGAAATGTGTATGCGCAATCTCATTGTGCTCTAGTTTCCCTCTGTAAACAGCATCTGGGAGTTTTGTCCTTTTCTATGAGAGCAAAACTCAAGATTTCTGTGTTAATCTTCACAGAGATTAAATTTGATGTATTTTACCATGTATCTCCATGTGATCCCTTTCTAAACAAGGAAGCAACCATGCATTTGCATTAAAGTGACTCATTCAGAATAGTGTCTATTTACATCTGTTTGAACATTTAGTGCACATCTACTTTCTACTGAAGTATTGTTATGGTCAATTCACTGGAAGAAGAATTTGTGCTGATTTTGCCACAGCAATAGCCAACTACCATGTTCCGTTGTGAGACATGCTTTCAAACAATTTAAAAAAGCACCAGTAATTACGTCCACGACTCAGACAAGAAATAAAAACAATGTAGCTTGCCTCCTTCAGCAGAACCATTTAACTCAGAGAAACTGTGGAGCTGCTTTGCCCCACTTTGGGACATCTCTTCATAGCAGATTGCACCTGTATAGGCAAAACAGGTTGTGATTATCTCTACAAAAAAGCGTTATTCATCTCTATAGATTACCTTTTAAAAAGGTTAAAGACTAATGCTTTCATCTTATTCAAGCCTGGGGAGATGGCATTGGTACTCTTGCTAACGTGATGAAGAATAGAGGTACAAAAGAAAGGTAATCCTCTGAATAAGCTACATTTGCCCTGGAATTACTGTTTTAATAGCTTGGCATTTCCAATCAATCATGAACAAAGAATTTAGGTACTCCATTGTTTCTTTCTGATGGTCACTACAATTACATATAGAGTTAACTACTCTTGCCAGTATTATTATTTGCCAAGTGGTCTTGTTGATATGGTCCAGGATTTCAAATGGTTTTGCTATTTTGAGAGTTATTTTATAACTTTTCATGACATGTACCTGTTTTTTTCCAATTCAGTACAAGACACTGAATGCTGACTGCATGAGCAATGAATGACTTTGCCAACTGATTCAAAGGTGAAGTTGTTGGCAGCAACTATGATGGTATAAATGAGAAAAATATAACATTGCCTTATTACCTCAGATTTATCTATTTACATATTTCACTTTTCAATGTGTCCAAGGTGCTCTAATCTGTGTGACAATACTTTGGTAGTTTTTGTATGGGCCAGACTTAATTCATTACTTTGTCTACTTTAGAATAAAGCTCCATTCTGCTGATTTGCTGCATTACAAGTATTTTTTCTCCATATTCAGTGAAATTTTTTTAAGATAAATTTCATAAATTTACATAATAGAATGTTGGTATACAATTAAAATCTGACAGTCAATTAAAAAAATAAGTAAGCCATTATGAGAAAATTAATATGTAATACATCCATTTTCTCTTCAACAACCAAATATGGCTACTAAAAATGTATTTATTATGTAGGGCTTGTGAAATAGTTTTTTTTTAAAGATATAAAAAAATAAGATTGTTTTTCTGTAAGGCTTAAACTTACAGAAAATAGTGTAAAAGGACAGTTTCAGTGTGAAAAACTAGGACTTTTGAGAAAAAAATTTAAATGTAAAATTTCAAATATCACTTGATGTTTCTAAATTTAATAATTTTTATAGACTAATGTGTTAGCTGCAGTTTTTGTCTACATGTGCTTGCAGTAAGAATGTTTCTGATTTCTGTTTTCCTTTTCCGAGTTAATGCCATAGGTGTTCAAGTTTCCAGAGCTATGTAAGATGTTGTATAACATATTATAATAGGGGATCCCAAAGTTTCTTCAAGTGCAGGAGCATGCAGCAAGTCAATTATAGATTTGGATTAGTAGGAGGAAGGGTGCTTATCTGGGAGCAGAACATTGCTAAACTCCTCTAAAACAGTCATATAAAGTCAGCTAAAGCATGCAAATACAAGGATGACTTCAGCCAATATTTGGTTTGCAAACCTGCATGACTGAAGACAGTATTATTATTTTTAATACCATAAATAAATAAACTTCCAAGTGAAAATTTCGAAAAATGATGTCACTCCCAAATTATCTTAAATCACAGCATTGCTCAATCTTAGTATTTGTCATGCTTGTATTAGGTGCACATACTTGTGGGTTTTTTTGTTTTATAAATATTAATATATATACTATTACATAAAACATTAAAAAAGTCTATTTGTAATTCTGCTACCCTTATTGTGTATACAAAATATAAGAAAGTGATAATAAAATACATTTTACTGAGATGATTTTGGCACTTTAACATAAATAAAATTATCAATTTATGGCCAAAACATTTCTGACTTATTCTCTAACATAAAGCAGAAAATTATGAATCATTTGTCACAATTACAGAATTAAACAATGTGCAGCATGACATTTCTCCAGTTACTTTGAAGTAAATCTGGAATGATGACAAAATTCAGTCCTTTGGTATTATAAACGGTGGCCATTCTGTCACAGGGATCTCACTTGTGCATTTTCCCATCAGCATAAAGAACGCAAGCAATGATTCAATGGCTTTTTACCATTATTGAGAAGGGCTGGATGGTGAACCTAGGTGGTTCAGTAAAGCTGTGGACCATTTTCAGAACACATGGCTGCCAGCCCTGGATGGTGAAAGCTCTTCCTGTCCTAGAGCAGCCCTTTTCTCCTGGGCACATGATACGAAGGAAGCAGTGTGTGTAAGACCTTAATCAGTCACCATTCTTGTTTGTATTTCTCCTGCACTGGATAAAATTAATTGGCCCTTTTTATGGTTTTTCTCCCTTCAAGTACTTAAAACTCCACAATTATAATAATGTTTTATGTTCCTATAATGGCTGTGCAGAATATATTTATCCAATTCTGTGTTTCTCAAACACAATTAACACTTCTATTTAGTATTAAATATTCATAAATTCTACCTCGGGGAACTAGTGCCTATTAACTAACACAGAGATTGATTACAGCCCTCAATTCACAAAGCTGATGGGTTTTTTCCTCTTTTGCAGGAGTGTTAAAGGTACATCCAGCAGCTGCAATGTCAGGAAGAGATGCAATTTGTATTATTTTCTCTTTTTTTGCTATCATAATTTTATTTTGTTCAAGTATTTCTTTCATGAAAGAGAAAAAGGAAATTACATTCTACAAATGTTTCTAATATGTAAGCTTTCATAAGAATGACTCATTATTGTATGATTGGAGAGCATAAGTAGTTTTGTCCACTGTTTGCCAGAACACTTCTTGCGACTTGATTAACTTATGTTGAAATATCCAATGTTAATTTCACTTCATAAACTTCAGGCATGAAGTTTAGTTTTTATATAATAAAATGCAATAAGGAGCAATAAACCTAGAGAACACAGTGATCCTGACCAGTTCCTGAAAAAGTGTGGGAGACTTCATTTCCTTCTGCACAGAGAAGTCAGATTGTAAGTCGGGAAATGTTGAAGAGTTGGAAACCATTTTCTTCCACTCTTTCACGTTCCAGTGTGCTTACTGAGACTGCTTTCCGTACACTGAAAGGTCTTGTAATACATTTCCTCTCTCACTATGACTATATTGAGCTAACAATGTGGACTGAGGGAGCAGAGACTATGGAGAGCAGGTTTGGATTTTCTGAGCTAGGAGTTTCAGCTGAAAAAGGTCTCCTATGTTTTTTTTAATCTTATATCTTGGGTGAGTGGGTGGATTGGTTAGTTGACTGTTCAGGATTTTTTTGTTGTTGTTTAGTTTGCTTTTATGAGATTTGAAGCAACTCATTTTATTGAGTAGCAACCTTCAAAATGCTGTTGGGGTATAACCTGTGTTCACATTTCAACAACAAAGGAAACCAATCTGTAGTTTAGGACTCACTCCTAAGAAGTTCAGTCCTAATTTTCTGGAAATGTATTGATGGACAAATGACAGAATTAGTTTAACATTTTTTTAAATTACATACAGAATTCAAGTAAAATATTATCATTCCAGTGTTAAATTTCTGATAATGAAGGTATTCTGTTAGAGTGTCAACGTTAGAGGGCAAGGCAAAAATATAATTGGTTTAATTCTTAACTATTTTTGAACGATCTGGAGATGGAGTTATTTGTAAGATTTTACCTGTATAGGAGGAGATGGGGATCTCTGAATATCCTGCCCAAAAGCTCTGTAGGCCGATCAGTAGTGAAACTAAATATCTAAATAGTTAGATAATAACAGATTTACATGATTATCATGTCTTCAGGGTTGTACAAGGATGTAAAAATAGTCACTTTTACATAAAGTAAAAGTTGAAAAGGATGCAGTGGAAGATTACAAGACAGTGCTTATTTTGATCTATTTATTTTATTAGCTATTTTAATTAGATACTTATACTGTTTAGGAGCTGCAAACTCAGTAAATTTTTGAGCTTGCATGCCTTCCTGAAACTGGCAAACAGACCCAGCATGTATTTAAAAATAATAATAACAATAATTATAATATATACCAGAAAAGAGATACATTAAAAAAAAATGGAACTTCCTTGAGATACAGGTATTTTACCTAGTTGACTAAAATTTGCTCGAATGTCTTAGAATTCAGGAACTTCATGATTAATTGACTCCAGGCATAAGCAGCTCATTAATAGTACTAAATAGTAATAGTACTAAAAGAAGTGCAAAATCTCATCATTGAAAATGGGTCCTCTAGGTAACCAGTTACACAAACAGGCTTTTCTGGAGTTCTGACTGCTGTAACTGTACCAGGAGAAAAGACAAAAGAGAAAACAAGTACATGACTTTGTCTCGTTTTAGTACAGCTGAGAACAGAATCAATGTGCCAATGAAATAATGCTTGAAATAACAAACAAGGACTCTTTTGACAGTCGGGGTTCTTTTGAAAAAAACACATTTTTTGTTATCTCTTAGTTTGCTTAACTGGTTTTAACTATCAAAGCTATTTTATTTGAGAGTGAATCAAAATCGTAATTAATACAAGGTACAGACAAAGGACAGTTATTTGATTAAGGGTGCTGAGCTCATTTTCCTTAATTATAGGAAGCTAATTATAGGAAGTTAATATATACACATTATCTGAGATTTGAGAAGGATTTAGAATCTCTATGTCGCTTAAGATACTGTAGCAACAAATGCTCCATTTGTTTTAAATTGATGGTGAGCCAGTTCCTCTCAATAAAAAAAGAAGCAGGGGAAAGAGATTATTGCCAAAGAAAACAGCTGTATCATCAGTATACTGTCAGAGTTCTTTGCTTTTTAATAAGCTATATTTATGTCTGCACTCTAATTCCAGCCTCATCATTACTCAGACAGTTAAAATATTTTTTGTACCGTGTGAGATTTTCCGCATAGAGCATGTTCTCTTTTAATTCAGCTGAAAACAGAGCAAAAAAGATATGTACCAATGTTTTCATATTAATGTTACTCTATACACTAATAAATAACATGTTCTGAGCAGGTGGGATTTTTTTCAACCTCTTCTCGTCTTAACATTTTATACCAAAAAAAGAGTGGGGTTTAGTTTTTATTTATTGTAGTAATATATAGAGTTGTAAATTTAGAAAAAATTCTGATTATTTCCCCCCCGTTTTATGTCTTCTAGTCTCTTTTGCAATTTTTTAACTATGCAGTATTACTTATTTATAGAAAGACAGAACAAGATAGTTGAGAGGAAATGACAGAAGATGTCTTTTTTTTTCTGATGTTTCTTGGAACCATAAGAAAAAGCCTGTGAAGCTGATAAATCACTAGGGAACAGTTATGTTACATACATATATATTCACGTGCTTATGTGCATATATATGTGTGCTTATACATTCATAAACACCCCTCCTTATATCCTGTTTGCTATGGATGGCAAAAGGGTTAAAGGGTTGTACACTACAGATAGAAATGCAAACACAAAGGATGCTCTATTATTTGCATAGTTCTCAGTTTACTTGGCAAGTGTCATACTCAGAAAATTATAGTAAAAGAAAGTGTCACTTTTACATTGCAATTTTTCAAATTGTAATCAACCAAGAGCATATTGCATTACTTATTTACCGCATATGAATGTAATCTATAGAAGTTAAAGCTTGTCAGTTCATTTCTCAGTCTGAACACAGAGATTAAATTGGAGCTCAGCAAGGAGCATCCTGACACTGGTGTCAGGACTGACTGTTCTGAACTCTTTTTCTTCTTTTTCTCAAAAATTGGAAAGATGCTACTAATATCTTTCCAAGGTGCATATTTGACACTTGAGAAAACAAGACTGTAGCATGCTTTTTTTGGTTTTTTTGGTTTTTTTGTCTACAGCATTATTATTGTTTAGTATTTAGATCCTACTCTTATGCATGGATGTTATGCATCATTCCAGGGGAAGCTACTTTTCAGTTACTTTAGCAGTTGTGTCCTGTCTTAGTGTATGCCCCCTACAATATTTTGAAGTGGTAAATAGTGATTTCTATTTCAGGACAGAAATAGATCTTTGATTTAATTCCTTACATCACATTTTATTCTTAGGCAAGCAGCAGCAAAGGTTTAAGCCTTGATTCTTGATAACTTTAATGATTCTCTGTAGAAACTGAGCATTATAGTGCAATTTAGGTCACTTTGATATGTAGATGATATTACAAACCAACTGCCCTGCTTTGGAAGACTTTTATGTTAATGAATGGCAGTAGGATGTAATTTTGCTCTTGACACCTTAGATATAAGTGTGAGCTAATAGTGTAGGAGTAGGTTCTCTAAACCTGTGAAAAAATTTTAATTGTGCTTCTGACATTGACATCCCTTTGCCTCAAAAAAGCCATTAGCCCATTTAAAAATTCCCTGTTATGAAATAGTGAAGATATTTAACCTCATGTATGTATCTTTTACATAATATCATTAACAGTTAATGTCATAGGATATGTCATGGCATTGTTCTTTAGTTCATGAAGTTTGCATAATATTACGTTTATTTCTTTTGGGTTTTGAAAGCAGTGAAGTGACTTAAGGTGTCTGCTTGGGGTTTAGTCCTTTTTTGAAATCAAGGCCATAAAGTTAGAGAGACCTCCATACTGAAATATATGCTTATATCAGTAAGTATTTTAAAAAGTTTATATTTCTTTTGATGATACCAATATAGGAGCAAACTATTACATCTCAAAGGTGCTCAAAAGAAGCAGCTGCTGCAGAGACCACTTGCAATTCATGTGGATGCCTTGGCTTTACACAGGCCCCTGTTCTGGTTGGGTATGTGGGACATAAAAGACAGAGCCAACATAAGAGCTGTGCTCAGGGCACAGAGTTAAGTGATACAGTAGCAGGACAGAGACCAGCATAATACATCCTCTAAGGCAGTAAGAAACTTCCAGAAGCACTCATTCCTCTCCCTGCTTTGGCTTTGTGAAGTGTGAAACATGAAGCGTGTCCTTAGTAGCAGGGGCTGACTCTTCACATCAGCATACTAGCTTGGTCCTACTCATGCTGTCAAATAATTTATTGCAGGCAGCAGCTAGGGAACTGCTAGGGCCCAATATTCACTCCAGGTTGTTGTGGGAGACTGAATTCAGACATTGTTTCAAAACAGG
The DNA here is from genome assembly GCA_025584955.1 of Alethe diademata. Taxonomy (NCBI): domain Eukaryota; kingdom Metazoa; phylum Chordata; class Aves; order Passeriformes; family Muscicapidae; genus Alethe; species Alethe diademata. Next base: position 30,458,200 of record JANRMJ010000088.1, on the reverse strand, counting down.
CATTTTGATATATTGGTTCCAAAGGAATGCATACAAACTTATCATGCTCTGCTGTTAAACCTATGGATTTAAATGATACAGGAGTCCGAGTTAATTCAACAAATATGTTTTGAAACACTACTATCATGAACAGAGTGTTCCAATGTTCTCAGCTGTGTAAATACTTCTGAAGGCTTCTTAGTGATTGTGTTCAGTTCCCAGATTTTGAAACCTTCAGCAGTGAGCTGCTCTGGGCATAGCCTTGGAGGGAGCCCTGCAGAAGCAGTCTGAATAATGAGGCAGAAATTCCTTGGTGATGAATGAGCCTTTCTAGATGTGGCAGTAGCATTCAAAAGGAACCAAACTATCAAATCAGAATTGCTCATTCCTTTGTATGTTAATGTATTTGTTTAGGTACCTATATAGGTGTACGGCTTCACATGCCTACATCCTTGATGACTATTTTACCGCAAATTACTGCACTGTGATTGCTGTAGAGATATTTTGCTGTAGATAATTGCTTCAACAACTTAATCTAGTAGTTTACCTATCTTTATTCTTCATCCTTCACCTGATATGGTTCCTTTTCCCTCATAGCTT
>JANRMJ010000088.1:30434910-30457521 GCA_025584955.1 Alethe diademata | reverse complement strand
TGTGAAATTCTTCTTTTTTTTACATTTCCTCTTATCCAGTTCTTCCATATCTGTGTTGTCCTTGTTCCTTCATTACTAGTAACTCTGTCTGCTCTCCTAACATATATTAAATAGATATTAACATATATTAAATAGATATTAAACAACATGTCATACTCTGCCAGAATATGTCATGTACTGGAATTTTGACTTATTTTTTCACAGAATCACAAAATCACAGAATATTCTGAGTCCGAAGGGACCCACAAGGATCACTCCTTTTTGTGCTATAATTACAGATAAATTTAAGATGATAAAGAAAACAGCCTTAAAGTAATGTTTAAGACTAATAATTAAATATTTCATTAGTTGCACTTGTTTTCAAATCACATTTCCTCTATTGTTAATTTTGAGAGTTAAGCATTTTTACTTATGTTTCTATCCTAAATTTGCTTGCCTATGAGGTCATAATAACCACAGAAAATTTCTTGTGGACCTCTGAAGCCATGAGTGATCAATTAAAATATTACCTTAATTTATATCTGAAGATATATTTTGACATTCTGTTCTGAAACTCTTTTACTTGGTCTGTTACTGCAAGTAGTACATTGAAAGTTCCAAGTCAACTGGTTGGCCCTTGATTAACATGTCCTTTTTATATACTGATTCACAGTCACAAAGCACAATTCTCAGTGATTCAAAGCTTACAATTCCTTCTTAAAAATCACTTCCTCCTAAGTAACTTTCTTTTTCCTCTCCTAAGTTTGAGTTTGGGGTTGGTGTTTTCTTTTTGTTTGTCTTTTGTTTTGTTTTGTTGTTGGTTTTTTTGTTTTGGTTTGTTTTTTTTTGGTTTTTTTTTTTTTTTTTTTGAGTGGGGGGAGGTTGTTGCTGCATGTTTGTTTGTTTGTTTTTTGGAGGGTTTTTTGTTTGGGATTTTTTTGGCAGGGGGAGGTTCCCATGAGGGAGATGGTGCTATTCTTTTATTTTTTTTGTTTTCGAGGTTTTTTAAAAACTTTTTGTCATCAGGAAACTCCAGTATTTTCAGTATATACAAGGCTTGATAGCTTGTGTGTTGCAGGAGGTAGTACAAAGACAGGAAATATTTCAGAAAACTACATTACTTCAAGTTGGACCCAGGTTAAAATGAGAACCAGGCTAAGTGACTTAGTCCATACTGTAATAAATGAAAAGCCATAAAACTTATGCTTATAAGCATGGAGTATGTGTTAATTAGAAGAATGAGTTCTACAGAACAATCTCGTTTCAGACAGCTTGCTGTACAGTATGAACCAATATCTTCTAAAAAATCAGGACCACAAATTTATCTGAAGATTGAAATTCATATTTTCAAGTTAAATATTCAATTTTTGGAAATAATTCTTGGGCACCACAGTGGATTAAGAATTAATAGAGAACATCTGAGAAATGCAGTGGCTAAAAATTAGGTTATGTGATTCTTGAATTCTTGAGAGAAAATAGTTCTATTATGGTCAATAATTTGCAATGCTATTGAGATCCACACTACGATGGCATAAAAAGTTTCAATGTACACTCAAAAATAATGCTGGAGAAAAGACGAAAATATTAGAAAAACTAGTAGAATGTTTTGGCTGATTTTAAGGCAAAGTTTAAGAAACAATGTTAGCATCACCTGTTGTTTACATCAGAATACAATCTTTGCCAGACAACAGTGTCTTTATGCAGAGAAAGATGCATGAATCTGTTTCTCAGAAGCTAATGCTGGATACACTTTTAAGAAATTTATATTAATGTTTAATTTTTATAAATGAGAATATTTTTAAAGGATACAGACACAATTAAAATTCTCAATGGATCAATAAGAGATCATAAATATATTTTTCAATATATGCTGTACTTTAGATATACAGACTTACTGCAAGAGTGGAGAACATTAGCTAAAACTGAAATTGTTTTTGTTCTCACAAATTTTTAATTTACCCTACAAGCTGTGGTATATTTAGTGTAATATTTTGCTTTTACATACAGTAATGTCATATATCAACACAGAAAGTATGGAAGGCACGACCAAAATTACTTTGCATCACAGCTGGTGCCATTGAATGTTAAAAGTGGTTCTGCTTTACTGTGGGAAAGCTCTAGCTAAGAGCTTCAGTGTTAACTAATGGAGGGGAGATTTTCCAAGCAATCTAAAATTTATTGCTGTTCTTCAAGATAGTCTATTAACAGAATTATGTTTAGTGAATAGTAAGTTGGCCAAATGCCTCAATTGTGTGAAAATTATTTTCACTGCAGCATTTTGATAACAACATAAATGAATATCCAGTGTTTATCTTATAGCCCATAATAGTTACTAATTCAAATTTAAGCATCTGTTTTTTTAATAACTTCATTTGTCACAATTAATATCTCTTGGAGACGTGTACTTGAGAGAAATCTGTGTTTCCACATGGCAGAAAATACATTCCATTCCTAGTCATTAGCTGTCTCAGATTTTCCACAGAATTAAGCCATTTACAAGAATGTGTTATTGAATGTGTTGGAGAAATCTGAATAGTTAATGTTATTGTTTTATCAACTAATCAGTTGCAGTAATTTCATGTAAGTATTCTTATGTTTCTCACTTGAGAGAATTTAAAACTATATAAATATATATCTAAATGACTGCCATAAGTATAGAATTTTAGGGTTTTTTGAGAAATTTGGTGGTTGCTTTAGTAGCAGGGTAGTGGATTCACTGAGCTGAGCTCCTGTCTATGTCATTGAAATATTTGCAACTATATTTTTTTTTCAGTTCTGCCTCCCTTTTCCTTTATCCCTGCCCTGCCTGATTTGGAACAGTAACCACTGGCTGTATGTGCAGTAAAAATTAGGAATATTAGCCAGCTAAAATTGGTTGTAATTTTTTTGAGTTAATTGTCATACAAACCAAAGTTATCTCTGGCAGTAGGAAAGAATCTATGATCAGAACAGTAATTTTCAAATTCACAGTATCATTTTGAACTAAGTCATGTATGGGCTTGTCAAGGCAGAGGTAAAAAGCAGGAGATGAAACAGAGAAGTATAGACACCCTTGTCATCAGTGCATTAATAGTCAAATAGATCAAGCTTCCCTGAATAACCGAGTTCTTGAATTATTAAAATATCTTCTTACTTTCCTCCAGAAGATGATAGACATAATTTAAAAAAGAGATATTAAATTTGAAGTGATAGTTCTCAACATCTTTTCTTCTACATTAATATGATTTAGTGATGTTCATTTTTTCTACTATAGTATGTTACCTTGCTTAAACTGTATGGAAAGAAAATTTCTTAATTCAAAAAATGTTCAGCTTTCCAAACCCATCTGATTTTAGTGGTCTTCATATCTGCCCAGGAGATTTGTCTTCCTATTTTTGCTCTATACATCAAGAAGTGGAAAGCCCTTATCAGAGGGTGATTTGTGTGCTCCAATTTATTCTCTAAAAGAATGTCTCTTTTTTGCTACTAGTAGAGAGAGCCTTAGGAAACCAGCTTAAAATTAGTCTTTGTTAATAACACATCACAACCCAAAAACCAGATTACGAAAGTAACTCAGGCAATTAAAAGACTGATTTTAGTGAAATATGCTTATTGAATTGGTTCTTTTAAACATTAAACATTAAATGTTCTTTTAAACATTTCACATCTTAAGAGAAAAAAATCTTGATTGGAGCAGTTAGTGGGATCAGGAGTTTTACTGGGCTTGGGTTGTGGCCTGTGAAATTAATCACTAAGATTATTTTTAATAAAACAAGTTTGTTTTTTTTTAATTATAAAGATGTCTTCAAATTTAATTTTAATACACCAGGAAAGATATGTGAGAGAATAAACAGAGCAAGTAGTGAACCCACATATTTTCTTAACTACTAATGTGACTAGACTTTTATCTTCAGGTTACTGTTTGTTTAAAGATTTTACAAATTTTAGTTTGCTTTCACGTGTGGGGAAAGAACATAAGTGATTTCTGTTGAAAAGAGTTTTGTAATTATAGAAAACCCAAGGAATATTCTGTGTTGCTTCTATGACAGCAAGAATTGAACTGAATATAAAATAACTTCCCATCTCTAAAACAAAGAGAAAACTATATATATATATATATATATATAATATAGATCATAGTGAATAAGTATATATCAGTAAATGTCACAAAGCAGTGATCTGAGGCTAATATAAAACATTTTAATATTATAAATCATGTTAAAGAAAGTAAAATTCACATTGAATAAGAGATAAAAATTAAACCAAGCACATCTGTGTACTGTTGCCAAAAATTCTAAGAAACATTTTCACAAATACATAAATACAGACAGTATGGTCATAGTTTCATGTATTTTCCTAAAAGTCATTTAGTAATTAGAAGTTGACACCTTCAGTATACTTTTGGATCAATTTCTTAAAAAAACCCAAATTAATACCCCATCAAAAATAAAAAACCAGAAGCAAAAATGACCCCAAAAAGCCCCATCAGAGATGATATTTAGCAAAAGATGTGACTACATAATTGATTGAAGATATCTTGTAGTCACACCATGAACTCATAGCAATTTTCTTATGGGAAAAATTATTGTGTTCCTTTAAGTAATCTTGTGCAAATGGTGAATATCTTTACTGTATGCCATTAAATAGACCCATCTTTATAACACAGAATTTCTGAATACTTTGATATATGATATATAGCAGCACTTAACATCCAATTATAGATACCCAGAGAAGGGAGCATAAATAGTCAAAATGTGAAGTGATACTTCCAAGAAATACCTACTGTTCCAGATACAGAATCTTTTTCAGTCAGGGATGGTATTTCTGTATTTAACAGTCACTTATGTGTGCTTTCTCCAGCTGTCAATTATTTTTGCAGGCCATCCAAAACATCCTGTAGCAAACATTATCTAATCTATTGATCTATAGATTAGGCACGTGCCTTCTTTTTACTTGCTTTGCACTTTTTGACTGATGGTTTCTCCTTTTGCCACCTCTTTTTCCAAGAGAAAAGAGAGTGAGCATTTATTCCTTCTAAGTTGTTACTAAGGAAATCCGATCAAAGGGAATTCACACAATAGAGAAAAATTGTCAAGAAGGTTAAGTACCTGGGTCGAAAATCTCAATTGCAAAGAGATTGTTAAGAAAATGAAATGTAACTTTCATTTATGACCATATGCAGGTATTGAATATCACACTTCTCATTCTGGGCAATTTAAATACTCTTGTGCAGGCTATAATTGTGAATGCAATTTTCTAAGAATGAGAATGAGAAATAATTTAATTGAACCTGGGTTAAATTACTTCAACTAAGATAAGATGAATCTTGATTAACAGAGTCAAATACCAAGTCAATTAAAATAATTCAAACTTAAGAAGAAAACATTTGTGACATAATTTTTGAGGTAAAGTCTCTTGAAACAAGATTACATGGGTTAGCTTTGACACTATTGAAGTTCAGGTATGTTCAGGACATATATAAGCAGAAATTGCCGGCAATAAATATGAAGCTTAAAAAGAATCTTTTCCTAAAAGTCATGAAGTTAGAATCCTAAATGGAAAATGTGCAACAGTCAAATTATACAGGCCAATATCCTTTAGTTTTAAATATAAAAATGGAATTGCAAACATTGGAACAGTAAGTATGGTCTGCCAAAAGAAATTTGTTTACTTTACTGGATCTTGAATAACAACAAAAAAGCAATTTTTAAAAAAGATTCTTGTATCACACAATTTGTATTAATTCCTCAGATTGCCAAAGCATATCTTAACCTGCAATAAAATTATAAGCTGCAATAACAATGGAATTACACAAAGTTAGCAACTATTGAAATTACAAAGCTGGTAAAAGAGTTATTTTCAGTGTATCAACCCACTGTGAAAAGCTATGGGGGAAGGAGGGAGAAGGAAAGGAAAGTAACAAAACATAGCTGCACTTCACCATACAGCTGCCCCGAGGAAAACTTTTTGAGCTCTGGAAAGTGAAATATGCTCATTGTAACTCGGCCTTATATTAGAGAAGTAAGGCTGTGAAATCCATTGCTATAGAACAAAATCAAAATATATGTATTCCTGTTTGTAGGAATGGTATTTTTTTCAAAATAAAGTTGCCATATTGAAGGTTTTTGAAGGTGCTTAAACAACAACACATTTTAAAGGGAGAAAGATTAATTCTATTTCCGGAAAAAAAATTGTTCTCAGATTTTGTTGTTTTGGTTTTGGGGTTTTTTTCTAATATTCTGGAGGTATATGTTTGTTTAATAAATTTTCCTTTTTCATCCACCTGCCAGCAGTAGAGTCTATGTAAGTGTAGTACTTATACACTGAGGAAAGCATTTTTCCAGTCAACAGGTTAATTATGAGTGCTTACAGCTTGTGCCTCTCACTGATGAAGTAAGTTCTCCAGTCAGCAAAGGAATAAATGCTAATGCAGAACAGAATGTCTCTAAAAAAGTATTAATGGTTGAGTAATAATAGTAGTGGACAATGAGTAAGGGGTGTAAAAAAAGAAACAGTTTGATTAGAAAAATTTTTTAGAAAAAGTTGATAAAAATGGTCTGCTTGAATATTGTACAAAATGCATGTTCTTCATTCACAGAATTTCAAAACAGCTGGCCTATGAAATTGGCAGTTATTAGTAGGAATTTCTAATGAATTTGCCAATTTGGATTGGCACCATATAACAGGAAAATATAATATCTAGCTTGTAGGGGAGAAAAACATGCAGCTGCAAGCTGATTAGTCTATCCTCAGTAGCATACAATTTATTAATAAATACTGAAAGTAAATATTCAAGTTATGACTGTAAATGAATAAATGCTGGAAAATAATACATCAGTTCATCAAAAATAGATTGTGTCAGACTAACCTTGTATCTGTCTTTGATAAGACATCAGATTGGTTGTCTAGACAGGGAAATTCAGTTTTAATCTAATTTCAGTAAAACATTTGATATAATACCATAGAGAAAGACAGAGATGCAAGATGATTAAGGAAGTTTTGTTAGTGAGACAATTGTTGAATTTTTTTAAGTTTGGTAGTGATCTCAAAGATAAGTAATGGGGAAAATCTTGTTTGATACTTTTTGCTGATGTATTTAACTGGATAGTGGAAGTTTGCTGGTGCAATAAAGCTGGCAATCAGTACAGAAAAGGATGGAGATACAGAAAGCATTAGATGTCTTAACTAATAGAAGTAGAATAAAATTCACTAATTTGAAATTCAAAAAGTACTTTTATCAATGACTTAGGCTGTATAATGTAAACAACACAGGTAGAAAAGAAAACTTTTGGGATTCTCAAGTTAGCTATGGATCGGTCAGGTTGAATAGGACTTTGAGCAACTTGAACTAATGGACAGTATCCCTGATCAAGGCAGGAGTGTTGGACTTAAATGATTTTAAAGATACTTCCTAGCCCAACACATTCTATGATAACTTGAAATCACAAAAGTAAAGCAGTTTTAAAAAATAGTTATTCAGCCTTAAAAAACATCAGTCAAGCATTTTTAAGATGGAGTTATTTTTCTTGCCTAAAACACTCATGAGACTTCCTCTGGAATGTTATGTACCAAGAAGAAAAATCTTTATTTTCAGGATAAACAGGGGAATGGGAAATATATTTAATGAGGAAAATAGAGAGGTTTGGCTGAAGTAGCATAATAAAATAAAATAATCTGAGTTATATATAAATATAGTGAAAAAATATGATAGTATGATAGTTAACAGCAGTTGGCTGTAAAACATCTAAAGGTTTATAGACACCAGAACACAGGGGTGTAAACTTCTCACTAATTAAGATAGCCTGGAAAAGGAAAAACAATTTCTTACCGCAACAGAAAGAATGGGGCAAAGATATTGCCTAATTTTAAAACAGATTATTATTGTTTTAAAAATAATTATATAGCATTGGTGACAGATTCAAGTGCTTCCTTCAGGTATGTGCTTCTTGAATAGTCATGATATTTGCTAAATAGATAAATTACTTCTATTAATTTCATTTTGGTCTAAACTTGGAAATCCTTTATGTAGGCCTGCATATGGAAAGAAGGAAAAACAAGGTTAGGGATCCATACTGAAATAAATTGAGCATAAAATTTAGTACATTCCTTCAGGATCATTTTGTGTCTTTTTCATCTTCACCCTTTTTAAGTGATGGGAAATATGGCCTTTACATATTCTGTATTTAGTGCCAAATGAGTTCCATATGTTTAACTGATAAATAAAAGATTAAGGAGATTAAAATGAATATTCTGACAAGCAGGGCTAAGATTTATGAAGGCTTACTTATAAGCAACTTTGAAGTTACTTGAGAATCTGCACACTAAAGATGGCTATACCTGTGAAAATTCTGCAGGATGCCACACTGATTTGACGACTTTCTTAGTGTCAATCATTATAATCAGCATGCAGGTCTCAATAAGAATATTTACCTTGAAACTTTTTTTTGAGTCATCTGTAATTTACAGTTTTTTGATATTCTGAGATAGAAATTAGTCTGGAGTCAAAGAGGCAACACCATGTAAATGAGAAACTAAATTATGATAGTAAGCCTAATTGAATTATGTACTCTTCTTAGACTTTTTAAATTTAAGCTTGCTTTGTTAAGCTTTTTAAAAATTTCATTCCATTATAGTGCTAACCTATCTAAATCTTCTTCTCTTAGACCACAAAAATTTCCTAGAAGAACTGCTAAATCTAATGCAGATTGTAGAATCATAGAAGCTTTCTGTAGTATTTATAGACATCTATCTGTAGGTATATATTTTCTAGGCATATATATCACATACCTCATCAAATATGGAGGGAGTAGGGATGAGAAATAAGGAGAGAAATGGTCGTGGAAAAGGGTCAAAATATGTTCACTTCAGAAAAGTATGAATAAGGAATCTAGATATCACCAGCTTGGTGTCATTGAAGAGGTTATTTTGAATGTTTGAGACAATAGTGAGCTCAAGCGCATGAACTGGTGTGATATATCCTACTAATTTATATATCATTCAACTGTTTTCAAAAGCTTATTTGAGGCTGTAATTATGTCTTCAGTTTTGCATATATCAAAAGTAAGAATTGTTGTCTATTATGATTGATGTTAGGAAATGTCAGAATATTCATAATGACTAGAAGAAAAAAGCATGAGCATACACAAGTTTTCTGTCATCTTTGTTGATTATGTCTTTTGTCTCCAGTGCATCACTGGGGTATAGTCATACAATAGCCCATTTCATATGGTTATTTGTGACCCTAAAGTTGCATCAAGTTGTAGAATAAAGGTAAAAATAATATCATTGATAGAATCACAGAATCGTTTGGGTTGGAAAAAATCTTTTAAAATCATAGTGTAAATAATAATCAAACTATTAGGACTATCATCTGGGAACAGAAGCAAAGATATTTCCTTGAAAAGGAAAATAAAAATTCTATGCCAAAACTCAACATGATTATAACCTATTATTTATGTTATAGGACTCCTTTGTATAACTACGAGATATCAAATTGAATCCTCAGATTTCTCTACTACCTATCCAAATATTTACAATTTTTTCTCAAAATGTCTGTGGGCTATGGGCTTCCTGAATTTCTGTTTCAACATTTCGGGAATATAATTTTAGCGTACCATTAGTAGTTCTGGTTTATAATTGCTTTTTTGTGCAATGTGCTCAAGGAGATACCAACATTCAACTGAAAAAGAAAAAACATTAAAATATCTCCTTCAAGTCCTGTCTCACTGTACTGAAGATATCAAAGGAGAAACAAATCCACTCCATACCTACCTTTATTCCACATAAATATTTAAAAATTGCTTTATAACAATAACTGACACAATTATTAAAATCAGTACTACAAAAATGAGAATTTTACAAGATTGGCCCATGTAAGCACTTTAACTTTCCTCATCTGTTACCTGATTGGAATGTATTAGTGTGATTGATCAGCATGAGTGAAGTAGAAATGGAAGATTGAATTATTTGTATAGAATGATGATATTGCTTGAGCTAAATTTATACTTTCTCATTGATAATACTCATCAGGTTTATATTGTTGGGGGATTTTCTCTATGATCTAATATTATTCAACAGTTACTCATTAGTGGAAAATATACAGATGAAACTTCAGCTAGAAAGAAATTCTGCCTTTTTACTAAATTTTAAACTATTCCTGGTAAAAACTGCTTCAGGACTAAGCTTAATTCTAATTCTAGTCTATTTCTCTATTCCTAACAAGCAAAAAAAATGTTGACTTTTCAAAATCCCTAGTCAATGGAATGATTCACTGTCTCTCCATGAAGTATAAGATATATTTCTGACATTGCTTTACAGCTGTCTATTGTTCAACAGCATGCAAAACTTTGTTCTTCCTCAAAAGTCATCAGAATCAAATCTTATTTTATAGATAATAACTCCTTTAAAATTGTCACTTTACCAAGAGGTGTAATACACTGACTGGCATATAATTTGTGTGGTCATGCAATCATATAATATAAAATAAAGCTAAAAAATAATGTTTTTATTGTGAGCAAAAAGCAATTATATTTTAAGGTAGGAGGAACATCCACTGTGAATTCTGTTTATGTGAATCTCATTGCACTATCTGATTATGCTTTCTCAAAATACAATGACAAAAAAGTTGAACATAATGGGGCACAAAATTGTTGTGGTTTGAGCTTTTCATACAGTCTCAAATTTTCCAGCTGCTTGGATGTATAAGGAAACTGTTTTTTTTATGAACTCATACTGGGGAATCAAAAAGAGGTGAGTGTATGTCAAGGCTAATCCTTGTAAGTTTGTGTGGCAGAAAAAAATCAGAACATCATTCTGAAATATGTACTGCATACATATTTATGCGAAAACATGGGAAATGTTAATATTTCTAATAAAGCTTTCAGACAGTACTACACCTGCCCTGCATTAAGTATGGTTTGCCCTACTGCCAAAAAAAAAAATAAATTGAAAGGCTTCCTGAGAAAAGGAACAGAAAAAATCTGGAAGTTGCAAAGATAAATAAAAGTTAAAGGTTGCTTAAAAAATTTGACTATTCATAACTAGGATAACTTCCCAGTGAGTTTGCTAACCTAGCTTATCGTTGAAAGGAATATGATGCTATAAACATTACACTAAAGTTAAGTTGAATAGCAGGATAAAACAATCCCCAGTTCTGAGAAGGGCTTGGATTAACATTACTTCTATTCTGAGACTGAAAACGTCATTATTGTGGCTCCTTGTGTTTCAGAGAGGTCTAAACTCAGTGTGACAGAAAATACTTGGTCTTCTCTCAGACACAGCTGTACTAGTAGGATGGAAAGGTAAGTCAGATCTCTTGCAGAGAATAATTGCTTATTTTAAATAAATGATAGAGAAGATTAAATAGACTGTCAACAACATGCTAATCACCTTCAATTCTGCTGCCAGTAACTGTTCCCCACGGATCATAAAAGATATTCTGATTTGACTTTTAGATGCCTGGCCATCTGTTTCCTGAGCATCTTGTATTAATTGTCTGAAGGAATAGAAATTTGGCAAGCACATGTAGCTTAACCTGTCCATTCATTCACATGAGATGCATCATTAGCAGTACACTATCTATCATCCAGAGTTGTCTCTCCCTTTGACAAGTCCGAAGTAATTAGGTCGTGCCACATGAATCCTATCACACTAGGAAAGTCAATTGTTAGTGCTGTCTCATATTTAGGTATTCTGTCTGTCAAATGATTACCCACAACAGAAAGGGGCAGAATTAGTATAAGTAGTATCTCTCTTGACAATGAAACTATACACAGTTTCTTATTGTGACAGTTATGTTTTCCCTTGCATAGGTAGCCCTGTTGTCTTCAAGAAAGCTGGGTTTTAAAATGGAAAAAAACCCAGTGATGTCATTGGTGTAGTTAGCTTAGAGTTGTGCAGTCTGGTTATTGTTTTCATATCCTGGATGTTACTGCAATAGGAATAATCATTAGCAAGTTCTTGTTATTCCCTCTGACTATTTCAGGTGAATTTGATGCTGCTCTTGTATCTAAGACACAGAACCACACTGAAATGAACACACTCAGAATCACAGAATACTCTAAATTGGAAGGAACCCACAAGGATCATCCAGTCCAACTCTTAAGTGAATGGCTTGCTAAGGATCAAACTCACAACCCTGGCATTATTAGCACCACCTTCTAACCAGCTGAGATAATCTAAGTCACGCAATAAATAGTTTTGGCGGGGATTTGTCTCTCTTACATAAAAGTATTCACTTCTCTAAATGATTATGGGGACCTCAAGGCTTCATTTATGTGTTCAACAAAGCATTTAGTATAATGATTTATTTACTTTTAGAAATGGAAAAAAAGTAGGGAAAGCTTGAAGCCCTGAAATGCCACCATCATAATTGTGTTTGGTAAAATTTCATGGCATTCAGATCAAGGGTACATTAAGGTATGACAGATCACATTATAATCAGGATTTGAACTAAATTTATTCTTCTTCCTTGTTTGAATCAGTGCTAGAAAACCTGCAAAGTGCTAATGCAAGTGGAACATTCTGGCAACAGACTACTTGTTAACATTATTAGCAGTATACCAGATTTCTTGCAGCTAAAATAAGACGTAAGGAAAAAAAATCAGTCAGCTAATTTATACAAATGTCCCCTGAGAACTAAGGCATAACAATAGAAGTGCAGATAGTGAAAAGATTTTGTAAGATCATAGGATTGGTTTAATACTTCAGGACTAGGGGATTGCATGTATGCTTTTCTCCTTGTCAGTAGACACATACATCAGTTTTAAAAGAAAGGGAAGGAAAAAACTCCCCAAAGAAAGCAAAATAGAAAAAAATAGCAGTCAAGACTTGAATTAGTACATTTAAAACCCAGCAAATAAAATGCACTGCTGAAGAAAACCAGTGCAAATAGTCTTTTTTTAAAATGTCTATTTATTAGTGTTTTAAAAGTACTTCCTACAATTAATTTAATTTTTAGAGATTGAGAGCAGATTTTTTTAAAATGCATTAAAAGAATGCATGCTGTAATCTAATCTCATAGGTGATAGCACTGCATAAAAAGTTTGTGAGCTTTCTGAATTCCTTGTTAGTAGCTTTGTGCAATAACACAAATTCTGTCTCCTTTTTGTCCCTACATGTGAGCAGGCTGTTGCTTGATTGACTTGAGATCTGATTTTTAAAAGCAGTGTGCACCACTGCACATGAAAAACCCACAGCTACTACTAATAACTGATATAAAGGCTATTGCGAGTGTTCAACACAATTTTGATGTCAGAAAATATGTGGTGATAGATACATATTTTGAGGAACTTTGTAAAACTTTTCTTCAAATATTTATTTGAGTAAGATATTCTGCCAAAGGCCAAGCTTAGTATTTATTTTTGTGGACCAACATTCATACTAATTTTCTGCAACATATTGTCCATTAATATTAAGTTGTATCATTTTTTAAATACTTAATGTTTTGAAATAAGGACTGAACACTTACCAAGTATTCCTGAAATACTTTTAAACCACTCTTTTGCAAAATTTATAATCATACTGGATATTTTCCTTTTTTTCCTCTGGTTTTTCTTCCTTACCCCTCTTCCTGTGTGTGCTGGGATCAGCTTCAAAGCAGAAGATTTTTTTGAGGGACTGAACAATAGTTCCATGTTACTCTAGGTGTACCTGACATCTCTTAATTGAGTTGAAATAGGTCCATGGGAGTGCAGAGGGGAAGGCTTTCTCTTTTATCTTCTTTAAAGTACTTTCTGTAGGCAGCAGCATTGAAGCCAATGTAGCAAACTGCGCTTCATGGGTGAAAATAGCTCTGAACTCTTGGGCCAACAAATGCTGCCAGAATTTCACAGCATCTGAAGGCACTGTCCACGCTGGGATCACAAAGCTGCAGTGTAGCATCTTCATGAGAGATCTCTTCAGCATGGCAGAACCTAGAGTTCCTTTTAAGAAAAAAAAAATTTAAAACTAATATAAACTTAGAGATAGGATTTGAGGATAAACATTCTGAATTTTTATGTATTTCATAAGTAGTTACTGGAGAAAAGCACATATCTTAGTTAAAGAGACTGTTTCCTTCCCACAACTTTTCATAGAATTCTTAAAAAAATATCTTAAAATGTTTTATTAGTAACAGGCAATACTGTACTAAGAGTTCACAATGCAGACCAGGAATATCTGCATCTCCTTCAAAAATGCAGCTGTTTGGGAATTTTCTGACTTTTATTTTCATATTCTTGATTCTTCTTCCACATATATACAGAAATTTTTAAAATTATATTGTCCTTTCCTTCTTACATGGATGAGCTGGCATTCCCTGAATGGCACCTCTAGTCACAGCAACTGAGATCTAGAAAGAAAGATAGTAGAAGAGAAGGTCATTCTGGTTTCATGGCTGTAGTCCCTATACAAATTGTTATACTCTTTGTTGCTGACTTAGAAATACCAGTCCTGTATGGCTTTCAATTCAAGAGCATTTCAGCATAAAAGAACTCAAGATGACCCACTGCAAACTAGAAGTGTAAACAAAGACCAAACATATCAGAAATACTTGTTTTGAAAAGCACAAACTAATTAGTAACTTGTTATAAGCACATAGCTAAACCAATTTTTTTCCTGTAGCCACATGATTAGA
This sequence comes from Alethe diademata, assembly GCA_025584955.1. NCBI lineage: Eukaryota > Metazoa > Chordata > Aves > Passeriformes > Muscicapidae > Alethe > Alethe diademata. The sequence continues at coordinate 30,442,949 of JANRMJ010000088.1, read as the reverse complement.
ATTCCATAGAAGCCCAACAGGAACACTGAGGTTAAAGTAAAGTATGCATATGCATGTACGTTTGGAATTGGTATGTATTTTTCCATCTGGTCCTATCTTATAATGTTACTTCATAAGGATAATACAGAAAGTTGAAAGTTTCAATTAAGACATTGCCTAAGTCCCCAAATTTTCTACCTTTTCAGAGCTGGAAGCCAGTATTAATAGTAGTTGAAGTCTTCTCTTCAAGTTAAGTATAGATACTCATTCAACATTTCCAAGGCCCGCTTTGGAAAATCCCGAAAGCATTTGAGATTATGAGCCTGATATGGAAGATCAGTATTAAACATTTGAGAAAAGTACTGTTGTGCTAAAAAAAGTTAAAAATCTATGCTTAAAGTATGTTTAAAAAAATAATATTATTGTTTTTCTTTCAGGAAAATACAGCAAATGTTTAAGATTCTCATTTTAGGGGGAAAAAAAGAAAAACTATAATTTATATGGCATTTATAAGATGGTTCCTTCTTTTCTTTTTCTTTTTTTGAAAAGAGACTACTTTGTTCTCAAAAAGTATTAAGAGCAGTTATCCTTATGATTAGGTGAAGGAATATATTAAAAAACCCATCTCAAGGTAAAAGTAAGAAAGAAATTATTAAAAAAAGGCTTAAAAGACTATCTTTGATTTTACTTTAGCATCACTTTTTTCTTATTCCTGTTCTGAACTTCAGGGTTTAGGTCAAATGTACAAATCTCTTTAGTATCTTCCATGCAAATTAAAGCACTTAACAACAGATTGTTTTCTTGTATTAGTCACAAATGCACAAATCTTAGATAATAAATCTGAAGTAAGTTCATAATCTCTAGGTCAGAAGCATGATGTCAGTAAAACAGATATTTAAAATTATAAAATTTTTAATAAATTTACTTTAATTGTTTGCTCACTGTGATATGTGTGTACAGTATTTGTGTCAAACTTTGTTAGTTACTAAAGCAAATTTAAAATTACAACCATTTCAAGAAAGTTTTGCTGGTTTTGAGTTCATTAAATAACCATTCTTTTGGTAAGTATTACAGTAATTTGTGTCATCTTTTTTCTAATTAAAGTGATATAATTTTTAGTCTTTGAAGTGCCTGATACTATTTACATGATATTTGAATTATATATTTCTTTCTTATAGAAAGCCTGAATGAATTGTACAGTTTGAGGGAGTTTGGTTTTAAACCTCACTATATAAAATAGAAAGGAATTTAGTAAGAGAGAAACCCATGAAATTAGGCTGCCTGCACTCTTCTGTTCACTGGAGAAAGGCAGATAAAGGATATCTGACTAATTGCAGTTCAAAATGGGCATAAAGAGAAAACAGTGGTCAGAGAAGCAATAATGTGCAGTCTGCACATGACCCAGTAGCAAAATTCAAGGCTGACTATTTGGACAATCTTGGCTAATGGGGATACTGGAGTCTTGGAGCTGCTTAACTGGAGACTTTAGATCAGCAGTCAAGCACTGGTGAAATCTGTGAAGAGTTTTTTCCCAGAGAGTCCTGAGACTGGGTGATGACTCAGGCAGTTCCTGTTTTAGGTGGGTGTCTGTGCCAATACTCTTGTGTCTGTTTGTCTGTTTGCAAGCAGCTGTATCTGCAGAGACCTTGTGTGTGCCCGTGAGGGGGTAGTGTTCAGCTTTATGCCTGGTGAGGCCTGGAAATGGGACTGGAGTAGATCCTTTGTCAGCACTAGAGGGGATGGATCAATGCACTAGGTTTGGTTATATATTATATTAATTGCTCTAAGTTTATCTACTAATCGTAATATTTCAGAATGTAAGGTCTGTGATAATTTGAACGTTTTCTCCCAGGAGTGGTTTTTAGGTGTTTTTGTTTGTTTTATGTTTGCTGTTTTTTTTTTACAGGGTGTGTGTGAGAGTAGGGATGTGGAGTTTTGTGTACTTTGTGGGGGGGCATTTTTTCATTTGTTTTTTCCCCTTTTACTGTATCGTTAGCTAGGATCATATTTGGAGTTGTGGTAAGAAAGGGAAAGTTATTTAAAGGTGTTAAACATGGAAGTGCAAGTGTCTGGTTTTTTATCACAGTGAAAAATTCATGCTACTGTTAGATTCAGTACAAATCTTGATAGTCAGGAAGTGACCTGAGATATCCTGACTCATCTCCCTGTAGGTCATGTTTTGGCTGGCTTTGATGTTTAGGGTATTCAGCCTGCAAACCTGGCCTGAACTTTTGCCTTCAGAAAAGAGATTCTGTTTCAGCATTCCTTCACTTTTTCAATAATTCACACATTACTGTGTCATGTCTTATACCACAAGTCTGAGGTGCAATTTTGTGCCCATGAAAAGTTGCAGACCAAAGCACTTTCTTTCATGACTGTTATAAAGATAAAATACTGCAGGGTGGGTTATCAAGGTATTGAAAGGATTAAATGAGGTTAGAAATATCTTCGGGGGTTTACTTTGTACAGGAAAACACTTTTGTGAAGAAAAGGGACTAACAAGTTGTATCATCTAAAAGAGAACACATTCTTTTTTGATTCTCTTGAGGCTATCATAGAACCTTACTGGGGCAAAATAATAGAGAACAAAATATTATTGATTTATATTTAAAGAGAAGCATAAGACTTGAAGATATTTTATATCAATTTATTGTAACTGTCACTACAAAAAAAAACTGGCATCAGAAATAGTTTGTGATACTTTTTTACAGTGATACTTTTATTTGCTGTTTTTGCCTGTTTATAACATTCTAACTTTTCTTAGTATTTGGCCAGCTAAAAAAAGACTTGTGGTTTACACTTTATTTTTTTGTAAACATTTCTTTTTCAAGGGATTTTCAATCTAGTGATTTCAAGACACAAGTAGAAAGTACTCAAATTTCCTTTAGATATTAATCCTCAAGTGTGGAAATGCATCAGACAGCACTGAAGAATAAAATGACCTAACAAGATTTACTATTGTATGATCTTGCAGTATTAAGCTTTACTTAATACTTTTCTCTGCCTTCATGTCCAGTACATCAATTCACTTTTCAACAACAACATTTCTAGTACATCTCTAAGAGTTTTTATCTAATACCCCTCGGAAGTCCATAAACTTTTTGATTTGATCATTTCCCAAATTCAGCATATTTAAATGTTGTTGCCTATGAAAGTGCGTAGTTGTAAACAATTCTTTCTCATGGTCGTGTAATCCCTTCTTCATTCTTTGCTCTATACAGATATGACAATATCATTTGACATATGGAAAATTGCTATTGATTTCAGAGATTTCTCTCTTACTATTTAAGAAAAAATTAAAATTTCACAACTGATAATATTTTTTTTAACAACCTGCTATGCCTTGTCTTAATCTGAGTTACAATGCAGTAGGGGTTACCACATAACCTTGCATTGTGTCCCTTTACTTGAAAAGAACTGTTTCAAAAGACTAAGAATTCAGTTCTGTGAGACTTTTAATAAAAGTGTTGTTTAACTCCTGTCAGCGATGATCTTTCTCAGGGCTTATTTTTCTATATGGAGCTTTATAAGTACTTCCAAAACTGTGGGTTTTTTCCTAATTACTGAAGAAAACAGTAAGTCAAAATTGAAATTTATCACAAAATGGAAAGTGAATTTTAGTGGAGACAATTAAAAAGAACATAGAAGAGACTTTGTATAGGAATAATTAGACAATAGGACAATTAGGAATAATTAGACAATTACAGGGAAATATCATAGATAAACAATTCAAATGACAAAAAAAAATGTAAAAATATCCAGTATCAGTGTAAGTTTATAGATTCTTCTATTATTTCCTTACTACCTTCATTACTGTTGCCTGGGGCATGATGTCATGTAACAGAGGGTCACAAAGTATTTGATTACTCAACTCTCTCAAATCAGGAAGGACTCTTGTCACCCCAAAGTTTAATAAAGAGGGGCCATCTCTGAAACCACAGGCAACACTGCCAGAATATTTTGGGGGAGATAAGAAGATTTAAGAGAAATAAAATTATCTGAAATATTCTTCTTCATAAATGAAGGTAATTAGGATAGGGAAGAACTAATGAGCTGTAAGAGGTCTGAAATTAGCAGTTATATCTCACTGATGCTGACTGGTTGCGGATCAACTAAAACAAAGTTGTTACTGAAATACTGGCAGTAAGTGTAATAGAAAATCGATGATAAAAGACAAAAGGTAAGAAGAAATTTTGACTAGAGTAAAACATTCTTTTTTAAGGCAATGGTTCTCAAACAAGTGTGGCAGTTTGACACCATGCAAGCTGGTACACCAGACAGTCTTGATGTTCCATGTAGTGTTGGCTCTGCTCTTTCTCATTGCTGTAACCTCTAAGGTAGCTACAAATACTTTCTCGATGTCACTTTTTTATGTAAACAGGTGCTTTAATGGCTAGTGATGACAACTGAGTTGGGAACATCCAGAAGAAGTTTTCAATTTGACATTTGTTCTATGTCACTGCTGACTAAATACAGTTGTTCTGCTGCTCTAAGTTTTCTTGGTGGTAGGCTGATTGCAGGTACATCTTGAAAGGCTTGAGAAGCTAAGTTCAGTATCATGTGTATTTTTTTGTCCTTTGGAGTTTGTGAGAATAATCACCTTTGACTTATTTCTGTCGATTTTCAGTGAATAAACTGGATTACAATATGCCAGTAGAGACTTACAAAAAGAGGAAAGAGGTAGTTAAGTAATCAGCATGTATTCATTGTGCTTTCCCCTCTATGCTTCAGGCACTCAAAAATAACAGTATACTGCAGGAATTCTCTCTTTTCAGTGTCTCTGATAATTACCAACAATTTTTATAGAGCAAATTTGTGTATCTGAAATATTGGAAGGATTTATTCTTGCCTGAAACATTGCTGATGGATGTAATAGGTATCCAATATATGATAGCAACATTTTCTTATACTTTTTATTCTCTCTTATTTTTTTTTTTTTCCATCTGATTTCTCCAGTCTACTAGTTTCTCATATTACTACTAGGCCTTGGGACATTTTACCATAGCAAAATAATAGCTACTAGAGGCAGGAAAGCAGGTTCACTTGCTCCTCTTTCCATTCGAGGGGAGGGAGGCAGGAACAGTACTCTTCCTAGTGCTTTCATTGAAGCGTATTAATTAAATGTTGCAAATTATATAATTTCTTCTGGTTTCCATAAGAATTATTTCAAGGTTAAGTATTTTGTACTATAGTGTTTCTTTTTCTCTTTTCTTTTATTTTACTTCTTCTTCCTTTTCTCCTTTCCTAAGACCCTGTCAGTCTCTCCCTACACAATGTTTTCCTTTCCATTAAGCAGTAACAGATTTAGTTCCTTCAGTAACAGTTTGTTATTTTCCGAAGAAGTTATTTTCTAATTTTTATTTCATCTTCCTTTTTTCAGTTTCTAAAGTAGCTTTCATATGTTAGCTTAACGTCATTTTTAGAAGTCTCTCTAAACTGGCAATGACATATTGTCAAAGCAATAATAGGGCTGTACATGGGATCCCTGCCATGCCACATATGCAATTACTGTCACAATATTCACCTTCTATTAAAATCTAAGAGATTTTCTATTCAACAAAAGAAGTTCATTGCCAGATCCATTACAAGTCTCTCTAAGTGTCTTCTTTCTGTTAAATAGCTATTTATATTGGTTCTGTATAGCAGATCAATTCTTAGAACATTGTAGAATTCATGACTAATGGAGTGGGCCTTGTGAAAAGATTATTTATTCAGGTTTTACAGGGAGTGTAGTATATTTCTTGGTATGTAAGATGTTGTAATAAAAGTAACAATAAATATTAGAAAGTTAGCACAGAATGTTTTCAGGGCTCATTACATTTTTCTGATGATGTAATCACAAAACCTTTCTTTTACTAAAGACATAGGAACTGCAGTTTCTGAGTATGACTGTTAGAGGTTAGAATCAAGTATTTATTTAAAGCTTATTATCCTCTATGACCTTATTTTCCTAATTATTGTTTCTTATGGTATATTTAAAACCCTGATAAATATTTCTGCCATTTATAACTTGGTGTTACATACATATTCAAATTTTTATCAGATCACTTAATGACAGTTTTACATTACATAAAAATTATCTTAATTACAGGGTTTTTATCCTCTTTTTGATACAAGCCAAGCAGTGTGGACATCTACACCTGCCTCACTTCAAGAACTATTCAGTTCCACTTATTTTGCTGTATTTTCTTCATATTAGGAAAGTATTTTGCTCTTTATAAGATGAGTTTACTTACATTTTAAAAATAATTAAATGAGTGTGTTTGGACTAGATAATTGTAGATCCCTTCCAACTGAATGATTCTACTTTATTATAAATAAATAAACTGGTTCCCTAGAATTTTAGAGAAATATTTATGTCTGGTTCCATACTAGTTCCTGGAAAAATCTATTTTTAAAGACCATTTTAAAGGAATAAGGTCCTTAGGCTAAGATTCAGGCTGAGACTTCGAAAAAATTAATTTTTGAAAAAATCTCTTGTGGATTTTCAGTGAGTTTAAGCCCTATGCTTTGGATTGAACTGTGTCATAAAATTGTGTCTGTACATATTCAGAATTTAAGGGAGAGCTAAAAAGTATTTTTATTTGTGGAAGAGACCTTTCATGATAACCATGGTAGTCTGTGAGCAAAAGTTAAAAACTCTCTCCCAGTGATCCTATTACTCTTCATAAACCCACAGATATTAATGTGAAAGAGAAGATGAGCTTCTTTAACATTTATAATGTCAAGAAGGGAGACATCTAACGCCATGGAGTAATGTATATAAAAGGTTAATCTTGGTCCAGAAATCCAAGTAGCATAGTAAATGCAATGTCTGGTTACTTCAAGCATTTCTGAAATTATGTACTTCAGAGATATTTCATAATCTTTATTTTCTTGCAGCACTCAGTAGACAAGGCAGCAATTTTTCTGTCTTTGTTAAAGTAGCTAAAAAGACTTCATGGTAAACTACAGAACAATTAATCATCCTGCAGAATTTGGAGTTTTCAAAGGCCTATTTCTGAACTACTAATCCATTCCTGAAACGGTTTTCTGTGTTTTTTCTCTCTCAGGAGCTTGGTTCTTAGTATCCCAAATCTGCACATAAAAATAATAGAATGCTTTTCTTAATCTTGGCATTTTCTGTTTCAAATACTTCCATACAAGTATTTTTCAATTAAATTGCATTTTGAATTATTATTTGGCACAGAAACTGGGTTTTTTTCAGGTCAGTTTGCATCAACATAAAAAGCATCAAATGTCCTTTTCTATTTTTTTTTCCTGAAGGCTTGAAGTCAGATACAGAGTCTGATCAAGTGTCATTAATGTAAATTTATATTTTTCTATTGATATCACTGTGTGTTCACCCAGGCTATTAGATATTCTTTTCTTCTAGATTTTTGTATTGCAATTTTAAGTCTTCTCAGATTTCCTAGAAACCAGCACTTACTATTGTATTGCCACTTACTTTACTTTATTTGGCACTTTCAGCTGTGTGGTTGGTATAGTTATAAGTAAAATAACATAAGACTCAAAGGAAATTAGCCTCAACTAGACGAGAAAGATCTCTATAATTAGTGCTGTATGGTTTCAGCAAAAATGATACAAGACAGTGTATTTCCTATGTGGCATCCCTTGTTTATTTGATGAGTAGCACTGGAATGAATGGACACTGACTCAGGACTTTAGATCAGCTTGCTACTTTCTTAAAACTGACCTTTGTGACAAGAAAGAGAAGAGCTTTATTTCTGCATTTTATATCCTCAGCATGTGCAACTCCTATCCATTCAGTATTCACCGGAAGTGTTCACTGGTTGATACACTTGCTATAAAATGTAGAATGTAATAACATTCACCAAAACAAAAGCTCTGATCTCTTCATTCTGAAATGGTTGTTTACTCAAATACTTCTTTTCCTCTGCAAAAGCAATCACATTCTTTATAACTGAGAAGAAAAAAACAAAACACCTCTGACATCACTGTAGTCTGTGAGCCCCAAACCCAAATATGACTCAAAGTGTGCCTGGAGACAACAAAAGATCAGTGAACAAAGGCAGACCGCACTTTTTGTTAAGCAATCA
>JANRMJ010000088.1:30391403-30424578 GCA_025584955.1 Alethe diademata | reverse complement strand
TCACAATGGGAAAAACTCCATAGAGAAAAAGGGAAACAAAACCCAACCCCCAACACACGCTTTTTACTTATTAGACAAGGCTTGATTTGAATTATCGGGAGGCCATGTGTTATTAATAAAATGTAGTTTGTTAAATGCTTCAAATTATTTTAGCTTCTTGTTAAAGTAAGACTGATTTTATGGTGGTGGTATTTTTGCATACACTAGCCTTGAAGCTCTCTTCCTTAGTGAAAATAAATTTTAGGACATTTCAGACATATCAGACAATTAAAATTGAGATGTCTGGGCAGGTTTTCTATTGAAGGATTAATACTGCACACTAGTATTTCTTTGGTTTGCTCTTACATTTGTATCCTTTGTCATGCTATTTTGTAAGTCTTTTTTCAATTGCTATATTGGTAATCCCCTTTCCAATAAGTCCTTTGCAATTTTGAGTGCTTTGCTTGTTTTGTGCTCTTTCCACTTCTCTTCCTACAGATTAAACCCCTTACATAAAAGCAGTTGATAGCAGTACCTGACATGGTGAGAGCACTCAGAAAAAAAGGAGCATTTTGTAAAGCTCAGAATCTCAGGCAAGAATGTAATTTCACTGTTGATAAAACCTGAACACAACAACCCAAAGCCACAAAGCAAAACTAAAGAAACTTAGCCAATTCAACCAAACAAGACTAATCTAGATGGATAAAGATCCAATACCACCTAGCCTGAGAAAAGTGACCTTGCTATAAATTAATAAACTACATTCTTTTATTGTTCCTTTTAATTTTTGTTTGATGTATTCTTAAAGATTGTTACCTACATGAGTTCACTGAATTGCAAATATTTGGTATAAATTACCCATTCTCATGGTTCTACAGAATAGTTTAGTTGAATGGTAAAAGATAATTTCAGTTGCTTCATGGAACAATCTTCATGTAAAATGACTGTCAGAGTATAGTTATAAGAGATAAGAAATAGAGGAAGAAAAAACTGATTTGAGTTCCTGTTGCTATTAAAACTGTTGCAGATAAAATTTATTGGAAAAGTAAAACATTTCAAAAGCTTGCATTTCATTGTATATTAAGATACTGTCCATTGATAATAAGTGGTTCTTCAGAGCATGCTTTTTTTCTTCTTAGATTAATTTCCTAAAACAAATAGAAATTATAAATTTGTCTCAGCAATATGTTTCATGTCTTGTAGATCAGAAAATGCTCTTTAGCTGGATGATTTCAGTGCTACAGAAGCTGTATATAACAAAGCAAAAGAAAAGGAGTCAGAGAGGAGAAAAGAACAATAGTGAGGAGAAACTCATAATTTTTTCTTCTACCTCTGAATGGGGGTTGGTGTTTCTCTAGGAAGCAAGGTGCTCAAGTTCCCTTGAGGCAAAAGGGAATAAATTGCCAGTAGCAGACAAGGTGAATGCAATTGTATATAAGGTGGGTGAATAGAAGCATCTCTTTGTGATTGCTTTCTAAACCATCAAGAGGGTTCTGAAATAGGGCAGTCAAGGGGTCTATTTTTCACTTTATTTTTTTTTTGTGGCTGTGCAATTTTCATGTAAAATTCATAATACTGTATATTCAAAAATGATCATCAAACCTGGTTTGCAACTTACAATACATATCTATCATTAGGTAGTATGATTTACTATGCTACTATGTTTTACTTAGCTCAGTTCTTAAGGAAATTCATAGAGAGTGTCTGGAAAAGCTCCTCCTCAACAGCAGAAACATAATAATTTATTTTGTGAACAGAAGCAATAAGAGCTGTTAAATATGTTGTCAATGCATAATTTGCATTTTAATGTTGAAAGTATTCTGAGAAATTACAGTTTTCTGGTTTTTTAAATCATGCATATAACTCTTGACTATTCTATAATATTATCACTGGATCATAGAGATTTTCAGCTTATCTAATATTATTTGTTATAAGCATTAAAATCAAGCTTCCAGCTCTTCCTGATTAACAGACAGACATATTTTTTTAGTTTTTATAGCAAAATCACAACAAGAATAAAATTATTTAAAGTAAGTAACACTTTGAAAAGAGGAGAAAAAAAATTCACTTTAACATATTATTTTCTTCTTGCAAATTTTCCTTGTCAAGTTCTTCATAGAACATGCTGTTTTCTCTCATGACACAATGCCTAACAGATTTCTACTGTAATGTTTCATTCTGTAAAAAAACTGAAACATGTATAGGAAGTAGAATGCATTTAATGACTAAACAGTGTTTTTCTCATCCTAGACTTTCTGTCTTTGTTCAAATTCATGCATTTGAGATGGTTTCTAACAGCCTATTATAGCAGCATAAGATAGGGTAAATGGTACAAGCACAGACTAAAAGCATTCTACCTCACTACATATGCAGTCCTTTTTTCCTGTTTTACTAACACTTCAAAAAATATTGCAAAGTAGAGGATCATTACTTTAGACTTAATAAAAAGCACCTCTTCATCTAGAAGAGGTCAAAGTAGACAATATAGTGAATGTTTGGAGAGAGTGAAAGAACAGTTACCTCTCTCACAAGCCCTGACATATCTTTTGTGCTCACTTGGAAGAAATGTTTAAGTCTATTCAAGCTGCTTTTAGTGACAGGGTAATTTTCTATAAAAGTTTCCTCTGGCTTAGTCCACTTAAGAACAGGTAGTGTTTTCCTTTTCTCCAGCAGTTGGAGTCAGGATATTTTAACTGCTGGTAAAATGCAGTGAAAGGCTCCATGCCCAAAGGCTGTAATGGTTGCTAGTTGCTCTGGGGGAACCTATAAATACAATAATGTCTCTATCCACATGTTCCACATAGCTCAGGAAATCTGTGGCACAGCCATATCTGAGCTTTCACATATGGAACCTATACCTTTTCTTTGTGGCATGAGGGTTTCTCTCATCCTTATTGCTTTCTAAAAAGGTAATAATACAGTTTGAGAGAATGCAAAATACTGGTTGCTGGGCAGTTATGCAAGAGTAGGATAAATGTTTTCAAGCAGGAAGGGACATTAGAGAACGTAAGATGTAACATTGTGTGTGATTTCAGACCCTGTGTGAGTTAAAAGCAAATTAAAATAATAATAACTTCAAAAATCACATTTCTTAATTAGAAGGCCTACATTTGGAATACTTCACAGCACTTGTGAGTCAAAGTGCTTCTTAATCCAAAGGATCAGCCAGAGACTATGATGTAAGACCATGGATGGCACATAAAAACTTCTTACCTGCTTCTAAAATCCGTGCAGCCATGGTTGTATAGCTGAACTATTGGTTTACTTTTTTACTCAAGGAATGACACTTTATCCCCAGGCTTATACATATTGTGCTTTAACTACTATTACATCATCTTTTTCATCCCATGGCAGACATATCACTTTGATTTTATTTAGTTTTATTGAGTGCTTATTTTATGACAGGTTGCTGTTTTGTTTGGATTGGGAGGGGGAGGGAGTGTTGAAGGGAGAAGGAGGGAATGTTGAGAGTATTTTCACTTGTATTCAGACAATTCTGTTGCAAAAGTGAAGTCGTATTCCTTTTGAAGAAAGATCATTTTCAACTACAAATACACACTATTCCGTGACAGAAGAATATTTCATGCAGGGTAATAAAATAATATTTGTGGTGGTGAACTACCCTAGAATGAAATATTTCTCTTTCTTGTTATAAATCTCTGCAAATGCTTTAAAATATATTAGTTCATTATAATATATGCAAAGGCATCCACATTTTTACACAGAAATTGACAAATATACTTGTGTGTGTCAACAAATATATTCATTCATCCATGCAAAAACACTTCACATGAATATTTGTATCATCCTTTGGTTTGCTGCACACACGTGTACATATATCACAACAGAAGACTGACTATTCTTTGGGTTTTTTTAAGAAATAATTTTACATTAACCCAAAATCATATGTAATATGCTGCACTGGAAATACAATCTACAAAACTTTATTGTAAATGTCTTTAAACTTTGGGGAAGGTGTGAGTCAAAGGATACTTGTCAGTGCAGGTTGAAAATCAGTATTTTCATTTGAATGACAATTTACTTAGCATCTTGTAAATGTTCCCAGGTGTCACTTTAATAGGTACTTATGATTACCCAGAATCCTTATGTCGCAATAGTTTTAATTTAACATGTTCCGGTGAAGGGGTAAACAATTATGCTAGCTAGTCCTTACAAATTGTATGTATATGATACTTTTACAATTGTATAAGTACTGTCAGTGCTTGTCCTTCATTATGTTGTTTGCTTGTTGAAAAGCAAAATTATAGAAAGCTATCCAAACAATATTATGTTGATAATCCTTGTCACGGCTCCTAGAAGTTCCAACATCTGATCACCTAATGTCTATGACATAAATAATATGTATAATAAATCAATTTTTATAGAGAAGAATAATTATCTAAAAATTCTAGGTTGCACTATCAGCTTGATAACAAACATAAGCAGCATCTTTGATCTTCTAATATAAGTTTTATATATGATATGATATATGATATGATATATGATATGATATGATATGATATTATTATACATAATGTTTATAGAAATAGAAAAAAAATTCATGCTCCTGTTTTAAAGCCTCTAATCTATTTTTCTCCCACTTAAATCTTATTCCCAAAATGTGTCAATCCTGCAATGAATAAGGAAGACAGCAATGTAATTTTGAATGGTAAAATACATGCAACAAGGAGTAAAGTTTAAAAAAATGGAATTATTGTTTCATATAACACAAAGTCAAGTAGGATTTATTGTCTTAGGGTGAAGTAACAGTTGGAATATCTAGGGACTAAGAAGTATGAAATCCTCTCCATGATTATCAAACATGACTGTGTGGATGAGACCTCAGAGAGGCTTAGAAACCTCTCATAATCAGCAGTCGAGGAAGGCTGAGAATCTATGTTGTTTTCTAACTTTTTTACCTATTATCAGGTGCTTTGGAAAATAATAGACAAATCAATGAACAACATACTTAGTAAATATATATTATTGTTTAAAAAAAATATAATGCAAGTTTTAGTCTAGGAGATAATGCTAACTGATACAGAAATTTTCCTGAATTTTTGTAAAAATATTTCTAAATTCAAAGATGAAAATGCATCAAAAAAAAGGTGTAAGATTTCTTCATGGGCTTTTAAATTCAAAGTGATATGTATGTGGAATAATTAAAAAAAAGGGAATTCAGCCTTAAAGAGCAGAATAACAGACTGTAGTAGGTTTCACGTTGGTGCTATTATTACATGTGAACTTGAGCTCAACTTCATTTGAAACCATGAATATGGTCTCTATGAATAGTAATATATTCATTATTTTACATGTGTATTAAATATATATATTACTTCATAGTATAATAATTATCATATAGATTACATTGATAATTTAATATTTGCAAAAACATTTACTAAATATCTGTTTCATAGTGCAGATGTAATTTCTTGTATGAACTTTTGTTCGGTCTTGGGATAATTCCAACAAGCTGCACTCGTGGTTATTTCTTCAGATTGGAAGAAACTTGTAGTGAACAATGCCATCCTCTAAGGATTTAGTCCCCTTTTGCAGGAGTAATAGAAACACTTAAGATGATGACAAGTATATCTATGTTAGAATACTTAATTTGATTTTTAAGTTTTCTTATGGCACTACTCAGCCTGCTTGATATTCTAGTCTCTAGTTCCTACTCTTAAGAGAATAATTCTGCTTTCCTGGCAGATTGGAATGAAGTATTGGAAACATCACAGGAGGAAGAGAAAATAAGGAATTATGTTTCAAAGTTTATATTCTTTAAAGAATGTTTCTTAGCTGTAAAATTACCATACCTATGTGCAACCTGTACCACCTATGTTATAGCATTAAAGACTTTGATCAGTGATTAAAGTTTCCTGGTTGAAATGACAAGGTATGAAACAGCATTTTCCTCTATTTTCCTTTCCTTTGCTTCTTGGAAAAATATTTATTGCATATTTTAAGTAGTTTGCTGAGTTTAATGGTTTATCCCTATGCTAGTATTTCTATCCATGCTGTTACAATGCCTGGAACAGCATATATTTTAGATGATTGAAATTAATTTCAGTGTTAGACTTACATGAGTAAGCCAGGGGGAAAATAAAACAATTTAAAAAACCATTTAAAGTATAATGGAAGGAGAATGGAGGAAATCATAAAGATTTATAAAGGACACAAATTCATAAAAATAAAATTTTAAAAGTTAATTAACTGGGAACAGTGGTTTCTAATTAAAAGTAATAAACAATGAAAATTACCCCAAAGTGTTTTGTCTATGAAACATATTTTGCATTTCTACTTTTCTTCCTTTCCCTGCCTTTTATATCAGAAGGCATTCTGTGAATAAAGTCAGGGTGCACCTCTTAGTTGCTTTAGAAGGGGGAGAATCTCTCACTTATACAATTCAGAAAATATTCTGAAAAGGGTGTTTCTTGATCAAAATATTAAACAATCACATTTTCATCTTCATTTTTCAGTAAATTTCTTGTAATCTCAGAAAAATTAGATCCACCACATAACATCCTGAGTCAATTAAAGGTGTTAACTAGCCACATCTTGGATTGGCCCCTCATTTGGAGGTTGAGGCAGCACCACTCAGCTGGAAGAATGTCTATAAACCTGCTGTTGTTCAAAGTTGTCCAAATAACTTCAGAAGACTTTTAGTGTCTGTTCATACTAACTCCATTCCCCTTGAAATTTCATAACAGAGTAACAGGTTATGGATATGGCCGTGGAAGACAATATTTTAACATATCACTGTTTCTTTACCACCTGCCACATTATATTTTTTCATCTTCTACAATATATAGTGATATCTGAAATGGAAATTTCTAAGCAGAACAAAAATCACTATTTCTATTATTTGTACAATCCAATGCATCACTCTGTAAAATACATTATTCTCAGTTTATACTTCAAGCTAATTTCATAAGGTCTTCCTTAAAAAAAATACAACCCTTATTTCTAGAATGTTTTGTAGCAATGGGGAGCAAAGTGACAGAGACCTCCTTACGCATACAAAGATCACTTTATTACAGAAATTGCCCCCCTTTTTATACCTTTGGTCTCCACCAGACATAACCGAAGCTTAACAGAAGAAGGCACCCATTGGCTGCTCACTGCAGTGCTGCTGTCCGTGAGTCCTGTCACACAGTCAGCTTCCCATTCCTCTGCTGTCCTGGCATCCAGCTGTGCCTTTCCCACAGGGCCTTCTGGTGAGCATAAGCCTTAACCACTTTAACAAGTTTAACCCCATATTCCACAATGTTTCATGCACAGCATTGCTGGCTGGTTGAAGGAGGGAATTGTCCCTCTCTGATTTGTGTTGGTATGGCCTAACCTTCAATATTCTGTGTGGGTTTGGGCACCATAACATAACATGTAAAGCTATTATAAAACATCCAAAACAGGGCTACAAAGATACTGGGAAGGAAAGAATATATTTACTTTCTTTTTTTTTTGGCAATTTAATAGATATTAATCTTCTAGAATTAATCTCTTTAAATAATTTGAACATGGTTACAGCTTGAAATAAGGCTTGGAGATAACTAGTCATGCACAGTTTGGTAGGACAGTCACTGATGGAAATGGCTTACAGAGAGGCTCAGTTATCAAAACCATCTCAAGTCATTGTAGACAGAAGCAGAATAAGTTAAATAAATAAAATGCATTATTTTTCTGTCAGTCTGAATATCGTTTACATTTCTTATAACTTCTGTGCTAAGGCTCCCTGTTAGGTATCCTGCATGACAATTTTCATGTCACTATATAAATCTTTTCTTACTTGTGGAAAAGAGAAGAACTCATTAAAAAAATTACCCATAAATAATTACATATGCGACAGGAGATATTGGTCTGCATCTCATGACTAGACAAGAGTGCCTCCAGAAGTTACAACATGCCTGAAACTTCGAAAAGAAACTGAGAGTTTTTTCATTTATGATCACTTTTTTCCGTTTTCAAAGATAAAGCAAAAATCAGAGATTGCTCACATTTTGTAGAAAAATGAAAGGAAGGAGAAACAGAAAGAGAAGGGGTTTGGGTAACAGGGATTCAGATAAACTTTACCATGGCAACTAGTGCACCACAGAAAATGTCGATTAACATGAAGCTGGGGATTAGGATGGAATGACAGTGGTATCACTAACACTCTTCTTCCTTCTCTCCAAGGAAGTATAAATGCAATCAGGTTTCCCTGATAGATACCTTTTTCCTCGGGAAAGATGAAGATGACCAAGAGAGGGAGAGAACATTTTATTATTTTTTCCCAATCAAAATACAGCGAACCATTTTTCAGTCTGCCCCTGTGATGGTGTTTGGGTCACTCAATTTGCTGTCTGCTGGATATGTTAATAGAAGTCCTGCTATGTCCTATTTCTGTGAGCTATAAATTTTGACAGCCTTTTGAAAGCTTGTACAGTAAAGAGTAGATTTTAGATGAAATCGTCTTGAAGACTTATCTTGTCCAGAAAGGTTCCAAAGTTTATCCAAGCAGGTTAGTTTTTCTTCAAGACAGGAATAACCTTCAGATAAGAATGTATGTTGGTTCTTTTGAGGAGTTTTCTTGAAATAATTATGTTATACTTCACCCTTACTGCAGGCTTTCTGTTGGATGATAGATTTATTTATGGTGATGACAGCTTAAACACCTTTTTCCACTGTAAAGAATTTTAAATGTTGATGCAAATCTAAATCTATATAACAACTGATGAAAGATGTAGTTTAGCATTGGTACTATGAACGTAACAATGAAAAGATCTTTGATGCTTATAAATGCAAATATAGCTAACATGTCATCATGAATAGATGATTTATTACAGCTGCTGCAGGGACATGTTCTCCTTCTCAGAAGGGTTCCAGTTGTAGTCAAGGGTACAGCAACACCTAAGTCAGCATTTGTTAAGTGCTTTCTGCAGTAACATAGCTACTGCTAATAGCAGCCAGTCATCAGTAGGGAAGACCAATTCTGCACATAGCTTAATATATGGGAGTCCTGGACTTAAAATGTATTTAAAGGAAAGGCTAAGAGAATTTGGTTTGTTCAGCCTGAAAAAGAGAAGGCTTAGGGATGACCTAATTGTGGCCTGACAATATATGAAGGAAGCCTACAAGAAAGATGGAGAGAGGTTTTTTTACAAGAGTATGTAGTAACAGGACAAGGGGGAATAGCTTCAAAATGAAAGAGGACAGGTTTAGATCAGATATTAGAAAGAAATTTTTTTACTCTGAGAGGGATGAGACCCTGGAATAGGTTACCCAGAGCAGATGCCCCTAACTGGGAGTGTTTAAAGCCAGGTTGGATGGAGCTCTCAGTACCCTGGTCTGGTGGACCAGGTCCATAGCAGGAGGGTTTGAGCTAGATGATCTTGAAGGTGCCTTCCAAACCAAACCATTCGATGTTTCTACGATTCTATGATTCGATGGTTAAAAGAGACTCAGTTGTATTGTAGCACTGTAGGTACATATGCATGCTTCTATCCCTGATCTCCTTGCCTCTGATGCTGGCTTTTTAATGATCACAATTTAGACAATTCTGAATAAAGTTTACTGAGATAGGCTAGCTCATAAATAAGGGGGATTTGAGTCTAGCTATCATTACATTTTTAACGTGTAACTTAGAGTATGTTGCACATTAAATCATTAAATATCCCTTTTCTCATACTTCTGGTGAAAAGAAAAATAAATTTCAATAGTTAAACTGAAGAAAACATCAGTATGGATAAGTAGGATGCAGAGTTTTCAGTTGGATGCTGCAAGTTTGGCAGAGGTCAGAGGTACAGCAACCGCAGTAGTATGCTGATGACAGTGTTTTCTTTTCTGACCCTACAAAATGTCTTTTTCTGGGCTCTTGTTTCACTGAAGTGCATCTGACCTATCTCTTCCCCGAAGTGTAGAAAGTAATTCTTTAAAAAAAGCCATAAGCTGTAGCTGTACATGGAACAGAATGTAGATGGTAAAATACAGTGTTCCCAGTGTGCCTGTGGGGATAAAATGACCTCAAAACAAACAAAAAACAACTTTTAGCTTTCCAGTCCTAGAAATCAATAACAATGTTAGTTACCAAAACTAAGTATTGAGCATAAAGATTGTGTAAAAAATTGTAGGTTTACTGAAAACATGTAATTTCTTATGCAAAGGTTCACTGTGTGCTGGCACAGTAGACATGAAAAAGAAGGCACAGTTATAAAAAGAAGTTCCCATTCTGAAATCATATCCAAGCTGTTCAGTTTGTCATAAGCCACCACAATGGGTTCACTGCTGCTAGCCTATGCTGAAGCTTATGTATAGCATCAAAGAGTTGGAGATTGATGCTCAGGGAAAGAGACTCTGGAGCTGGACTTGAATTCTAATTCTGTCTCTCACCTTGTCATTGATTGTTTCATGGAATGGATAGAGCAGCTGAAGCCGAAATTGTGTTTGCTTTACATCCAGCTCTGAGAACAAGCTTTGGCCACACTTGTTCAAGTATTCTCAGCCAGGGATGACTTACAAAGGCTCGAAACTAAAATGAACTGTCTTCAAAGTGTGTTAAGCCTTCTCCAGCTGGATTTTAAATCCAAGTAAAATGATAATCTGACAAAACTTTTCTGT
Source organism: Alethe diademata (assembly GCA_025584955.1). Taxonomy (NCBI): domain Eukaryota; kingdom Metazoa; phylum Chordata; class Aves; order Passeriformes; family Muscicapidae; genus Alethe; species Alethe diademata. Next base: position 30,414,009 of record JANRMJ010000088.1, on the reverse strand, counting down.
TGTCATTTCTAGCAAAACAACATCCACTTTCCCAGATTCTAAAAGTTTTGAAGAATGCAAATGCTATTTAAAGTAATTATTTTTCTTTTTTTTTAATTTTACCTCAACCCTGACTCTTGTGCTCTGGTATAGTATTGGGGTTTTTTTGTTTTTGTTTTGTTTTTTTCCCCAAGAGCCATTTCAGTCAGAAGGACTAATGATGCTGTGAACACCTGCTATGACCAAAAGACTTTCATTGGAATGAAGAATATTCTTGGAAGTCTAAAAAGCTGGACTCTGTGATGTAGGTAGGAAATTTTTCATTAATGTAATAGAAGAATATATTTATGCTTCTCACAGCATATATATCCATAAGATTTTATATACCCATAATCAGCCATATGATGAAGCAATCACCAGTCAGCTCAAGGCAGTTAATTGTTATGGATATATTTCAGAGTGGAATGGTGTGGATTTAATTATGAATACCTGACTGTGGTGGGATGACCTTGGCTGGGTGACTGTTACCCACCAAAGCTGCTCTGTCACTCCCCTCCTCAAATGGACAGGGAAGAAAAAACGCAATGAAAGGCTCATGGGTCAAGATAAGGACAGGGAAAGATCATGTACAGATTGCTATCACAGGTAAAAGAACCTCAACTTGGAAAAAGTCAATTTAATTTATTGCAAATTAAATCAGACTAGCATCATAAGAAATAAATCAAAATTTTAAAAACACCTTCCCCCTATCTCTTTCTTCCCAGGCCCAGCTTCACTCACAGTTTTCTCTATCTCCTTCCTACAACAGCCCAGGGGGATGGGGAATGGGGGCTGTGTCAGTTCATCACACATTGTCTCTGCTGCTCCTTTCTCCTCAGGGGGAGGACTCCTCATACTCTTCCCCTGATCCACTAGGTCTCTCCCACAGGAGACAGTGAACATCTCCAATGTGAGTTCTTCCCACAGGCTACAATTTTTCACAAACTGCTCCAGTGTGCGTCCCTTCCATGGGGTGCAGTCCTTCTGGAACAGACTGCTCCAGCAGGAGTCCCCCACACGGGGAATAGTCCTGCCAGCAAAATTGCCCCAGTTTAGGCTCCTGTCTCCACAGGGCCACAGGTCCCTGCCAGGTGCACACTTCAGCATTGGCGTTCCTCAGGTCACAGCCACCTGTGACCTGTGGTCATCTGCCTGCACAGCGAGGGGCTCTTCCACAGCTGCAGGTGATCTCTGCTCCCTGGTTGATCTCTGTTTAGGTTTGCCGGTTCCAGTATACTCATTTTCTGTTGTGAGATAGAATTAGGAGCAAAAGCAAGGCAGGCCTAAAACTTAAAAAAGTATAAAGAAAAACTTTATTAACAACACAAAGAAAATAAAAAATTCAGAATAAGATCTTCAGACCACTCCCTCCTCCCCCCTACCACACCTTCTTAACAACAACATGCAGAAACACTTCAGTCAGTTCCCAACTTAAATAATCTTTTTCAGTTCACTTTAAGGAGAGGAGTCTTTTCTTGTTCAGCTATAGGGATTTTTTCCACGGGAAGAAAAAGAAATAGTTTTCTTGTGGCTTTATTTTTCCACTAACATCCTCCCATCTTCACAGCTCTCCCAAACTGTGTTTATGGGCTATGTTAAACTCATGAGGTGTTTCCTGTGTAAAAGGCATTCCTCATCTGTATGCCCTCCACCCCCAGGTGCCTTCAATGCATAACCAGGGCAATCTCCATGGGCATCAGGGGCACATTCTGCCTCAGCATAATCTTCCTCATGGGCTGCAGTGGAATCTCAGCTCTGGTGTCTGGAGCACCTCCTGCCCCTCCTTCTGCACTGACCTTGGTGTCTGCAGGGCAATTTCATACTCTCACTCCTCTCTCCTGGCTGCTCTTGTGCAGCAGGTTTTTTCTGTTATCCCAGAGGTGCTGCCACCACTGCTGCTGAGTTCAGCCTTGGCCGGCAGTGAGTCTGATTTGGAACCAGCTGGCATTGGCTCCATCAGATATGGGGGAAGCTTCTCCTGCAGCACCCCTGCTACCAAACTCTTGCTATGCAAACCCAATACACTCACATATGTTTGTCTATTTTAAGGGATAGCAATATCTTACTGAGAAATTATTCATTGCCATAAGGCAATCCCCAAAATTATAGCTAAATTAAGTTTAATTTATCTCATAAAACCCCCATTTGTTTTTCATTTAAAAATAAAATACTTAAGGACTGAAAATATTGTCTAACATAGCTTGTGGGTTTTTGGGATTGAGTTCTTAATATGTTTTGACCATAATTTAAGCTGCATGGTGCTACCATAAGGAAATACAGATGGGGAATGCCTTTTACACAGGAATTCCTAAACATTCTTTTTAAAGTGGTTATGCTAATAACCTCTTGCAGATTGCTTTCAAGACTTCAATCCTCAGAGATCTCTCAATTTCTAGAGATCTAGTAATGATATATAGTATATATTTAGAAATCTGTTAAAGATTCAAAAGTTGGACAGAATATATATGTAATAAACTTTATGATTCAGTAATACAGTCTACCAAGAAGCCCTTCACTTTATCCACATAAAGAAATTTAAGAATTAAGTTCCTTTCAAACTAGTCTATCACTACAGTATCTCTAAAGCATAAGAGGAAAAGAAAATATATTTGATGCTATGACGGGAAATAAGTGCAAAAATTTTGAAGAAGAATTGCTTCTGAAATATTTAGGTATGTCCTCTGAAAACACTCTAGATAATCAGAAAGGGTTGTAAATGGTACATAAAGGGCTATCAAGTTATTACTGTGTTGTGTGTTGTACCTGTGTGCTGTAATGGAGTGTGTGTGTTGCAAACTGCCTTTTAATATGTCCCTGATTGTTAGACAAGGAAAGAGAACCTGGAAAATCCGATGCAGAGCTAGTTGTTTTATTTTTCATGTGTAATGCAATTTCTTTTCCTACTACTTCATAGGACCTACTCTACTGAGATTGTGTTGATCATAATGATATCTTAGTGTTTATTCTTTAGGTAGTCCTATGAGAATCAAGGGGTTGGATTCTATGGTCCTTATGGGTACCTTACAGCTTGAGATGTTCTATGATTTTCCACAGTAGTGTCTTGATTGCCAATTGCATGATATGTGAGCTCAAAAAAAATTACATTAAATACTAGATTTCTTTTTCTAAGCTCCTTACAGGAAACTAAATAACAATCTGAAAACAGGACCTGAGCAACTTGAACAACCACCATAAAAATAACACGGCTTTAGTAATTGTCTTTAATCTACTTTCATTGCCATATTTTTGTATCAATATAATTACCAGGAAGGTTAAAACGTTGATAAACATTATCGATTCCACTAACTAACAAATAATAATGTAAGCACTGAAGGAAAGAGAAAACTTACAAGTCACTTTGAAAAGTGTGATTATGTCAAAACAGTTTATATGAAGATTAGTTGCACTTAATATAATCAAAAATACAGTAAAATAGTGAAATACCATCAAAAGATTCCAGTATATATTTAGGTACATTTTTCTAATAAATATAAACACCTCATAATATCAGGGTTCCTGGCAAGTAACACTAAAAATCTGAAATGAAAAAACAAAAATGCAAATTTCATTTAAATCTGTTTTCTTCCTTATCTGGAGCAAGCTACAGGGGTATTTTCCTCTCCACTCAACATGACACATATGTGCCTTGCTTAGGGAATTTGCCCATCATATAAATCAAGGGCAGTGCGTAGCAACATCTGTTATACGTGCCTACATCTGTTAAGGAATTTTATCATGCTGCAAAATAAAAAAACCTGCATAACCATATATGACATCTATTCCTTATCTTTCAGAAGCATGTTTTCCTAAATGTTTGCATAATAATAGACTAATGTAAATAAGCATATAATTTCCTTCATATAACATAACGATTTTATATTTAACCTTCCTTCCTTTTTTTCGCCCCCTCCTTTCTTATGATCATGGAATGACTATAAACAGAAGACTGTTTGACTAATTTATTCCAATTATATTTTGAGAGGAGTGTTGGAACATTGTTTTCTTTTATTTTGCAGGTTTATCTTTTAGTTTTTAATGGATTTGTTTTTCCAAATGTAGTTCTAGATATTGCCTTTCCTGCGTCAAACCTCACTAGGAAAGTAATGTAGACTTTTTAGGGAAAGCAGAAATCCCAGGTTCTACCTCCTCTTAAGCTCTTTCAAATGCAAGAGAGACTATGGAATATCTACATTTATGAAGGGGAGGAAAAACAAAGGAAATTTCCTTACGAAAAAAACCCCAGAGCTTTATATATTCAGCTCGAAATGTTCTTGCCTTGAGATAGCTGGTTGAAAAGACAGAATATGGTTGTCTGTTTCTCTATAAAGAACAGAAGCAGATCATTACCATGCTTAATTATATCCAGAATCTGAACTGTCACAGTATTCTTGAAGCATAATTGACATACACTATAGGAAGTGACTCAAAGTTCTATAAAAGAAGCATGATCTTGTAACATCAGCATCTTGTCAAACTTTGTTTTTGCATTTTCAGCAAAAATTTGCATGGCAGGATCATGGTAAGAGGTTTGTTAGATGCAAGCCATCCTGTTCCTCAGTTTGAAGAAGATGGAGGAATGTGCAGCCCAGATTGCCTGAGTCATGGTAACTATCAAGAAACAAGTGAGAGACTCATTTGACATTAAATTAATTATGAAAATAAAAGGTCTTCATATTCAGGACATCCTTCATAGCCAAATATCCTAATCACCAAGACAAGGGTAAGATCAAGCAGCAAAAGCGCCACCACGACTTTAAGAAAATGCATGAGACAGCTGCTTTCTGAGCAAAACACATATCTTTAGGCTCCACACAGAATTACTCACACCCTAATAGTGAAGAACACAGTTTTACTCACATCCTTATACTGGTATTTCCTACAGACTGACTCTAGTCAGTGCTGATTGCTGTGATTACCAATACAGGTTAAGTACCTTTCCTGCCTCTATCATGTCTGTAGCACAAATAAGCATATCAACATTGCCAATGGCTTTCTCAGACATAGCTATCCATTTCTAGGGGCTCACAGTGCTGAGGATGACAATGACAAAGTCCTATTTTTATTTGTGACTTGGTGTTTGTCAGTTTTAAACCATTTAGGCCTGGCATTGTCAAACAAAACAGCCTCTGACTAGCCTTAAAAACTAGGCCTAGGAAAAAGCGTGAGAGAGGGGCATGCAGACTAGTCATGCATCACTTATGCAACCATAAAGAATCCAAGATCTCTCATTTTCAGAACAAATTACTCATAGCAGAAGATTATGGGAAGAAAAGGGTCGTACTCCTTCGATTGCCTTTCTGGTAAACAAAGCAACAGAAAGGAGAAAGGATAGCTGCTATATTATTATGATTAATATGTTTGGATGAGAATCTTAGGAGGATTAGCCAGGATACAGACTGTTTTAGCTAAGTGATTTACAAAGAGCCGGCATAGCCAAGTGCTTAGGATGGCTTGGAAGATCAGGCAAAGCTATGGACAAGCTGAGGATGGGTTGGAAGGATAAACAAAAAACTGTGCCAAAGAAGTTAAACATCTTTGTGGAGGAAATGAGACTGTTATATATATCATAATACATATTATATATATATATATATATAATACCATAATGTCTGATGTCAGAGTTTCCAAGAGAAATATTTTTGAATTCTTTCCGGATGAAAACAGAAGATGCTTCTGAGAAAATCCATTCTGATGGGGGATAACTTTAGGAAAAGGTCTCCAGAGGAGGAACAGTCAAAGAGAAGCAAAGGCAATTCTGGTTTGATTCTAAACATTTTTATTTTTATTGACTAGGGAAAAACATTTTAGTTTGACCAGTGTCTATACTGTCTCTATAAATAATAACTCCAAAGAAGAGACTGGATTACTGTCCACAGGGATGTAGTTAGTCATCCCTATCATTAAATGATCAGATCATGTCTTTCCTTCTGAAGCAGCTGAGACCTGCATTTGGAAATAAAACAAAAGTGAAAAACACAATGAAAAAAACTTCTTATGATTTATGAGGTGGGGGTCAATCTGTATGAGATCCAAAGCTAAGTAGTATAATCTTTCTTACCCTGTAATTCTAACACATTGCTTGTATGAGTGTTTACTTTAAAAAACTTCTTATTTGGAATAATTTTCCACCTAATTATTGTAGCTGTAAAATAGATGCTTTGTAAGGAAGCTGAAGTTCTTCTATGTGAAAAGAATGAATTTTAAAAAAGAAAAGTTTGAAGTGGCAAAATTGTTAAATACTAATTAATATGAATTCAAATAAGCAACCTGATGTACCTAATGAACTTTAAATGACTGGTAATTTGAAAAATCATTAGAAAGTCATGCAAGAAAGAGTGAGGTTTTTAAAAGAGTATAAAAAAAAGGATCAAGGATATTAAGAAATCTGAACATCCATATATAAGTGAAATCAGGAATAAAAGAAAAATAGGCACAGTGCGAAAGAAAAGTTTACTAGTGGTATTTATGAGATGTAGATGAGAAATTATGAACTTTAGGTTACATTGTTTTTAACAAAATAAGATTTGCTCTTCATCTTGGACATGTTCACGGAGGGCTGCCTTCTGTGGTAGAATGTGCTTTCCTAGAGTAAAACCTTAGGAGTCTAAGAACCTGCTGCTGATATATATGTTCACATATAAATATAATCTAAATGTATTACTGATCTTTAAATAATTTTCTCATAATTTTTATAATGCCTGAAATCTTAATTAACTAAGAACAGAAGGAAGAGACAAAAATAAAATGGACTTTTCTATTAAACATTCTTTTTTGAATGGTTGTAGCTGGAAATTTTATTGTCTGTTCCTCTACACTGTTTAAAAATACAAATGTGTATTTATTCTTTTGACTAGCATTTTTTAATAAAATGTCTGATATAATAAAAAGTTATGATTTTTAAATCTTTTTTTAGATTTCACAGGTTGCTTTTTTGAGCAATTGTATTCCACTGGGATGAAATTTTTATTCTCATTCCCACAGAAGCAAGAGCTGGGAGCTCCCAGTACTTAATGTGTCAGAAAAAACTAAGTGCTTTTTTGGCAAAACTCTCAGAAGAAGGCCTTCCTATACCACCAGAAAGAGCATATTATAAGGTTTGTAAAATTGCCAATGAAATGAAATAAAATCAAGATTATTAAAGAAAATAATTTTCTAAGGTGGAAAGAAAATGTGTTTGAAAGTAGATAAACTATTGGACTCAGATATCGTCTCTAAATATGCTAATTGTTGCTGCCAATGAAGAAAAATTCCATTTCATTATCACTCCCAGGTTTATTTCAAGTTTGATATTTTACTGTTTTCAAATTTGACTGTTTTCTACATACATTTATTTTATATAATTGATAAAAGTTAATGCAGAACATTTTATTTCAGTTTTCCAAACAAGCTCTATAGTTAACAAACATTCATTGTTAGACCCTTAGATTCCAAAAAGAATAAGTTTTTTGCTTCTTCCTTACCAATGCCTATTTCAATTAGAAAAATGATGCAGAGATCCCACTCTGATTTTCTCCTCCTGACAGGGGTAGGCTTTGACACAGGAATCACTCACTGCCAATGGTCCTTTTAAGGCCACCTTATCTGTCATAGTTGGTTATTTCCTGATGAGATCTGTTTGATCATCATGTAAAAGAGTTCATCCAGGATGCTGACCTTCACTCACATTTTACTGCTTCTGTCTGTCTGCTGCAGTTTGGCTGCATGTTTACTTAGGCAAGAAATTTATTCTAATCTGAGGTGGAGAATGCTCAGAAGACTTTACTGCCTATTGATCCTAGAGAAACTCAAAATATTCGCAAAGCTGGCCACCCTGATGGCATGCTTAGAGATTCATGTACGCATTTATCAGCCACCCATATTGATATTGTGATACTTATAATGGGGCCAGTGGGCAGTAAAGAGGAGTGTTTTGAAAAGACACTAAAGATTAGGAAGGTCATGCTGAACAAAGGGGAAAAACACGAAAACTAAGCATTTAGAGGCTTAAATAACACACCTATAGGTTTCCCAAAGCGATGAAGTCTTGAAAATATTGTCGAAAAAGAAGAATCATTCTTCAAAGAAAATCTGTAGTTTTCAGGGGACTTGTCTGCTCAGTTTTTACATTTAAGAAATCCATATGGAAGGATTTATGAACTAACAAGAAACAGAAAACTACAGGAGATAATGACGATTAATGACGATTAAAGCAATACTTTCCACACCTTCAGAAGTAAAATTTAAACAGGCCAAATTTATTGTAAATTATACATCCTGCATTTCAGTATTGTAACTGCTGTTTTTATGAAGTCCCCAAAAGAATATATGACAATGTTGGAATGAGTCTAGTTAAAATCAGTGGGAGCCACCTCACTTTTCACCTCAATCATCTGCTTGCTTTAGGTGTCTTTCTGTCACAAAAATGACATGATGAAAACCACGGCCAGTAATCTTGATCTTGGCTGTTATACATATGTATAAAAATGTATTTCAATAGTAGAGATTAGTAATCACATCACATCACATCACAGTGCTTTTCCTTTTTTCCAAGTCTTTACAATGTGCTACTGTCTGCTAGACATGTCCATAGTGATGTTCCTTGAAACAGAATATGTTTGAATGTAGTAACATCAACTCTGACAAAGAAATGCCCTTCTGACACTTAAAAATGTGTATGTATGCATAACTCAAAGTAACAGTACTTTTTCCTAAAGTACTGCAATAACTTCTGCAATTTGTGCTGAAATTCAAAAAGCTTGTCTTTGCAAAGTCTTGCTGTAGTTCTAATCTTATGACTAGCTGACATTTTCAAACCGTTTCCTCTTTTTCCTCTACATTTGACATAACTGAAGATATAGAAACTACCATCAGCCTGCATGCAGCAAACTGAGATTTTGACAGTTCACAAAGACACATGCCAAAACATAAAATGAGGCCACTGAGGGATAAGAAGAAGGTATGTTATTTTTCTGGCCTGCTTCACTCCAATATTGTAATTTCTATAATCACCAAGATTTTAATCAAGTATATGGATAAAAAAATTTATTAACTATATTACACAAATACTTTTTTTTCCCCAACCCCCAAAATGCATAAGAAAGCTTGAAATTGATTTCTAAGTTCTTCCTTAAAGAAAGCATCTTTTTCTTTTATTTTTGTAGAGAAGATTGCATTTAGATATGCAGTGTAATATGGTATGAATAACTCATCTGAAAATTTCTGCTACAACACATTTCAGTGCTCTCAGCAATAGGGCATAGATTAATCAAGGCAAAAGAAGAAGTTCAAAGGCTTTTGGCTGTCCTAAGGAGTTAGTAGTCTAAGGATGAATGGAAAGAGATTAATTTACTAAAAAAATATGGTGAGGAATAAGAAACAATTGCATTTATACTGATAAACATGAAAAACTGGGCATGGAACAGTGTGCATCCTCCATGCTGTCATAACTAAGAATTTTGGGCTCTTTTTTTTCCCAGTCTTCCCTCTGCTTGTCATAAGAAATGTTTATGATGGGTAAATAAAATACAGCACAAAGAGAAGAGGAGCCGAAATGTGAAAGTTGATAGGTTTGATAGGTTGTGTACTGAAATGGTTTTATAACTTCCCTCTAGATCAGGTCCTTCTATTTGCAAATGTCCACTTTAAATCAGAATAACAGAAAAGTCTCTTTGCCTAGAGAGGAAAACAGCTAGTTCATGCAATCACTCAATGAGAACTGATGAAATCAATGTATGTGCAAGCTGTTTCCTGTAGCATTAAGTAACCAAACCCACAGGAGCTTTGACAGGGCATGTCTGAAATTGCCTTCAGTTTCTCTCTGGCAGTGTTAACTGAGAATTCAGACTATAACATTCAGCTGTAGAAATGCAATGACATTGAAATTAACAGTTGAGCTCAATGTGCCTGTAGCTGCTCACTTTTGAAAAGGTGTCTTTATTTATTAACTCTCAGATACTAAGTGCATCTGTTTTCAGTGTCAAACCTTTCAAAAGATAAAGTTTGTTGTACTTTAGCTTAATGTCCTGTATTAATCTATAGAATCTGTCTGGCAGGTTATAGCAGTACAAAAAGGAAATTATTTGCTCCATATAAAAGTGGAACAAATGCAGTTCTTTATTAAGATGGTATAAGGCTCAGAAATATGCATTTTATGACCAGTCTAAATGAAATCTGACAAATCTAACATGCAAGTTACTTAGCTTTCCTAGCAGATCTCAGGAAATGGCAACATTGGGTAGCTGGAGTTGCTGTTGCTGGGGTTGTTTGGGGCTTTTTTGTTTCCAAACAGCTTAACCTCCTGGATTCTCCTGAATCTCCAAATCTACTTAATTTTTTTAAGATGTTTTACTTTAAAGTAAATAAGTAAATATTTGCAACTTCTAGAATTAAGAAACTAAATGTATTCCACTCAGTAAAATCTCAGGAAGGAGATAAAAGTAAAATAGCTACAAATGAACCCAAGAGAAGGGGAATTACCGCATTACTTTCTCCCATCTGCTCATTTTGGTGCACTTCCAGATTTATTTCTCTTTCTGACAAGTGCAGATCATGAAAGCTTTAGATTTTTATCTTACTTGAAAACTTTAGCAAATACGAGCCAAAGTATCCCAAGTCAGGAGCATGATTAAGAAGTAGTCTCTTAGCCAAAAGAAATCTTAGAAGGCTGCCTTCTTATTGACTTTCTTAGGTATCTATTTAGAAAATACTGTAATCTGAACAACCTATTCATTAGTGCAGGTACTTTAAAATCTTTGACCTACTCATAATTTCTGATTGAAACCACTAAACCAAAGTTTTAATTAGTTTGTTAGCACAGACATCTAAAACTTCTTATTCTTGAGGCTGACCAAGTACTGCTTCTGCCCTCCCTATATGTCAAACAGCAAAGCCAGCTGTAGGAGCTGAAGTTGTGTTGTCAAGCAGAGACGTGTGATTGTAACAGCCCAAGAAATTATAGATAATTTTCTTTTAATACTTTTGATGTATAAAGTAACATTAATAAGAACAAGAATAATATTATCTTGGTATGTAGCTGCAGCTTCCCAACTTGCTGATTATTTTGAAGTTTCTTTGAAACTTCATAGATTGGTAGTCATCTACTCAACTTGGAAAAATAATCTAAGTCCAATGTGTATTACTCTTCCTTCAGTCCCAAACCTCTTCTAAGGAAAAAGAGTCAGGTCATTCTCTGCAATTATGAATACTAGTGGTATCATGTAAAATCATTGAGTTTGTGGTAGAAACCAGTCATGTTCCTGATAACATAGGTGACTAATGAAAAATTTGACTATTGCAGAGTCTGCTTTTATGGTGTGTTTAGTTCTTGGATAGTAAAAAATAAGTCTTGGAGCTTCCAAAAGAGGTCTTGTTTTTTTTCCTAATCACTCAGATTCTCTGCAGATTAGTGATAGTATTTAAAAGATTTACAGGTTCAGAATAACTCATGACATTTTCAAATAAACAATCTCAAGAGGCAATTTGATTCATTAGAAGGGGTAACAAAGAATTTTTGGAAAATAACTTGTAGTATTCAGTTAAAAGACAGCTGTGGGATTGTCTGTACTTTGATGGTTTTAATTACGCACCTGACTACACAGAAAATATAGGTGCAGCACTGTGAGAAGTCTCTACCCTGAATGCCTTTATTTCTCATTTTTGTAAATGAATAGCTCTTAAAATGTCATTATGGTTTCTAAGTTCCTTCTCAAAAGACATGTAATCATTAAAAAGTATAATATAAATAAGAGAACAGATATTCTGCAATATAATAGAAACCCGTAAAGGCCTGTTGTATTTCTTTTGCTTCATGTTTATATTGAAGAGATGCTGAAATGCTTTTTACCATATTCTTTTTGGGTTTTTTTAATTGTGTTTTGTATCTCCTCGCAATCAAATTGTTAGTCTTAATAATATTCTTTGACATTAGGAAACTTCTCTGAAGCCCCACACTGACATTCCCTATCCAGATAGGGCTACTCACAGGATTCTACAGGCAGGTAGCACTTATCTGGCTTAATGATAAGAGACAGATTTTATATATGTTCTCACCTAATGCTGAAAAGGCTACTTTTCTTACTGTTCTATTTAAACAGTCAAAGGCAACACAGTGACTTAATTTCTGGATCTATAAGCAAAAACCCTCAAAGCAAATAAAGACAAAAGTGCACATGAATTAAGAATTTCAGGTTAGGAGTTGAGATTTCTGAATTCTGAGTCAATTCAAGATCCAGAGATCTATATGAGATCAAATATTTTCTGGGATTTAGGTAAATTTTATCTACTGAGAAGGATCCCAGCCTGATGTTTTCTGATGGCTTGGAACATTGGGCAATGATGGTTGGTTGCTTCTGGATGAAGGATGGGGTTTGTTACTTTTTTTTTTTTTCCCAATATCAAATACCAATGAAAAAAGGAAATGTGGAGGTAGATAAGAAAACGGCCCTGGTGAAATGTATTTCTCCTCCCTTAAAATAGATCACAGCTTCCTCAGGGGAAAAAAACAAAACAAAACAAAAAGCTATACATTTAAAGAACTGAATGTTTAATGTTAAGGTCTTTACATTTAACTTATTTCAATATAAAAATAAACTTCTGGTTTCAAGAGACAAAACTAACCTACTTAGGAGAATTGACAAAGTCGACCTGTCTTACTGCATTACTGTGGCCGAGTACAGCTGAATTGTTTCACAACTTAGCTCTGCTAAGCACTGCCAGCTAGTATCACAGGCAATTTTTCTTTTGGGCATCCAGAAATCTATGTGATTCCCCATGGAACCATGCTGACCCAACTGTTTCTGAAGTTGCTGCTTCAGAATAGCTCTATTAGAGGCTTAGACTGGTGCTAACTGTTAGGAAGGTGATCTCTAACTATATATATTATGCTCTTTAACAATTGTAGGAGGCAATAGACCCCTCAGTCTTTAAACTAGAAAAATCCCAGAAGGGCTCTTCACAGGAGTAAAGCTTTGAATTATGAGTGCTCTATCAGAAGATTACATCTTCCTAGGTAACAGAACAAAGCCTAGTCAATTCTGGCTACTATTAGTGTTAGAGAAATATAGCTGCTTTAAATGCTGCTCATACAAAAACATTTTAACATAATATTAGAAATGCTTTTGGAATATTGTTTCAAAGCAAGGAAGTTCTGTAATTCATTGGTGAGCTATGAGATGGTGTCATGCAACTGGAATGCTTGATAGAAAATCAAACTCAAGAAATTATATATAGAGTTGCAGTTTTCTAGACAGGTTGTTGGGGGGAGGCTTTGTCTGTGCGTTTTTTTTCCTTCATCTTGATCACCTCCTAATTTATTATGTATTACTAAAGCTAGTCTTAAAAAATATATTGTCTATACATGTTTTCTGATGTCTTTTATTTCGCAGTTGCAATGTTTCAAAAGCACTAACTTTGATGAATGCTTTGACCAAACACAGTACTCTCTTCATACCCTGCAGTCAATCGTACTCTGACTTTCACCCCACCCTGATCCTCATCCTAATCTCACTCTTCAGTTACCTGATGGTGAAGCTGCAGCACAGAGCAGTCTGTTCTTTTTTTTCCAAATGATTAGCATTTTACTTTGCTTTAGTATGCTGCCAGAAATGACACTAAATCCCCTTAATACGCTACACCTTATTTATTATAATATTACCTAATGTGAGTGTGTATTACATTGTATTCATTTCTTCAGGCTACTCATCTCATATCCAATTCACTCCGTCCCTATTAATTCTCGCACCTCCTTCACCTTTTTGCTTGATCACCTTTGCTTACTAGTGTTTCTCTGCCAGACTGCTCCTTCCCTGTTCAGATAGAATAATTTCTTCTTGCTCTCTATTTCTTATCAAATCATTTTTCTGTTTTCTCTTTTTGTGAAACATATAAGCAAAACAACTCATGCCAGCACTTCCCCAGGGTGTTCAGCCCATGCTCTTGTTTATTTGGGGAGACTTCTTCATTCACTGTCAGTGTCTCTGGAACTTTTCAGTCTTTATGCTTCCCCTCCTTATGGATCCATCTGTCTCCCAGCTGAATTAATATCCACTACTCCGGTTGCAATTCTCACTTCTATCTTACCATTTCCTTTCCTCTGTAACACATAGCATATTCCTGACCAAATCCTACTAACACCTGATCTCTTTCTCATTAAAAAAATATTCTCTGCTCAGAGAAATTCCTAGAAATTCTTAGCAGGAATAAAGTTTTCCTTTCTTTGCCTTATAATGAGTGAATTAATTTTACTGAAATCTTCCAAATTAAAGGTACACAGTCCAAGTAAATACATATTAGGTGAAATTCCACAGAAAATAATTGATTTTTAGTTGCATTAGGATTCTATTTTCATTCTTACATATCACAGTTCAACGGCCCAACAAATAGATATGTGATGCTGCTGACTACTGATACTATAGATAATATTTGATATATTTATAAGCATTACAATTTTCTGAAAATTGCTTTATTCTAATCTGAAAAGAAACATGGAGCTGACAATTACCAAGCAGTAAAAGGAAATTGTTTTACAGAGCCTCAGAAAAAAGATATCAAATTTAATGTGTTTTTTCCTTGTTTTGACGGATTTTAATTATATATCATAGGTATTTTGTCTTTTTTTTTTAACATGATTTGTGAGGCATATGTTTTTAGTAATAATAAGAATAGGCATAATCAGAAGGAGATGCCTGAAACAATAACAATAAAAAGTAATAAAAATAATAGGGTTAAAATTACTTTATTTGCCTAAGAATTCCTAGTGCTATAACTAAATAAGCACAGGAAAATGTCATTAAATCAACCTTTAAACATGTATATATTAATATTGGTATGGTTCAAATGTCTCCCTATCTTATTCCTTAAGAAATATTATCATTTGAATCTCCTTGCAGAAGACCTAGATTATTTTAATAGCTCTTAATTTAAGGTGAATGCTTTTAAAAATTTTGTAATAAAATACTCCTCTCAAAATAATTTATCATTAAAAATAAAATCCATCCACCTCCATGGCAATATCATTACAAGTAAAAGCATTCTCGAGAATCTTATTGTTCTTTGTCTTCTAGTACTTGGTTATATTTCTTTAGACAGCTGTTAAATGCAGTGCTGCAAAAGTAAAAGGTGACATACGGCAAACATCTGGCAGGAAAGCATCAGGAAATAAAGATCCTCAATTCCTTTCAAGATAATCGATTATCTAGAACAGTGTAGCAAACAGAGCTTGTAGAGAAAAAAGTGCATAGATAATTGGAGAAAGAAAGATAAACGGTGAAGAAAGAAAGAAAAAAAAAAAGCTTTAGCTTTCCAGAAAGAAAGGTTAGAAAAGGCTAACCATCAAAAAGTTAAGAATGTTGTGTAAAGCTAATTCCTATATAGTCAATAGAAATAAGCCTATCTGAGAAGTGTCCAAAATATGAAAAGGTAAGTAGACCTGCAAGTACCTAGTGATCTTGTAAAGAGAAATATAAGGTCATGGTTTAAAGAAGGATAAATTTTGGATCAAAGTATTACATATTAATGCCACAGAAAGAGACAGATGCTTGAAACCTGCTAAAGACTAGAAACTTAAACTGTAGCATTAAAGGAAGGTCATGGTCGACTTATATTTTGCCTGTTACAAGACTTCCATGCTTCCAGTAATGAAATAAAGCTAAAAAACATTAAAAAGACCATTGCCAAAAGAGCTCATAGCAGAAAAACCCTAGCTATTCTTGATGAAAAGAACTTATATACTGAGCAATATCATTTAAACTTCAGAACTTAAATACTAAATGCAGTATCATTTAGGTACAGGGGCAACTTTGATTGAAATGAAAAGTCCACCTGTGTGAGCCAGCAAATAAGCAGAGATTTTATGAGTACAGGTCTGTCACCTTCACTTTGCATTCCAGAACTCATTATAGCCTCTCTTTAAATATGTGCTAAAGATAAGACTTTAAAGTACAAGAGGTGAAAACAGTAGTGAGATTGACTTGAAATAACACATTGGATCATTGAATGGTTTCAGTTGGAAGCTACCTTTAAAATCACCTAGTTCCAGCTGCCCTCCATGGACAGGGACAACTTTCACTAGAACAAGTTGTTTAGCACTACATCAAGCCCAGCCTTGAACACATCTAGACACAAATATTTGATCAAATCATCAACTTTGAAATCTTGTTAGATATTGATTGCAAATGAAATTTTTAAAAGCCTTTTCTAATCATCTCAACTGATTAGCCAGACCATTTCATCCCAGTGGAAACTGTACAGGCAGTGTTATGATTCTCACCAGTTCATTTTTTTTCCATGCTCTGGGAGACAGTACTTTTCTTAGATGAAAAATTTAATTTTTAGGTTGCTAACATAAGCTTAGCTAACATAACACTTTATGCTAAGTCTTCTAAAGACAAAAAGATGTATAAAACTTTTACTGTGAAATACTTTTTGCAGAAATGGATTACTCTGTCACATATTTCCATTGTTAAATTTTCTACCCAATTATTGTCACCACTTCCTTTTAAGCTTTGGAAGGACTCACTTATATCAGGCCTAGTCCATTGGTATGAAGAAATTAGATAATTCAGCTTCTCTTTACAGAATTGATGTTCTTTTAAATAACTGAGTTTTAGCCATCAAAAAACACTTTTGTCAAATGGCCTTGTACACTACAGTAGCATCTTCATCCCAATCTCATTCTGTGGAAACCATTCTTTAAATATGATATGAGCAAAATCATCATAACACCAATAAATAACACCAATAAAGCACACGATTTAAAATAACATTTCTGGCCTTCAGTAATAGCTGGCTTTAATCATGCCATATTTTTACTAATTTCAAATTGTTTCTTGTGTTGTGCACCCACGCAGAGTACCAAGACTGAAAACCTATATAATGTTTTACAATTTCACAATTTTAAGCTAAAAATTAGTGACTCAAAAGCAAAGGCCCAATTGACTCCTTTATTTTTCAATAAATAACAGACTAAATATTCCATTTCCTGAAGAAGAGATTTATGTCCCAAGGAGTAGTAATACTTTAAAGATCTTAATATTTATTTTCTTAATGAAAAATTAACCACTACCTTAATGAGTTCAGATGCTCTAAAGTGAAAAATGTAAGATAGTTTTCCAAGCTTGCAACTGGATCACGTTTTCTAGTATTTTAACTTGCTGTATGAAATTAATATGCAAATGTGCTTATATCTTTCTTTTTTTTTTTAAATGCTTTAGTCACTGTGTCCTAAGAGCAGTTCCTCTTGATCTGTTTTTATCTGTTCTCACTGAAAACTGCCATAGTCACCTTCAAATATGGGCTCTGAAGAAAGAAGTCTTACTGAGAAAAAAAACCTATTAAAATATACTACAAAACTATTTTAATAACTCGTTAAGGAGAACATATAATAGAAGAAAGGTAATTTTAAAGCTCATCTCAGAGACACAGTACTAAATAAAAATATGTTTTCTACAGGCAATTCCAGATTATCACTGTGACCACCTTTCTAAAATATTGCTGTAATTTTATTACTATGTTTTCTAGTCTACAGTTAGGAAGCGCAGTTATATTTTTAAGAAAATGTAAGTTGGAATACTTTTTCAGGCTGTATTGAGTTATGCTGTGCCTCAGTGACAGCTGATTGCTACGTGTTACCTGAAATAAATAGACTAGATCAGCATCTTTTTTGGCATGTGTGTGTTACACATATAAAAGCACTTCTGCTGTCTGTAAAGCATCCGTTATTGTCTTTTGTTTTTCACACATAAAAATCAACCCCATTCCAAACCAAACTTTCTAAGTTGATGTCTTGGCAAGGATCTTTTGCAAGCTACAGACTTCATGGAGAACAGCCCTTCCTTCACTGATATTCATTTCCTATATCATTTGAACTCTATGCTTCATGTCCTTCCAGGATAAATTTGTACTCAAAATCCATTTGCATCCCCTTTCTTCCTTTTTACTCAATCCCCCAGGAGCTACTCATTGCTCTGATTCTCCGTTTAGCTGGCCATCTATCTGACCTCTAACCATGCTCTTACCTTGGCCCTCTGGGTTGGAGTACATAAGTTTTCTATTACATTATGTCCTGCTTTTAAACCACAGCTCCTTTGCTTCCCCTAAATTATTTCCTTTCCTCTGTGGTTTAGACATTAGTTCACACATCAGTTCTTATGGTTCACATTGTCTTTAAAATAAACCCAGAGCAGATTTAAGCACCCAAAATGATATGAAGGTCTTGTTACTTTCCTGTCAAGAAATAGCATCCCATCTAGTGTAATACAAAGAGGTATTTAATTCTCCTATTTTAGCTCTAAATTATTCTTGAAGAATTACAGAATATAGAAAAAATATGCAGAAAAAAATTGTAGAGACTAGTAAATTTTTTTTTCCCTTAGTCATAACAAAATAAATTAAAATAAGACATGGACCTTTGTAGGCTAATCTGCAAATTTGCATCTGGTTCAGATGAATAAAGTAATGTCACAAAGTGCAACATCAAGCCAGTCAGCTGAGAGTCAGACTCCATCTTTTCATGCATTAACACACTGATGCTGGAATCAAGGGCTTCAATTACTGAACATCAAAAGTATAAACTAATCCTAAAATGATGAAGACTTAGATCCACTGTACAGCTACTTAGCTCTGAAGTGTTCTTCAGCCTTGCCATTATGCATCTAAATAGAGGAGATAGGTTACATATCATCCACTACCACCTTAGCTAAACCTCTGAAAATAACAAATTAATGTGCTGTCTCTGAGACATGTTTGTATGAGTTACCTTTGTCTTGGTAGCTGATTCAGAGGAAAGAAATATTTCTTAAAAGTTAACCACTTATTATTAGAATAAAATGGAACACATTTCACAAATGCATTTTCCCTTTCTCTCTATGTTAAAAAAAATATATAAACCACTGAGTTGCTTTCCAGATCACAGAATGTAGCTTAGTAACTGGTTTAATGTACTTTAAGATCTGGTTCTTAGCTAATTCTTATATTCTACAAAGTGTCAGCCTAGAAATAGTTGCCTGTTCAAATCTAATGAGACTTGTCACATTTAAATAGATTCTTTTCCTTTTCAGCCACATAATTCAATTAATAATTCCCATTTCCAGGAGTTATAAATGAAATATGCTTGCTTGGTTGTTTTTTCTTTCATGTTAGTACAGATTTTAAAACTCTAAGTGTTCTCTTTGAATTAGTTTTCTATGCAAACTGTGTTATCATTCAATGCAGAAAATCTGCAGTTACTGTGTTAACATTCAGTGCAGAAAATCTGCAGTTACTGCAATTGGCCACAACCTGCTTGGAATAAAAAGGAACTAATCAATCAGAAAACTCATTCTCCTCTCTATGATAAGGCAAGCTGTTTGCATACATTCAAAGTGGATATGCTCCACCTGTTTGTTCAATGAAATGCCCTAGATTTAAGTGGCAATTAAAACTCAGGGCTCTCGCCTCAACATCAGCTGCCAGGAAATGCCCCACCCACACGAAATTTTTGCTTAATTAACAAAGGAAAAAGTGTTCTATGAATACTTAACACATGGTTATTTTGCACTGAGGGCTTTATATTTCCCTTTTTTATGGGAACAAAGCCATTCAATTTTATGATTTTCCTTACTTATGAAGCACTCATAAATGTGAACTTGATTCTGGAAGATGCTGAGCATCTGGCCCAGGTCCAGAAAAGCACTTCAGTACAACTTTAAGTATGAAACTAATCTCAGTGTTTAAGTGACATTATCCTAGCTGCCAGTGTGCTTTCATGAATTGGTAGGACTGGGCAGGAAGGATAAGTCTTTGGAAAACAAAATTTCTGTCCTTTTATTCAGTTCACTGCAGCCATAGTAGAAGTCTGGAACTTTCCATAACTCAGAAGACTGCTCCTATGTTTTTATTCTTGGAGCAGTGAGAGGCTGACCTTGTTTTTAGCTGTGATATGATAAGTATTGTCAGACACAACAGAAAATTATGTGAAACCAGGTGTTTCTTGAAATAATTGGCAAATATGCCAGAGTATACTGATTGCATGGTGAGAAATATACCAGAAGAGATGACGTTTCTGATTTCTCATAGGTCTAGTCATCGTTCATATTCCAGTGAAAAACTGGATTCATTTCATTATGGCATCATAACTTATAGAATCCCTACAGAAACTCTGTCTATCTTAAAAGCAGTTCTACTCCTTCATAAAGAGTTTGATTAGAGTACTTAGGTGTATAATTGAGCACAAACTTAAGGATGCCCATTGATTGCAGGATCTGTACTTCCTTTTGCCAATGTAGCATTTGATCCACATGATCCACAGTCCTTCAAAGACAGGCAGTTTTGGTAGGCTTCCAGAATATATGAATGAGACCAAGAGTCAATCTAACCTAACATTATTTTTCCATCAGTGAACCAAAGTAAATGTCTAGACAAGAAAACTAGGAACAGGACAAACTTATATAACCATGCCCTGTAACATCCTCTGAAGATGAAACTATTCTCATGTGAAAGAATTTCTCAGCTCAAGTACAGTAGGTCTGTTTAGCAACCCGCAGTTTATCTTTTCAATCTTTTCTGCTGCTTCCCTGAGACCCTCTAAACTTGTTAAATCCAGAGCATGCTGTAGCAAAAATCTGTTTAAAAAGAGACATCTTTTTCTATTTTGAACCTGGCTACTATTGGCTAGAAATTTTATGAGTCTTTTTCTGAAACTGGCAAGTGTGATCATCACAGAGTTGAGATTTTTATCTCAATCCTCCTTCTTCATGCCAAAAATCTTTTTCTAGAGAAGATCTTTTTCACAATCTCCCTAAATTCTCTTTCTCCAGGTCACCCTATTGCAATCCTGAACCACTCCTCTGAAGGAGGAAACAATAAGATTTTCTATGGTGAGTGTTTCAGTTAACTAATTTTCTAAAGAGTTTGTTATTTTAATTGCCACACTAATTACGATGTAATAATTTTTAGCAACTGATAATGTCAAAGCTTTACACTGAAACCAAGGGTGAAATCCCTTGTCTTCCCTCACATGTTGCTTTCATGGAACTGTTGCATTAATTGCACTGTATAGTAGCTGATCCATTAAATATGAATTGAAAAATACTTTCCTTAGCCTAAGATAAGATCCAAAATAGAAAAAAGTTTTTCTTTTCTTGTCATAATCATGACTTAAAAAAAATTGGTTTGAAAACGCTTAGATGAGAACAAAAATATATGTTGTATTATCCCTCTCAGGGGCGCTAGTACAAGCAAAATTTTGAAAGATGGAAGGAAGATGACTATTTTAGTTTTTAAACTTTGAAAAAGATCAGTGAATCAGTTTAAAATATCCAGAGTTCTAGAGCATGAATCTGAATTCAAAGCTTTTCAGATCAAACGATTACTATGACCTTTTTTTTTTACCAGAAAGTATATCCTAGTTCATTCATGAATTAGTTTGCCTAGGGGGGAGATAAATCTTTCCAATAAAACCAGGTATTGCTGTGAAGTCTTTTTATCATGTTAGTATAAAACTTCAACAGATGGTGTGCTTTGAAAGAACATGGATTAATTTTATTTTCCTGTGAATGCTTTTATTGAAAAAAAATTTAAAAGGTATTTGCAAAGAATATCATAGTTGTCATTTTTCTGGTCAAAGAAAATTTTATGGCAAACTAGGGATTTAAAAATTATATTCTGATTCATATTGAAACTAGTTAAGATCTCTTTAGGAAGCAACATTTGTAAGGGTAAAATATTTTCGTCTGCCAATTCTTCTAAAAAGAAATTTCAGCCCACAAAATTAGATAAATAAAAATAAGGTAAATCACAAAACTAAATTTAAAACAACTTAGAATATATTAACTTGTATCTCCTCACAATGGAATTCATATAAATATTGTATAAAAATAAATACCACTGGTCAGATGGAGTATTCTGATCATTAAAAGAACAAAGACTTCTATGAGCTCCTGCAGCTCTTTAACCTAACTTATAATTACGTTTGCATTCCACATCATTAGTCCTTATCTACAAGAAAACTAATCAAAAGCTGTTCACCCTTATGGGCACAACCCTTAAACTTGGTGTTTGGTTAACAAATGGCTTATCCTGCTTTTTGAATAGGTAGTCTGGGTCTATAGCTAACAGAATGTGACTGCACCACTGCAAAAGCTGGGAACTGGCAGATTCTCCTTATTGAGGCTTAGTGATGTGAGATCTATACTTCTGGGATGAGGCTGGCAAAGACTTCCATTGTTTCTTAGGACGAAGTAAAAATTGGAATCTTGATAATATCCTGAAAATAAAACAAAAATCCTAATTAAACTGTTTGATATTATGGGTTGAGTACATTAAGTCTGTAACACATTTCACTGTTTCACCTATCTGAAGTCCTTCCAGTATTTACTTTGCATCTGCTGTCTCTGTCCACTGCTCTGTTCTCATGCAGAGTAACTCCAGTAATGCAACAATTTCACACTTGCATTCTAAGTTGAATGATGATGATCAGTGAATTCCAAATTGGAAAGAATTTTCTCTAAGTATAGGAATTGCATTTGGTGAAAGATACATATTGGAAATTATTGGTGAGGTAAATAATTGTTATGGTGCATGTTTATTTTATTCAGTTTATTGTTATAATAGTTTATTCCTATGTACCCCTATGTTT
>JANRMJ010000088.1:30355224-30389811 GCA_025584955.1 Alethe diademata | reverse complement strand
AACCCTGTAAGACCTGCCCTCCACTCCTCCCCCAAAGAACCTTTATTGGTCAATTACCCACCCCCTGATCTGCCCCTGTAGTTAATCCCAAGCACAGCAGTGCTTGGGGCTCTTGAACTTTTCAGCAGTAGTAAGCTGTTTGGAACCTCGGGTGCTGAGAGCCTCCCTCGCCTTCTTTACCCAGCCCTATATGTGGGCCACACGGAAGAGCTACTTGCTCTAGAGGTCCTGCCTCCAGGAAATCTTACCCTGGGGTAGTTCCCCACATGTGGCACAGCACCGGTGTGCCTCTAAAGAGCTAGCTCAGGCTCGGGTGGGCAGTGTCAAATAACCAATGTTTACATGTGTAATAAAGCTTACCTTTGAAGTCCTTGGATTGAACAGAAGAAGCTGTAAATTGCCTGACAATAGATGACATAAAGTGAAGCTGCAGCATGTGTTGGAGTTGTTAGGTAGAAATTACTCATTATCCTCATTAAGAATTCAGCCTTATTGCATAAATATTACAGTCCTAGATGCTATGAATTTGAATTTGAATATATGGTCTACTCTTCATACCAATATGGTGGAGACAGCTGTGGGAGATTCCTCTTTTTCTTTTGTCCTTCCAAAGAAAAGGAAGGCAGAGAAAAAGATGATGGTAAAAGTTTTTACTGAACATTAATAGCAATATGAAATACAAAGCTCTACTGGGTGTGCTGCTGCGATAATTATCTATTTATTAACTTGATATCAGAGGGATAGTCTCTGTTTTGAATAATTGATAATAGCATAGACTTTGGCAGACTGAGCTGTCAAAATAGAAAATGTTTCACTGGTTTAGAAAGAGACCTCTGCTTTGGTTTTCCTGTTTAAAGCTTCATTTTTTTTTTTCTTTTTCTTTTTTTTTTTTTTGAAGGCCAGAAAGTGACATCAATGGCATCTAATACCTAATGTGTCAAGGTTGCCCAGTAACAGGCTAGAGATGTGTCAGTGAAGGCTGTTTCTGTGAAAGAAATTCAGTAGGTTACAGTTTCAAGTACTTGGAAATTAACTTACCCTGTCTGTCTGCGTGTCTCAAAACAATGAAAATTAATGTAGTCAAAGGATACAGTAAGTCCTTAAGACACAAGTTAGATAGTTTGTGTCACTTCTAAATATTAAAAACAGTGAAATAATTCACTTATCCAGTTGCAATTTCCAGAAAAAGAATGCCTAATGGAAAAATATTATTTTCTGTGAAGTTACTTGGTTAAAGAGTTACTGTAAGCAAAATTTCTGAATCAATTTTGAAATATGAGAATTTGATTGAACAGAATAACAAGGTGGCATATGGTCAAAGGACCATGGAATTTTTTAGGACTAATCACTAATTTTTGACAGTGACTTTCCTGATTCATAACTTAACCTCAGGCTACGTTAGGGGAGTTTTGCAGCGGTCTGTAGTGGACAGGATAGTGGTCAATATCTCCACTAATGCTCTTCATTATGGAATGAAATGTGAAAGTGTTTCAATAGAAAATCTGATGCAAATGTTTGGAAGCACTTTGGAGGATAGGATTAGAATTCACAGAGTTCCTGATGGACCAGAGAAAAAAAATAATAAATTAAAATTTGATAAGGATTAAAAACAAGCACAAAGTGCTATATACAGGAATTAAAGTAGTAGGTCCTTTCAGGGGCCCATTGGCCTCTTGCTGGACATTAACTGGCAAGAGGATTCCTTTATCTTTCTCATAAAGGAGGTAATAATGAAAGGCAGCGTATACTGTGTTGGACTCTTCGTTAAGAGCTTTCTAACTGTAAAGAGCTCATGTCTGGCCAATATGGCCATGATGGTTTTAGATCCATCCTGTCTTGAACTGCATTGAGAGACCTTAAATTAGATACTTATAAGTGTGCCAGAGCCAACTACCTATGATCTATGTATGATGCACCAAATTAGACAAAGTGGATCTTTGCTGTATATCTGGCTAAGAATGTTTTCTGTATACAGAAATTGCATTCACTGTAGTGCAGGCCTGAATTTTCATGTGATTTAAAATTATTGAATGCCAAGCCACATTTGGATCTACTGATAGTTTTTCTAGACTTTATAAAAATTAAAAAGTATGCATACTATCTGAAAGTACAGGAGAGGATGTATTTTGGAAGGCAGGCTAAAAGCTTATTCCAATGCACTGTGAGTATGCATGTCTGCCTACTGTAAAATGTATTACCAAGGAAATAGAATAAAAAGGAAAAAAACAGAAATAATACCCACAAAGGTTTAATTGAAATCTAGTAAATTCAGTGCACGTCACTCTTTCAAGACACTGTCTACATACCTCTTACATTGGGACATTTTTCTTTCTTTTCCCCCGAGTTTCTCCCTAGCATCTTGCTGGAAATGTTAATCATTGCCCTTTTTGAATATTGCAAATTGCACTTGCTTTAAAAAAAAAAAAATCTAAAATTACAAGAATTAATAAGATAAAAATACTTTGGAAAAAAAAATATAGTACTGTCAAAGCTAGTATGGATGAAACCCAAGCTTTTGGCACTTTACCCCATTTTAAAAATGAAAATGGCTGTGGTGGAGCACTCCATAGCTTGTTTCAGACATTTATTTGTCTGTGCTTTATGCAAGACTTATTCAGGTCTCAATTTGCCTAACTCAGAGAAATGGTGCTCTTGAATTTTTCATGGTTTAGAGCATTTCCTTTGTGTGAGCTTTGGGTAATGGTTTACTATTTTCATTATTATATTTTCTTCTCTCTGTTTTCAATATGCATCTCTGCAAAGCAGGATACCTTTAATAAAAATAAAACCAAAACACAAGCTCACACAAGCAAAATCTACCTGGAAACACTAGTACATTTGCATACCTTTCTTCTGGTAAATAATTTCTCAATATTGAGGGAGAAGAATAAAAGAAAAAATAATTTTCATAAATGAGATAAACTAAATGTATCTTGAGCAAGGTTAGTATTAGCCCAGTAAATAACTACCTCTCTTGATAGTGCTTGTTTTACCCTTCTAAAGAAGGTGAGAACTAGTTCTTCTTGCCGAGTGTAACCCTCGTGTTGCCTCTTCCTTGCAGTATTCTCTGTTGCTGATGATGTTAATCCTGAGGGACCCACAAGAAATGTTCTAAAAAGTGGCTATTCTCCTCTACTGTCTCATCATCAAACCCTGGCTTGCCTAAGGTACCAGCACACCCACCCTGCTCCCTACCCTCCACCATGCTTACCTAATACCAGTCATTAACATCAGAAACAAACAGAAAAAAGACCCTTTAATCTCCCTTTTTTTGTATAGGATGCCCAAATACAGCCTTATTGACTTTTTCTGGCACCCTCAACTGAACTCACTTCTCTGAAAATCTGACTTGTTTTTCTGCTATCCCATGTTATCAGACTAATGGCATTTGTGACATTGACACTGGTCTTAAGACCCCACCCACCTACTCGCTCCCCTCCCAGCTGAATAGAGTAAAGCTTTGGAAAGGCAAAATCTGAAAAACTCATGGGTTGATGTGGACACTGCTGAAGGCCTAGGCAAATTTCAGCCAGGCCTTTTCTCAGGTTCTGAGCTTCTTTTCTAGGTCGTGACATTTTCCCAGCTCTGGCAACGATTTTTCCCAGGATGATAGCTTTCTTACAAATAGAAAGGAATTAATAAACATAGATTAGCACCTGGTGTTGACCGTGGGACAGTGTGTGATGTACGTGACATGGGATGTTTTCTCCTGTTGCCCAGTGAATTGCTATCCTGACTTAGATTCACGAACTGTCCTATAAATATAGGTCAGAATTTAATAAAGTGCTTTTTTCTTTCACCCAAGAAGAAGCGTGTTGCTATTATTTGCCGCTCCTAGCAAATAGCAACTGGTTGAGATAAAGGCAGCTTTATAAGTGAAGCAAAATGTGTGCACAAACAAAGCAAATTAACAATTTTGCTTGTCTTTGGCAGGCAGATGTCCAGGTAATTCAGGAAAAACCCAGCATGTGGAAGGTTTCCTTGGGAAAATGAAAGCCATTACCACAAATGATCCCCCTTCCTCCTGGTGTCCTTTGACAGATGAGCACAATGTCATATGGAGTGGCACATCCCTTTGGCCAACTTGAATCATCTCTCCTGATCTTGTTCACTGCCACCTTCTTGTCCACTCCCAGCCTAAAACCTTTGAGGGAGATAGAGAAGGAAAAAGAAAAGGCCTTGATGATGTGTTAGTGCTGCTCATCAATAGCCCAAAAATTGGTTTGTTATCAATCCTGCTTTAATCACAGATTTGAAACACAGCACCATATAGGCTGCCATGAAGAAAAAGAACTCCATTACAGCCAAAATCAGTCTTTGGAAAACTTCAGTGTTATCTGTGTTTCTGGAAATTGTCGAGCTTGAAGTTTGAAAGTTCAGAATGAAAGTTCTCAACTGTTGAAAACAAAGCTGTGGAAAAATTTGAATTCTATAAAGAGAACTGATACTTCTGCATTAACAATGCCTTTCAAAAAATCTGATTATTATTACCAGCCTTATCTCTTTCAGTGAAAATCCTACCAAGGTACTTTCTGCATTTTTCTAAATTATAGTACCTCAATTTTAAAGTATGATTCCAAAAGAAAATATGTATAATATGCACATTATTAATAATGAAAATAAATATAAGGCTACTATGTGAAGGAAAATAGTGGATTGATATCCCAATTTAGCCTTAAAAACTGAAAGCATTACTTTCAGCAATTTAAAAAATAGCATAAGGCAGTTTACATAAGATTCCACTCTATTTCCATAGATGTAAGATAAAAATTGCATGTACTGAACAGTACGTTTGAAATAATAGTAAGTAATAACTACTCCCACCTTTTTTAATATCTAAAAATACATTTTAACAGCTTTTTTTAGAAATAAAGGACTTGTCACTGATATTTCAAACACATAAACTCAGTGATTACCTACTATGCTTTCATTCTCATTTCCTTAGAAATTTACAGGAAAATCATACCATTGAGTCAAGAATGACAATTTTTCCTTATATAGCTAATGCTAAAACGAAGTTGTTCCTGGCTCTCATTGCTGATCCTTTTCCATCAACGTAAAAGTAAAGGCAGCACTTTTCTGGGGAGCATTCAATATCTTCTCTTATTCAAAGTGCACACTTGATTCACCCCTCACTGCAGTGGTGTGAACAGAGATCATTCACTAAAACCAGCCTACTTACAAGAGTGAGGGAAGAAAGGTGGGGAAAGAAGATGAAGTTTTTCTTTGTTATACCTCATCGCCCATGGCTATTCTCTTTCTGACTCAAATGACTACATTTCCAGTAGTCTGTAAGCATACTACTGTGTTCAGCCAGCTGTAATCATCTCTAATCAAGCCAATCACCCAAAGCTACTTAAAATACCCACTCAACATTTTTTTACCTATGCATATGTAGTTAGACTTAATCATTCCAGACATCACTGTGTTTTGCTTCCTATGATTATCTGAAAGACAAGGCAATTCAGTCAAGTTTCTTTTTAGTTCCTGCAGTAAAGCATTGTTTCAGAAAATTGAGAGTAAATAACTTTGAAACTGGAGATGATTCTTTCTACCAAATTCAATTATTTCCCCAATAAAATTGTATCATTTTATCTTTCACACTGCAAAGGACATACCACAATGCTTAATCACCCTTCTGTGTCAAGTACAAGCTTTTTATTTATGGGGCTCTTTCTCTCTGACCCACATAGCAAATAAAACAGTATTTACTGTTCTGAAAGACGTACCATAGCAATCCTGATGAAGACTGTCAGTATAAAAGACAACAAAACGTCCAAAATGATGAGATAAATAGCTCATTGGCATTTACTTTTCATGTTCTGTGTGTTCAAGTAGATTTCAAATGGCTATAATGCTCTATAGTTGCATATCCCAGCTAGACTTTGAAGTCAGCTATTACAAAATCAGCAAGTGATTTGAAAACCATGGTTTTTCCATGCCCAATTGAATCCATATTCTCAGTTGTTTTTGTTACTAATTTCTATGTCGCTGTAAGTACAGTATTTAATATCAGAAAATATTCTATAATCAGTAAGCCCTCATGGTTATTCAAAGCCTGAGGTGCATATAGCCTCTCTAAATAAAGACTAGCACAGCAACTGTTCAGATGGCTGCTCTGTGCCCTAGGAAGGGGATCTATGAGGAGGGTTTATCCTTCCTATAATCTCCATGTTGTCCTTAGGGCCTTCAGTGTTCTCATCCTAACATTAGTATTACACTAACAGAACAAGGGAGAAAGCTTCAGATGTCACAGAGACTGATTCCTTCTCCTTCCATGCAGCCTATTTTCTCCACAACTGATCTGTAGCATTGATCTAATAAACAGAAAGGTGAAACTATTACTTGGCTCAGTAGTGAAATGATGCAGGAGGCATTTTGTAACATTAATATCTGCAGATTGGAAGAATTTTAAAAAATTTTTAAAAAAACCAACCAAAACTGGAGTGCAGGGTTTTCTGCTGAGCTTCCATCTTAGCAGCACTTTCTGGGGAACAGAGCCTGTTCCCCAGCATTATGCATTGAGAGAAACAACTGCAAGGCATCAACAAGCAACCTGCACATCAGTGGAGCAGTTCTTCCTTAGGCTTTGCTATTTCAATTACATTAATAAATACAGATCTTGAAATTAACAGGATACCTTCCTCCAGCAAAGATTTTGAAATACGTACAGCAGATGAGGTTTTTTCAGCTTTCCCCCAGATACATTCACTTTTTCATCTGTAGTGCTAATCATTTTCTAGTGAATTTCCAGTATTTTATCTATTGCTTCTCTCAGTTTCTGGGTTTTCTTCATTAGTCTTCTAGTTTGTCACCCAACTGCTTTTATATATGATACCTCTGTCCTTTTTCTCATTAATTGCTTCCTATTTTCCATTACTTTAGACTCCACTGTTTTATTACTTGATTTTTTCATTTTCAAAGCCATAATGTTGTTTTTGCATTCTGTGAAATTCTTTACTCATATTAAACCCAAACATTCATTCTTAGCCTGTCCACTGAGTTGAAGAAAATTCTAAATTTCTCTACAAATTCACGATTTGAGGATGGGGGCAAGGAATTGGCTGCCTTGTACCTACTTCCAAAGGCAAGCAACCAAATGTTCCAGTATTAATTTAACAGAAATACATTCTGTTACAAAATTCCTGTAATAATAAAGCAGAGTGGCATCATCAAAATGCAAACAAATGGATCTCCAAGGCTCCTTCCTACTAGTAATCCATATGTGTTTTGTCCTTTGTTTTTTTAAAAATATTGGGGTGTAAGATTGAAATCAGAAATTAGCAACAAAATTTAAGTTCAGTGTTTGAATCAGACATCTGAGAGATTTTTACTTGAAAAATTCTGCATTTGGCTTGGTTGTTTGAGACTTAGAACTAATTTCTAGAGAAAATGGGCTAACATTTTGATCAAATGGGGAAAATACATAGTGGAAAACAATAGTAACTCTTCTTTTTCCTTGTGCTTCGATCAGGTAAAACTCAAACTGTGGCATCTTCAGATTTGTAGGTTTGTTTAGAAAAAAAATAAGAATTGAAGTGCTAGAAAGTGACAGAGTAATTCTCACAACACCGGACAGAAAGAAGGACACTCGAGCTGAACCCGCAATTTAAATAGTTCAAGGGATATGTTATAATATTAAGTTAGCTTATTATGTGAAATTGCCATTTTTATATTAAAATACAGCTTTGGTGTTGCAAAATATCTTGACGAACTGTAAATGAACATAAAGAAATATAATCTTCAGATAAGGATCATGATATACAAATACTCCTTTTTTGATAATCAAACTATCTCAACAAGGTTAAATAACAATGCAAAAATAGAAAAACAGTGTCTGGCATGTTGATAACATCCCAAATAAATGTGCAGCATTTAAGTGGTCTTATAGTAAAGATAATCATCTTTGAGTGAAGTTCAAGTGTGCCAATATATTTTACAAAATAAATTGTAAATCTATGAAAAAAAATAATCTTTGCAAATATCTTTAATAGAAGCATTATTTCTGCTGTGCTTCTTCTAAGAAAAAACACATGTAATTGCAATTTAATTTTTCTTGACATTAAAGGATTGAAGAAAAATATGAAAATAAATTAGACTACAAGAAGTTATTGTGAAAAGCACATTGGTATGTTTCCGTTAGTTCTTCTCAAATTTAAACCTTAACTCTGGTAATAGCTTTTGTAATTATTAAGCAGACTGTGTTGTAAATTGCATAGGATTTTTTTCAAGACAGCTTTTCTCAGACCTTAGGATTCTAGGACACTTTTAAGAGGAGATTAAAACCCTGTCTCTCAGGAGCAATTTTGATTTAGTGGATCATATCTTTTGATGGAGAAATGGCTTAGACAGCATTTTGAGGTGACTTCCATTTCTATTTTCTAATTTTGTGATCTCCCAGACAGATACTCTCATTTGGAAGTAGCCTCTCTCTTGTGTACTCCCTTTTATTTGGTATTGTTTGTTAAGGAATTGTATTCTTAAACCTGCTCTCTTCTGACAGGTAGTGATTGACACATCTATTTTCAAGATATCAATTGCTTCATGTTGCATTTTTAAGAAAGTTCTTTCAGATATTTGCCTTTTTTCAAGAAATTGCCTCAGAGATTACCACAGGTCTCTCTTCGTTATCCTATTTCTTTCATTTTTCAGGATCCATATCAGGAATCATCCAAAACTAGTTTCATCTCAATTTTTCTTCTATATGCCTTTTTTAATA
Source organism: Alethe diademata (assembly GCA_025584955.1). Classification (NCBI taxonomy): domain Eukaryota; kingdom Metazoa; phylum Chordata; class Aves; order Passeriformes; family Muscicapidae; genus Alethe; species Alethe diademata. The sequence continues at coordinate 30,381,092 of JANRMJ010000088.1, read as the reverse complement.
TTTCACTTCTTTATTGTTTTGTTGTTTGTTTTGTATTTCTCCTTTGTTATAAGTGTATTTTCTGGTATTCTAGCACAAAGTTTTCATCTGAAATGATGGGATTGGTTGTTTTTCTTTCTTCTTTAGGTGGATTAGGATGACATTTCTGCAAAAAAAATACAAAATACAAGATAATTTATATTTTTCTCAATACTATTTCTAAAGCAGCGGAATGTATCTATTCAGGAAAACCTTTGAAACTCAGCTAACATTTAGTGTTCTTCCTGAAGTATTCAAATGCATATCAGTTGATCTAGCAATGACACACTCTGTGACTTTAAAGAATTGAAAAAAAACCCACAGAGATACAGAAAGCTGTCTCCATCACAGTAATTCTCTTGGGTTTTCTGGGTTTTTTTAGTATATTAGTATAATTTAAATATAACATAAACACATTACATTTTTTCCCTCTGTATCTGAGTTAATGTAAATAATCTTTCATGATGTCCCCTGGGATTTCAGGTCTGCAGAAATGTAAGTGAATCATAAAATGGACCATTTTTCAGACACTAAAGGAATTTTTTTCAAACCTTGTTGTTCAATGTCAGGGAAAAAGAAAACCAAAGCAACAGCAGTTAAACAATTACAAATATTTCAAATATTCCAAAGTATTTGATGGTCTGATTAACAACTCTATTTCATTGCATGTGATTTGTTAAAAATGCCTAGGATTTTATATAATAATGTGGACTTGTTCTGAGCCTCACATTTAGGACTTAACTAAAAAGGGACTTTTTTCCCTTTGAATAGTTAGCAAGAATGTCCTCAGTTTTTCAAAAGAATTCTCTGTTAAGAGATTTGATATGCAAAAGGCCACTGGGTGGAAGGATGGCAGGAGTGATCTCCAACTCCTTCTGTATTATTCTGGAAAGGAAGCCTACACATAGGCTTGCTATATCTCAGGCATAACCGTGCAATTCTTTGCCCAGAGAATCATCTTTTTCAAGCTAGACTGGATTGTAGAATAGGGCTTCTTCTTGTCCTGTATGTAATATGTCAGAGGGATTTTCTGATAAAGTACTTTAGAGCCATGGACAGAAAATAATTTTTCTGACTGGAAACATTGTTGATTTGCTTTTTCCTCAGTATGAGCAGGTATTAAAAAGGATTCTATTGTTAATGTTAAATTTCTCTTGTAGGATTGTGCTTGGCATCCTAAAGAAATCAATCATAAACCAGTTCCTAGTGTGGTCACAATTCCTCCTTACAAGAGACACACAGAGTTATAATACCACACTAGAAATATTGATCTTTTATAATGAGCAGATACAACTTTTTACTTCTATTCTGAAATACAGACCAGGTCTGTGGTTCAATTAATCAAGCGCAATGCCACAGAAGGTTCCATTACCTCTTTCTTTAGGGCTTGCATTTGGTTCGACCCATTGCTCAAGCACTCTGCTTTATTCATAGTGTTGACATAGTTACTTTCAGGATAGACTTTAATTGTCAGCACTGCTTAAATTCTCAAGTTTCAAAGAACTTCAAGAGCAGATGATGTCAGAATTCGGCTTTCAAATAAGTTTTTTTTTCCTTTTTTAACTTTCATCTTCTTAATCCTGGGTTGTTTTAAGCATAAATTGTTCTTCCTGAAAAATGAAAATCCTAGAAAATAAGATTTTCTCTGTGAATGAAACATGTATTATAAAAGATTATCAGAAGATAATCTAGAACAATAGAACAATATAATGCATATAACATTGGTCTGACTAAGGATTAAAACAGCAACTTAAAATGCTTCAGGTTCTTTATCAAACTGACACCTTACACATTAAGCATGGGTCAGTTCTCTGAAACTGTCTTGGGACTTCTTTGCATTTAAATGTGTTCATGTTGATTTTGAAACCCCTCTAAAACATAGGAAATTAAAATATTAAGGAAATGCTTGAAAAGGATGATTAAGAATTGAACTGGTAGGAAATTTTTTCTCAATCAAAGACATGGCTTTCAGTAAGACCTGTTAACATGGGACAATTATTCCTCGCTATTGATAAGTATAGAGTAGACTAGAGTGAATTATTGAAGAGACTGATGGTCTAGTACTTTTCCTTAAAGGCTATTAACTCCTTTATTAATGCTCCATCCACTGCACTAATATTAACTATGCAAACTGTTAGTCCTAGTGTATATTCTTGGCATGTTCATACAGTCATGGGATACAGTCCTTAGGAAGGAGACAAAAGAGATTATGATTATTAGAACCTTAAAGAAAGAAAAAAAATCAAAAATTATTCTTATTTTCTGTATTGTCCTATCTAAATGCTCAGTAGTGTAAACAGCAGGATGAGCCTACACATTCTGTTTATCCCATTAACAAAGTTTGGGGTTTACATCTTTCAAAGAGTTCCAATATACTGAATTTTTAAACCCAAAAGATTATGGCAACTGAATGCATTTATAGATATTTAATGTGGTTCAAATGCAAATATATAACACCTACCTAAGGACATTGAGGAATTATATAAGTGATTTTCTTGTGGTTAATTTTCTTTGTGATCTTGTCTGGTAGGTATCCAGGGTTTGAAAAATGTTCAAAAGAGTATTTTTGCCTTCAACTCTACATTGCTTTTCTTGATCTTCAAATAATATTTAGTGTTCTTTGTCACAGTCTAAAACTGGATATTTTGTGAGTTACAGGGTTATGCAATTACCTATCTGGGACAGGATTCTTTGGGCAATTTAGGATCCGAAAAGTTTGAAGCCATTGTTTTTCTGTAAAGTAAAAAAAAAAAAAAATCTAAGCCAATAATATTAGACTAAATTAAATGAAAATTATAGAAACTTCTCCCGTGGAAGCTTCTGGTCTTCTGTTTGTAAGTTTATGGGAAAGATAAAACACAAAGAGGAGTTAAAGAAAAGAACACTAAAGTAGAGAAAAAAATAACTTTCAGCAGACATGACAAGTTTCTGATAACATTGAACAGATTTCCTTTTGGTGGTGAGTTTTACAGCCTACAAGAAAAATGCACTCTTGTAAGGCATGAAAGACAAATTATAAAAGCCTCACAGCTGACCAATCTGCTTCTTATTTATTTGCTGTGTTGATACAGGGCTCCATTACGTAGCCAGATTCTGATTGACAATATCTATAGAAAAATATCTGGAACAAGATCTATGGAAAATTATAATATATTGGTGTATAATCTCAGTGGTTAACTTCAGGCTCATTGCCATTTCGTTTGAATGATGCAAATTCAGAAGAAACTTCTTGGAAGCCCCTCAGCACAGAGAGCTGAGGTGTGGTTTTCAAAGTCTTTCTAAGGCATAGGGCACAAAAATGACAGACAGGAAAAGGGATGATATATTCTGACCAGCAGTGAGCTTTAGTTATGGAGATGTATGTTTGTCACTTTCAGCCTTGCAGGAGCCCTTCAGATAATCATGTACTGACAAGCATGAAAGCACACTGATGTGGAAAGAGTACTTAAGGGAGAAACTGAAAAAGCAATCTTATGAGCTGGTCCTTTCCAGAAAGGTTTATTGTATTTTATTCAGATTGTTTAAAATAAAAAGCTGCTAAACATCAAGGAAAATGGGGGATCTGCAAACTATCAGGTCACCAGTGCATTAAACAGACTTATAGAAACTTAATCAGTTTCTGCTTCCCAGGCCGTTATTCACTTATGCTTTTCACATATGCATTTTACAGTGAATCTGCTGATTGTTCTGACTAGATATCATAGCTTCTGACCTAATTTTTCTTTCTTTCCCTTTAAAAAAATAATGAGATACTTGGTAAGTGTCTTTGATATAGACTGAACAGGAGTTGTTTTGAATTTTCTAGCACCATATTTTTTTCTGAATTACAGATCTCTCATGTATATCTCTGCCTGGTGCCCTATTGAGACACAGAATGAATGGTTTTCTGTAAAACAGATAAGTAATGGCAAATCTAGTGGTAGCTCAGAGTGTAAGATTACCTATTGAATTTGGCCGCACAGCTCTGTAACTTGTTAAATGAAATAGGAAATGCTGGCTATACTAGTATGTTATATGGTAAACCTTGCAATCTCAGAGAGAGCATTGAGTTGCAGCTCTTCTGGAGAGGAGGATGATGCCCAGCACATTGCAGTGTACTGTGAGAGAGAATATTGCTGCAGTTCCTCCTCTAGCTCAGCAAGATCCACTGGCACGCCCCAGGTGAAGTCACCAGAATTTATAGCATTGAAACACGCAACAAAGCTATGAAGTGCCTACATTTTTGCTGCTCAGGATGAGAGAAATGCCTACAGTAAAGCTGCCCTTTTTCTGTGATGCATCTCTGTGACAGTGGGATTCAGAGATTAGACCTCCAGGGTAGGACCTTGCAGATGAGCTTAAAGCAATGTGAAACCTTTGCAAAAAAAATGCCATGAAGTGTCCACTCTTGCCACAGAGCACAGCTGCAGAGCTGACAGGGTGCTCAGATGGGACCCAGTTAATGTCTCGTCCATATCTGATTGCATTTTGATGAAAGTATTTTCCATCTCAGCAGAGTGCCCTAATTGCAATGTTACCAGATAGTCAGGGTCGTATCTCTCTTGCTCTGAATTTCTTCAGCTGAAGGTGTTCAATTAATTACCCTAGCAGAAAGTAGTGAAATAGTCTGGGACAAAGAGAAAGGAGAGGGAAGAAACAAAAGGTTGATTCATGTGCAGGCTCTAGTTCTTGCTCCAATGAACACTAAAGCCTCTTAATTGAAAAGCAGCATTTTACACAGGAGAGAAATTTACCCTGGAATACAGCTCAGCCTCATGGTTAGGCTGTTTCATCATGTATTAGCATAGACCTGAGCTATGATGACTTACTTGAGATTATAACTGTACTGGTTTAGCCAGCTACTAGGGGCAGAGGAGGTGAAGAAAATTAGCTTTTCTTGCTTTTCCCTGTCTATGTATGCTTGGCTGCTTCATATTCCCTAAATACCCAAATATATTGATTGTTTTCTATTGAGACGTAAGCAAGGCAGTAGAACATGAGCAGTCATTGCTTCAATTTTCCTGTCAAATATGCCCCTCTCTCCCATGAATTTTAGAAATGCACAGTTTTTTTAGCAGTGCAAATGTGAAGCTAATTGCAATCATTCCCCCTCCAGTCTAGTAGAGGTGGTTGCATCTATTTATATGTTTTCTAAAAAGGTAATTTCAATACAATATGAAAATGTATCAGCAATACTAAGTCATGCTGGAATGAAAGAGTCATTGATAGTGTAAATAAAATTTCAATCAGAGTGCATTTAAGGCAGTGTTAAGGGAGTGACACAATGAAGTGGATATCATCATAATCTAGTTGTTGAGCTTGTGTATAACTGCTCTTACTATTTGAATATAAACAGGTCTTTTGCAGCTCAATAATGAATGAATTATATATAGTCAGGATTCAGAAGCAGTTAAACAATGCAAATTTATTGTGTCCTGTGGCCTACATACTGTCCATATTCATCAGCCTGAAGTCTACATTGGACTGTACTTTAAGTGAATTTAAATGCAGTCGCACAGTTTTACCTTCAAATGTCTCAAATCATTGCATGCTTCAGTGGAGTTGCACCAACATAGTATCTATTTTTCTTCAGATGAAATCAGATAGAGTAATCATTGTGCAAAACCACTTTCATTTACAAATAAAATATAATGTGAGAAAATGTGATTGCATGAAAACTTTACGTGATCCAGGCTGTAGCATGTATTTTGTTCACCTGTAAACTTACACGTGGCCGATCACAAAAAATTAGACAATGCTTAATTCAGGTTTCTGCTTAAAGATACAACTATTAGCTACAGTTGCTATTCAGATATAATCAGACTATCCCTGTCCTTGTAAACAAGATAGAGAAGAAAATTAAGTAAAAAAAAAAAATTCCACCAGAATAAGAAAGTTAAAATAGTATCCACTAAAGAACCCCACATAGAAGACAGTGTAGTCAATAAAAAAATTAATAGGAGGATTTTGGCTGTTAAAATTATTACACATGTCTATAATACCAGTCATAGACAGAATATTAAGAATGGTTCCTTGGACTGGAATAAAGGTTATCCCACACTTTCCAGACACTCTGTCATAAAATCATAGAATGGTTTGGAATGGAAGGGACTTTTAAAGATCGTCTAGAACAAGTTCTCTGCAATGGCATGGGATATCTTCAATTAGATCTGGTTGCTCAGAGCTCCATCTAAACTGACTTTGAAGGTTTCCGGGGATGGGGTATGTACAATCTCTCTGAGCAACCTCTGCCTGCACTTCAGTACCCTCATGGTAAAATATTTTTTTATTATACCTAGCCTGAGGCTACCCTCCTTTAGTTTAAAACCGTTACCCCTTGTCCTGTCCGTGGAGGCCCTGCTAAAAAATCAGTCTCCATCATTCTTATAAGCCCCATTTAAATACTGGAAGGCTGCTGTAATGCCACTCCAGAGTTTTCTCCAGGTTGAGCAACTCCAGCTCTCTCAGCCTTTTCTCATAGAAGAAGTGTTCCACCCTCTGACTTTCTGTCGCCCTGCTGTGGACTCACTCTAAAAGAAAGGTCTGTGTCTTTCCTGCTCTAGGCATGACAGAACTAGATGCAGCAATCCATGTGGAGTCTCACCAGGGTGGAGCAGAGGTGCAGAATCACTTCCTTCAAGCTGCTGACTGGTGGTGTCTCTCCACCTTTCAGAGATCAGAGTTCTTCAGACAGAAAATATTAATGCTTATCCATCTGCTAACATTTGTATAATTCATGAAAATAGTGTAGAGTTTATTATGTAAGGAAGGAGAGAAGAGGAGTAGGAATGTTTGCCATTTTAGATTTCATTTTCCACATTTCTTAGCATGCCAGGAAGTAAGTATTTGTCTGTCAGTGTGGGCATTGATTCTGCATTTGTGGTCATTCAGTTCTTCTTGAGAACATTCATAATCATGTCACCTAAAACATCCAATATCTTTCCATCAAGACCACCTCCTTTTCTGGATTATATTTTTCTGAACATGGGTCTTGGTTTAGTTAATAATTGACTTCTAATTCAATGCAAATATATGTTTTATTTTCCTGCTAATATATTCACACCCCTGCTTAAGTACATTTGTTTCACACACAAAGATGATTTGGCAGACCATTGCCATTTAGTTGCTTTCAAATGCTTCCTTTAAATTTCTTAAGTATTGCAGTGACTGTTTCTTTCCAGTCTCTTCTGTCTACAGATTAATCACATCTGTTATACTATACTAGATGCTCATCTTCACTTCCCTCAATTTATTCTGGAAGAATCAACCTTCTTATGTATCCTAGTATACACATATCGTCTATTTTTTCCAATCTTCTCTAAATACATACATTTTTCTCTATTCCAAATAGCTTTATATATGTTTTAATTTATTAATTTACATTGGTAAATCTCTCTTTTCTAGTACTGCTTGATTAATGGAAACTGATACATAAATATGAATAGTGATTTTGGCTGACTGTTGCTCGATACAATTGCCTCATTAGTGGTTTTTTTCCCATTCCCTGGTTACATTTTTACACCCCAACTATTCAAATGGGGCATAAAGTACTAATTATTTTTCTTGTTACATCATTTTTTGTACTGTTGCATTCACGCATATCAGAATTAATATCACATGACTCAGGGGAATGGCTCTCCACAAAGGGCGAAAAAACACCATCAACCAAAACATTGCTTTTTAGCCTGTAAATGCTTATGTAACTAGCAAATGAAATTATTAAAAATAGAGTTGATTAATGAAGGATTTTCACATGTGAAAGCTAAGTTTTTATCCCTCTTATTTGAAATAAAAAGCCTAATCAAGTCTACAGAAACGTAATTGGGATCTGCATAATAGAGATTATGCAAGCAAAGGGTCAGCTGAGTTTTCACTGAAGACAACTGTAATATTTTATTTGTTCTAACATGAATAGCCTTAGATGATAAAGACATTTCATTACATGCTTGCATAATATGTTGCTTCAGGCTGCAGGCTTGAAAGAAAAAGCTGCTTTTCTAACAATGAGCTCATTCACATACTAAAAAATAAACTATTTAACTGCAGATGATATACAAAATTCTTATTCTCCTTAGTATGTGACAGGTGGAGAAACAGTAAGTACTAGATTAACATTTCTCCTATATTTAATTTTTTTTGTTTTTAAAGTTCTCAAGAAAGTTTGTGAAGGTTATAACTACGGATGTAGAAGTGATTCCTTGTATGTGCTTCTGTTAATGTAACATTTGTACTATCCTAATGAGGGGCACACCTCAGCTTCTTTTTTCTAATTCATTAACTTTTTGGCAAGAATTAGACATATAATTTTAGATAGAGAAATAGATATAAAAAATATAATCAATGTATTAGCTATATGGTAATGGCTATATGATAATGGTTTTTTACCATGGAGTTACTTTTGTCTGTATCTGATTACTGGGAATCAATTACACAGTTACAGCTGGGATCTATTGCCTCTGGAAGCAAATTTCAGTTAATGATTAGAAAATAGTTGGCCAGTGCAAGATATTAAGTATAGAAGGGTCTGAATGACTTGTTATAGCTTAATTATGACTTTAGAAATACTTGCAGCTATTCAGCTACTTCTTAGATGTCATATTATGTTGATGTAGTTTCTGAAATAGTGAACCGAAAAAAATTCATCCTTTAAAACATCCAACATGATGTTGGAGGCCCCCTGTTACAAAATATCTAATAGCCTTCCAAACAGTGGGATATCTGGGCCCTTCTCAGACTAAAGTTTAAATTGAAGTTTTATGTTGTTATTGTCTCAAGGTAGAAGCAAGGATGAAAAAATCTACAATTTTATTCTTATAATATGAAATTTGTTACAGTTAATTTCTGCAGGAAATTATATTCTAAATGAAAAAGCCTTCAAACATAATGTAGAAGAAAAGAGCTTAGAGGAAGGGGATGCTGGGGTTAACGTCCCTGTCAATAAACCAACTAAATGGGTATTCATCTTTATGGTTGTGAGTCACTTGAAAGATTTTTTTTTCCTTTTCTTTAATATATATTTAAACATTAGTGCATGCATGGATGAATATATATTTATGAAACAAATCCTTAAGGCTGGCACAACAGACCCAAAATAGAAGATAAACAATTCTCCCCTTTTTATAGATATTCTAACTACTAAAGAAGGGTCTTGATTAAGGTGTTGTTTACCATATCCAGTGTATAATATGGTACAATAATATGGCACAAACTGTGTGTGTTTGAGTGCATATAAGATTCTCTCTGGCCTTGCCTCTCTTCCTTGTTAAATTCAGTGAACTGAGTTTAGCAGCACAATGCTGGTTTTGGCATGCCAGTGTTGAAGGGCTCATTGTAAGTGCTGTGCGAGAGCTGGGTGCCATTCTCTAAACTGAAATATCTTCCTCAGGGGAGCATTTTCTGAAAGAATTTAACCATAAGTGTGAAAAAATATTTTTTACACAAGTGCCAGAAGGCACTAATGACAACATAAATTATGTGACAAAAAAAGCTGGTGGACTACACTTGGCTGAGAGCCTCTGGTTTTGAGGATAAGTTGTGGAGACTTTGCTGAATTTTACCTATCTAGTATGTGATTTCCTGCAGTGCTCCTCAGCCATGATAATCATTTGTGATTGTGTACATGTGTCGGTGTGCTTAATTTGAGGTACATGAAATAATGGAAGAGTAGTACAGGCAGCTACTGAAAAGGGTGTCGTGAAGCTGATGGGTATCACACCACAGGCCACGCATGTAAGGAGGGTGGAGAACACAAGGCCTCCTCAGCTAGTGTTGGAGATTTCTGTCTGATAGAGAAAAAGACAAACCTGTTACAAGCTTGTCCTTAATGTCTGCTGTGGGACTCCTTGGCTGGTGCTATAGCTCCAACTTCCAACCTGAGGCCAGAAACTGCTAGTTAATATGGACCAAAAATCTTGTGCCTTGCTAACCACTGAGCAGTGAAGACATCAGGTCTCATGCACAAAATCATTGAGGTAACGCCAATCGTAGCTGGAGCTAATAATACTAGGAATGCTTCAAGCACTGGGAAGAAAAAGGGACTACTTACTCAAAGGTATTGCTTAAAAATAAAAAATTGAGAAAATGGAGAAAAGAAGTAATATAGTCAACTTTTTTCCTTTAAATATTTACAAACTGCTGCAGTGTTACTGAGTGACTCCCCATAAGCAAGACAGTTACAAGACAAAGCTCTCCTGCAGTTCATGGCTGCAAGTGCTTATCTGGACATTAAGGAGGTATTTTACACATCATTATGGAAAAGAAGCATTGTATTTCCCTATTTTATCCATGCATTTTTAACTGTGTTCCCACTAGGAAACATCGTAAAAATATAGCAAAGAACCCTAAAAATGTCTATGCACCATACCTCACCATCCTCATAAGGACATCAATGCAAGTTGCAATGCTAGGACAGCACACTGAATTTTAGAAAATAACTGGTAAGTACTTAGAATTACTTAGAAAGATTTTTTTATTTTTGGGGTTTCTTTTCTACAGTGCTCTTTAAAGTTACAATGCAAGATGTTACCAGAAGTATGTATTCTATCACTAACTGTTGAAACCAGGTGGAGCAGTGTTCTTTATCTCTTCCATGACCTATCCTCTGTCCAGAGAAATACCTTCTGCTACTGGGCCATTGAGTCTCACCGCATAACTGATAAAATTATGCCATCCCATTGTGAGATGCTTCACCCAGGATGAGGAACTAAGCATTTCCTACCTAAATAAAAATCTGAAATTTAGAACACCAAAGCAGCCTTCTTTCCCTAGATACCCAGAAGAAGACCAAGCCCATCTCCAACACCACTAAAGCCTCAGAAGAAAACTGCACCCTTCTACAAGATCATTGCTTCAACAGAACCACATTTGTCACTCCAGGAAAACTGCAGCCACTATTTAATCAGACTGCTACCAACATCCTGACCAACAGGATGTCAGGTTGTATTCTGACTCTGTCAGTGGTTTTGTTTTTTTTTATATTACTGCATTTTTATTTTATTTTTCCTAGTAAAGAACTGTTATTCATATTGCCATATCTTTGCCTGAGAGCCCCTTAATTTCAAAATTAAAATAATTCAGAAAGAAAGTGCTTACATTTTCCATTTCAAGAAAGGGTCCTACCTTCCATAGCAGACATCTGTCTTTTCAAACCAAGACAAGTGCAGGGGAAAAGTTAGATCTATTTCTAGTTAATATAAAAGCTTTACTCCTGCATATCCAATAGCTCTGTAAATTCAGAAGTCTGGTATTGATTTTTTAGAGATCATTTGCTGTAAATTATTCACGTGGAACAATTGACAGTAAATGTAATGAATGGGCACTTATAGAATGCTCAGAATACTTCTATAATGTAAAAGCAAGTGAAAAGGGATCTATTTTAACACAGGGTTTAATTCAGTTGACAGAGAATAACCTGGCTGGGTGATAGCCAACATACATAATTTTCTCAGTCTGTAGTTATTAAGTCATCCTTATTACATCATTCAGGTAAAATATAAAAGCAAATTCTTACTTTCTCATGAAAAGTAGCTCTTCCATCCTCTGACAGCCAGAATTTAAACTATAATAAATCAATCTTTAATGTAATTCCATTGCTACATCTAAACTGCTTTAGAATTAAGTTTGTCTTTAGAAGCCATTTTGTGAGGAGAGCTTGCAAGTATCCTTACCTTTTTTCTTTAACCCAGAACTTTCCCAAAACCATGTTTTTAAGGCACTTTTTTCTTACCATAGGTGGGCTTGTGGGCTGACACCATTGCAAGGCTCATCAGTATGGGTGATGGTAGCCACAGTGTAGAAAATGACTGTTTTCCAACATCTTCCCTTTCATCCCTCAAAAGTCACGTGCTTCTTCAATGCAATATTAATCTGAGAAGGGGGAGCATCAAGAAGGGGAACCACTGGAATGTCATGAACAATCAGGGCCTTCTACCACCCAGCTGGGCCTTTGTTTCAATTTGAAATGCTTAGGGTAGCTCATCTGAATCAGGATGGTGAGGTTCTGAAGTTCTTAGGAGTTGGTTTTTTTTCACAGTAGGACACTGTGGTGTGTGTCTAGAGTGATGAAGGCAAGAAGGGTGAAGTAGCGTGTGGTGGGGCAGCTTGTGCTGAGACCTGTGTGGGGAAGAGAGTGGCAGCTTAGAAAAATTACATGGCTTTGGCCATACTGTTCAGTGGTAGCATTCTGTACCTTAATATGTATCTCCTGTGCCAGAAAACAAGAATTTTTTTTTGCTACTGATAGTCTTAGCTGACCTGCATCAGCCACTGTTTTAAAAATGCAACATAACAAACATTTATGTGCTGGGCATATGTCGTGGCCTTATCACATTTGCTTGGATAAAGTAGCCTTTTCTACTAAACATTACCTTGAATTGTAACCATTTACTTTATATAAGTACTTCTCTTCACATAAGACACAATGAGGTCACACATTGATCTGCAAAACAATGGAAGACAGCTATATGGGAAATGAGAGAGCATTGGAAAAATGCTATGTGAAGGAATACGTGATTTCCTACCAATCACATACACACGTAAGAATCCAGGTCTGCTTGAAAATCTGAATCAGGTTTGTGTCTCCAGGATGACTAGAATGTCTGTTTTCATTCTTTCTCAGTCTGTGTCAAGTAGAACCATTTCTTTCATGTAAATACCACGTTATCCTTGTCTAGCCTAGTAGCTTATGCTCACTCTACCTTATAAGTTACTTTTCTGCTGTGTTAGGGCTAAACTTACTCAATGTTTATAAATGCCTTCCTGCATGCAAATGTGTTCTTGAATTAAGACTGAACAGTGATAGAAACTGAGTGCATGAACATTGAACACGAAGTCAGCCTCAGGTATATAAGAAGCATTCTTACATCTTACTTTATGTATAGTATGCTATTCCTGGTAGTCAGTGAATCACTAGCTTTGATCATAGTTTAGCATGTTGTGTCAGAATAACCACTCTTTTCTTCCAATCAGAATTCTAGGTAAGATGGAGACCTTTCTTGGAGGAGATCCAACCTTTTTCATGTATGTATGAAGCTATGGTTTTGTTGAACAGACTGTTCATAGGAGGATCGTGCCCAGAAGAAAACCAAGTCCTGCAGTTCAACATTTTTTTCTGACATTTTAACGCCCTCTGCTAACTCAGCTCATACTGTTTTAGCTACAGAAAACTCCCAAAAGAGACACAGTTTTTTGTGCAGAGAGTACAATATTTTGTGTATGCTTATTGCCAGAGTAAATCAAATGATATGTCAAACAAATTCATTGTCATGGCAGTCACTGGCAGGGCAAGGCCAATTTCAGGCAAGAGAAAAAAAAAAGAATACAATCAACTCATCTAACTGGCAAGTATGACAAATGGAGACTAGTCAATTCTCCATTTTTTCTGCCAGAACAATTTCTTTTTTAGAATGCTTATTCATACACAGTAATATAAATGTGTCATGGAATTTCTGAATTTGGAAGAGAGATTTTCCACTTCATCCTTCTGCTAAGAGCAGGGCCCAAATGCAGGTTTCTCAGGGCCATGTCCAGTCAGGTATTTAACAGGTCTAAGGATGGAGTTTCCACAACTAGCCTAGACAGCCCATTCTAGTGATCAATCACCTTTACAGAAAGTAAGTTTTTTCCCTTTGTTTAATAAAACTTCCTACATTTCAATTTATTCCTCTCATTCTTTCATGTGGACATCACTGAGAAGAGGCTGTATTTGCCTCCTGTGCTCTCTAACCCTATCAGGCATTTGTACATATTGATAAGATTCCCCTGAACCTTCTCTTCTTTGGGCTAAACAGTCCTTGGTCTCAGTCTCTCCTTTTATGAGAGATTTTTCAGTGTCTTAATATACTTTGCATATTATGTGAGAAGAATAATTTAAAATAATATTGCATACATATTTACTCCTTTGGCAAACATGAAGCTGTCCTAATTCATAGTAGGAAATATTTATACTTTATAGCTGAGAGTAGTTTTTCCTTTGTTCTTTAGCATGTTTACCCAAGCTGTGGCATAGCTATTTCTAGAAGAATTTCTATTGTTTTATAAATCACGCCTTTGAACCTACTTAGGACGTTCTCTTTTTCTTTTTTTTTTTACCATAAAGGTGCATTTTCTTGTGCTCTGTTATACAAGTGGAGTTTCTCCTAGAAAGGTACAGTCATGCTTGTTTATTTTTCTGTTTTCCTCATGCACTGCAGGAAAAAACAGAGTGGACAAAAACAACAGACAAATCTCTTTTCCTCTTAGAGCTCAAGCTTGTGCCTGAAGCAATAGGTCTAACCATCCTCAAAGACTTGGTCATTACTTGATGAACTCATTATTATTTTAGGCTGGTTTATTTATAGAAAAATGAGTCCCAGTTGCACAAGCACATTTACCACTCATATGTTGCAAAACTATGTATACATATAAGAGTACATATTTTCGTATTCCAGCCTCTACAAAATTTCATTTCTTTTTCTTTTAGGTCTCTAAAATGATCACTGCTATTTAATCTAAACTCAGCTCCCAGCTATCACTAAGCAATGACTTATTTTTTAAGTACAAGGTTCTATAAAAAAGTGATGCCCAGTGACATCACTTCTAATTTTCACTGCATTGAAGAAGTTTCTTGATTCAAATCTTACCTGAAAATCTTAGTGTGCTTTGCAACTTTTGTTTGATTCTATGTATGGTGCATTGTGGTGACATGTAAGGTTGATGATATAAAAATAACCAATTTATGTTCTATTTTTGACTGAAATTCTTTCCATAATTTAGCTTGCAGCACTGAGAGATGAAAAGATAGATAAATTTGTGTTTTGTTTTTTTCTTTTGGTCTGTTCAAGGCAGAACCACAATAAAAACTATTTAAACATAGTTTTAGTCTTGTTTTATGGTTGAAAATCAAAATTGTTTTTTCAAAGGACAAAAAAAAAAAATAGGAACTTTTCACATTTTTACTGTGTTTGATGCAGAGTTTCCTTGACGATAGTGTTACAAAATATTCTCAACATCCTAGAAGATGTCATGATCCTTGTGATACCTTATCTATGTAAGGAAGGAGTAATGGAGAATGGGAAATTTCTGCTTTAACAGATGCCACAGTTTACCTAAGCTTTCCGGGGACTTCACCCCATCACCGTCATAATAACCCTTAGTTTCAAATACTGTCCTTTTAAAATTTAAGAACTGTCTTGCCTAATGCAATTTGAATATAAATTCTGTTTCACGACAAGAGATTTTTAGTCCCTTCAGCAGATATATGAACAAATGGACATTTTAGACCAAATTCTGGCGCCTGAATCTGGAGATTACATTTGAATTGAGTTCCACTTGCATGTCTTCCACACTGATCATGACAATAAATTGCACCTCAAAACATCACTCTAACATTTGTCAAATTCTTATCAGCCTATAAAACAACTGTCAATTTTATAATCAGGTCACATCTTCCAAAGTAACCATTTTGCAGAATTAAAACTTTCCTTGATCAATACTGATATTTCTTCACAATTCATTTGAAAATCTAAACTTCTAAAATGCATCAAATTAAATTCTCACTTTACAAAAGATATTTCCTTGAACCTGGCAAACTATGACCAATTCACACTTTGCAGTATTGCAAAATTACTAAAGTAGCAGTTTATATCAATGAAGACATTGATGTAGCTGTGTCTAGTCACGCACGTAACCACTGTGATACGCAGTCTTTTATGTATCAAACCCAAATTTCGAGGAGATACATCTTTAGATCCCAGTGAAAAAAATTAAACATAGAAAAAAAAATTCCTAGATGCAATCTTTCATCTTCCAGATAACATTCAGATGAGATTTTTGTGTCCATGGTTACCAAGTCGTTGTGCAGAGATTCATTTTGAGCATTGTGAATAATGCTACTTTTTAACCTTACCCTTCAACACTTAAATTTCCTCTGTCAGATTTCAGTGACAAAACACATATGGTTACAAGAAAGGCATGAAACCCAGCACTTAGTCTGATCTCACGTCTAGGAAATTATCTGCATGATGTAGACCTTCACAGCCAGGACTGTGGTTGTGCTTATGTAACTACTAGTGGCTGATAGTGAAAATTAGTATCAATTTCAGTTTAATCCAATACATTTATATCTGTTACATTCCCCAGAAAAGGACATTTCATATATTTAGTCCACTGTTATTATCTGGGCATGTAACAGACTTAAACAGTGTTCAAAATGCAGAGGAAATTTTACTGGCAGTCTAGCATTTTTCCATTTTTGTTTTTAAATAAAAAACTTTGCTATTTTGAATCTACCTTCATGTGATTTAGTATTAACTGAAACTTATTTATTATTTCTGGCACTATCTCCATCTTTTTGTAATGCTAGGAATTAAAGCAGTATGTCAGTACACAGACAGGCACCAATATATACATTTATATGATAAATAAAATCAATCCCTCTATTCCTACAATCTCAAATTATGTTTATCTTCATCATTGTCTCTCTTAAAAATTTGTACAAGGCTGACAACAAAAAGAAGAAAAACCAGATGTCATTTTTAAAATTGGACACAGTTTTAATTTTCCACAGCAAGTATAGTAGAAAGGAAGTACTTGTTCAGACCCTTACAGCTCATCCTATTTGCCAGCATTTCACACAGAAGTGCTAACAGCTGTGGAGGGTCAACTCTTTGCTGAAAGCTGGACAAAGTTTTTGTGTTTCATTTTCATGGAAAGACTATTCTAGAAACTTGAAAGTGGCTGAGCAGAAGGCTTTATAGAACATTAAGTTATTCAGCAAACATGAAACAAAAGGTTTATTTTTATTAAATACTATTTATTTTTGCAAATAACCGAGGTGTGTAATAAACCATCAGGTGGTATTTAATATAACTACTCTGTTACATTAATATCTATTAAAATCAGTTTTGGGAGAAGAAGACATACTCAATGTTGTCTTGGATGCTCATGCTATGTCAAATGTTCATGCAGTTGTGCACCACCCCATCTCCTTTATAGTGGTTACTTGTTCCGACTATTATATTTTCTTATTACTGTTAACTATAATACTGTCATTACTACGGAAATATTTCCCCTTATAAGTCAGTTAAATGTAGGGAAGGATTAAAAAGTAACATTCATTTTTCATTGCAACACCCATCTAATTATTCTTAATATTAATATTTATTGTATAACACCACTTATTACAGAATCATTTTTAATATGAACCATAATTATCATAAGGATAAATTAATTCCTACATGAATATTATTTAAAACTACTATGTGGTAGTAACTCCCATATTGAAAACATCATATTTTCATACCACAAAAATAGTGGTTTAAGTAAATATTTCATAATACTGTTTAATGCTACATTTAACATTGGTCTGAATAAATACTTAAGGTGTTCTTAGTCTCATTATCATATGGAATATAAATTAAAGATACTAGATTATGTATAATGTAACATGATGTAATCTGTTTCTGCTTATTTTTATTTCAGATGTTCTTGCCTCATTTTCTTGTTGATATTTTAATGGAATTTCCTTGCTACAAAATTATGCAAAAGTATCTCAAATCCAACTTTCTAATTCAGGATCCATGCAGATAATTATTCAAATGGCCCCTGGTTATAAGTGTTCAGACTGGGGAGCAGGGAGAACATGTATAATTAATTTACTTAGAAATGTCAGAAAACTCAATGATGTATAATTAAATAGCACAGCAATAAATAGATAAATATCACTTAAATCCATCATAAACTCTGATGTGACAGAAAAAAATGATTAATAGTAATATAGGATGAAGAATATTTTTTATAATAGAACATTCTTTTCAGACAGGTCAGCTTTATGGATTCAATGTGGCATATTTCTTTAAGGCATATATATGGATAGGTTCATATTCATCAATATTTAAAGTCTGAAAGATCACTGATAATTATCCTAAATAACTTTAGGATTATATTTTACTCTGGTGTAAGCTTAAATGCATTATTGATAAATAGATATATACATATTAGAAGAAAACTTCCAGTAATTTATTTTAAATTGTGTTCTTATTCAATATCACATAAATAAAAACAATACAAGGCTTCAAAACTCTCCCCATACTTAAATATTTGTATTTATTGTTAAATACTTTACACTGAAAATACTGAATCATGTTATATTACCGAAAGAGTATGACTCTTTCTTGTAATATATAATCAAAGCTAGCAAGAGAAAAGAGCTTTAGACAAGGGAAACTAATAGTTTTTAAAATTGTACAAACAACTTTGTTTTACTTAACGTTAATCTTTTCTCTTAAATATTTTTTCTTGCAAATTTTGATCATGCTGTGTAATCACAACTAAAAATTATCATCAGTTATTAGAGAGTTTATAAAAAATATATTATAGAGAATTTTACCCATATGTTCCTTTACATGGAGTCTTATACATATCCTTGCCATCTTTGGGATGAGAAGAGGAACTGACCTGTTGAGATATTTGTCAGGTTTTTTCCTATGAATTTGTGTGAAATAAATAAAATAAATCTCTATGCCTTGTTGCACTTTCAGAATTGAAGTATACATTAGCTGAAGTGAAAACAGTCATAAGGGATACTCTTAACAACCATTTCTCAAATCCTGATGCAGTATGCATGTTCAACATGACAATTACAGTGAGAAAGTGTCTGCTACATTTGCTGTGTAAAGGGAACTGCAGAACTGTGTCACTGCAGATGCATACTAAAATGCATAATAAAAAGATAGCCATGAGACTCCTAAAATTATAAATTGGTATAATTTATCAGAGTTCATCTGCACTATGGAGATACCAACAGATGCAGAATTGAAACTGCCAGCATTAGCACAATATCTGTATTTTCATTCCTGACCCGCACACCTTTCAGCATCAAATAAATGCATTAAATCAAAAGCTCTAGTTCTATGTGTTGGAAAGCTCATGGTTTTTAATCTTTAATTAAAATTCAAATGTACTTCAGAAAGTCTTAAGATATGATTATCCTGAAATGTCATAGAAATTGGTGTTACTTAAGAATAGTGAGAAATTATATGTAGTTAGCAATTATAACAGTTGTATATTTTTTCTAGGTAATTGAAAGGTCTGAAGTTATACTGGCAGTAGCTAACCACCAAGAATGCACTAGAGAAAGTGAAGAAAGTGGAGATTCACATGATGAATTTTCAGTACAGAATCAGATAACCCAAAATGCTTATTTCAAGTTAAAAGGAATAAAAGTAAAACTTGAATAAAACATTATTTTAAAACTAAAACTCACTACAGGCAGTACAATCCACCTTTATTAAGATTACCAGGCATATAAAATTTTCCTAGTCTATATACAGTTTCTTTGGCATAAAGAAATTTGCACTTTCTTGAACACCCATTTTTTAATTTGAAGACCTTATTTCACATATCTTTTTTCACTCACTGAATTAAAAAAATTAATTATTTTACTGTCAGTAAACCCATGTTATCTTCAGCCTGAGTATTAGTTAATTCTAACCAAAACTGAATCTGAAAAAGGGTCATCTCTTATTGGTTCAGTAATGTGAGTAATAACATTTTGAAAATCCTGCCACAATTTTAACAATTTGTTTAAATTTTTAAAAAAATTAGTTTGGTACAGACAAATTCTGCAATTATTTTCATTTTGTATGTTTTCATTCCATTTCAATCCATTTTGTGGATTTTTTTATCTCTTTAATGCTTTTTTCCTCCTTTTATACTGCTTCTTGGTTTTTTGAATTTTAGTAATTGACTTCCATTGTTAGTGATTAGCCCACTAGGTTTCAAATAGCCATATAATACTCTCTTTGACACATGTAGTTCTTTTCCTTCTGTTTATTGACGTTCCCAGAATTCTCTTTGGACTTTGCAGACTTTGCAATTATTTCTTTTTGTCTGTATTCAATTATCTATGTTCAACTCTTCCATGAACACTTATAACCTACTTTGATATTGTGTTATTATAAAATATTCCTCCCTCATGATCATTTATCTATTGCAACACGTCACATGAGTTTCTTTTCCCCCTTTTCTTTGTGTGTTAGAAGTAGGGATGGCAATTGCATAGTGAGTGCAGATTTGTTTGCTTTGATTTTCAGGATCTTCACAGACATGGTAACCTGAAGGTGGTTTTTCTCTAAAATGGACTCTGTCCAGTCACTATGTTGTGTTACTGAAGACCTGTCTATGGCTGAAGGCTTAAAAATGCAATGTTTTTTATCTTCGCAGTCATCTACCTATTATCACAGTTTATTCAGTCCCTCCACTTACATTTTTTGTTTTGTTTTTTATGTAAAAAGGATATAAGGAAAATAACCCTTGAAAACCTTTACTATTATAATTCCTTGGCCTCAGAGTTTGGCATATTCTTGACACTTCAGGAGGAATCTATCAAATCTGTCATTATAGATGAATAGCAGATTCCACTGTGTTCACCTATGGATCTTACTCAGCCTCAAATAAACTCCTGCTGCTCTTTCCTCTTTCATTTAACTTGGTCTTATTTTTCCTGTTTCACCAGCTGTAGATGTCTCACATCATCCTTTTCTATGCCTTTGCAATACTAGCTGTTAGTTTCTTTCTCTACTTACTATTTTTCTTTTTATATTTTACTTGCAAACTCGTAATTTATACTACATGCTTTATACCTAGCATTTAATCTTTTTCTGAGTATTCTTTTCCTTAATTTTCTGTGTTCTTTGAGATGTTTCTATAGGATTCTCAAATATAAATTCCTTCCATTTATGCAGCAGCTCAGTAGCCACCAGGTCTTCAAGGTCTTCACCAAGTTACTCTATGGTGTTTCACTGGGGTATCATTCAAGAGAAAAGGTGGCCTCTTATTTTGTCACCATTAGTGTCTCCATCATTCTTCTTTGATAAGGTTGTGCTGCATCATTATCAACATATTTTCCTTAGTTTCAACAAAAAAAAAACAAAAAAAAAAAAAGAAAGGCTAGTTTTTTCTCTCAGATACCACAGAATATGGGATATATGATATTAGAAGAGATATGACAAGGGAAAAAAAGATGCTGAGACAAGCAAGGGACAAAAAACCGAAGCAGAATCCATGTCTACCATGGAACTTGAATAAATAAGAACTAACAGAAATAGGACATTATCTGATGGAGTTCTGTGTGATTCATTGGCAGTTTCCTATTTTGGGTATGAACAAGAGTAACAAAGAAAGTGGAGGAAAAATTGTAAATAAACTTTAAAACATAAGTCAGATTAAGATTACCTCAACTACTTTGTATTCTCATCCAGTTTTGGTCAATCCAGCTTGTCTAAGAAACTCGTCTATTCCTGGTTATGACATTAATTTAAATAGGGCACATATCATATCAGATAGGGAAGTCAAGAATTTGAAATGTATGATGGGCTAACCTGAAATATTTATTGTTGCCAGTGATTAGTTATCACCACTTCCAAAATCACATGGAACAGATATTGAGCCTATTTGCATTTGCCTATGAAGACTTCTCCTTGAGAAATATTACCCCCAAAAAATTTATCATTGTAGTTTATATTAAAATTCAGCTTGTGTGAAAAGTTAGGAAAATGCTATAATAAAAAAGTATTCTAGGGAAAAGCTTTATGGTTTTGGTTTGTTGTTTTGGGGGGAGAGGGTGTTTGATTGGTTTTGAGTTTGTCTATTTTCTGGGTTGGTTTTGTTTTCAGCTAGCAATCAAAAAGTCAATCAAAAATTCCACAATGCTTCAAAGAATTTTCTCTTTCCCGGTATTTCTCATCATAATGCTATATCCCTAACAGTAGCTTTGTGTTGCCCTTCATTTTATACTGGATTTTGAGTTACATTCTTGGATAGACATATTTTCAGAGATATCAATATAAATAATGTCAATACATCAGTTTCTCTTTAATAAGGTTACAATGTAAAGATATGCCCAAAGGTATATATTCTATCAAAGGTATGTATTCTATCACCATCTGCTGAAATCAGGTGGGGCAGTGATTCTTTTCTCTGTGGGACAGATCCTCTGCTAATGGGCCATCTGTTATAACAAGATGGGGCAATGTTCTTTCTCTTTCCCATGACCCAGCCTTCCTCCAGGAACATATCTTCTATTAATGGGCCATTGAGTCCCACTGCATGACTGATCAACCCATTGTGAGATGCTCCACCCAGGGGGAGGAGCTAAACCTTTCCTACCTAGATAAAAACTGAGATTTGGAACACCAAAGCTGCCCTTACCCACTGGTTTCCAGAGGACAAGAGCTACCAGGATCACTGCCAGGATTTCTACAGGATCACTGCTTCGAGAAGGCCACTTCATCCGGACTGCTACCACCACCCTAACTAAGCAGAGCATCAGGTTGCATTATGACACTGACATTTTTTTTTTTTTTGTACTATTGCATGTATTTTTTCTTTTTCTTCTCTTTTTTTTTTTCCTATTAAACTGCACTTCTGACTTGGAGTCTCTCACTGGTTTTGATTTCAAAACCATTACATAAGCCTAGATGAATCTTCACTGTCTCTGAAAAAAAACCAAACAAACAACCAAAAAACCAACCAAATAAATGTGTCAAGCTTTTTTCACAACATTCAGTTCAACTCTGCTTAAGCTACAGTGGAAGGACAGATGTACTGTGGTAAGAACTGATCTGGTGCTGGAGCTGGTCAGTCTCCCCAGACTGTAAGAAACACAGTGCAGAAACACCTACATGGCTTTGCAAGTGCCAGCTTGTGCCTTATATGTCTTGTGCTAAGCCAGAGGTAAGAAAGTGCTACTGAACCATGCTGACTCTGTTTTGTGTCTGTACTTCTTGCCTTGATGTGTCCTATAGTATCTATATTTTCGGAGGCATCAGAGGTTCAAGTTGTGGATAGTCAAAAAATCAGGAAATACTGAAACAGGGATTTGGAATCTCCCCAAAGTGCAGAAACAGCACAAAAAAGTTCTGTCATTGATTCAGCTTGTTTCCTTGCAGCCAGCAGAGAACTTTGCTTCTATTCATTTGGAGTCAATGTAATTCTGATGTTCATGGCTCCAGTTTCTGCATTAAATTAGACTTATGTTGTTCTTAAATAAGAGAGGTGAGGAGCCAAGCTGATCCATCCTTCTGCAAGTGAAGGAAAAGTTTTTGTAGCTCTCTATCCTTCTGACCTTTTATTTCCTCCGCCCAGCCTCAGTCTCCTACAGTTTAAGAAAGGGGTTAGAAATCTTTAAGGGTTATGTTGAACCTTTCAAAAGGTATGTTTTTCTACTTCAAATTCTTTCTCAAAATGCCTTGTTCAGGACTCTAATTTCCTATCTGTTTGATATTTAATTAAACAGTGGCCCTAAATGAGAAGATACAAGTAAACTCACAATAACAGCCAAAGGGATAACAAAATATTTAAAAATGTCTCTATTTATAAAAATTTTGTTACATATTTTTGAGTGGACTTCTACTTACTAACAAAAGACTTTACACCTTATAAGGTACATCTTAAAGCTGCCTATTCATAAAATAAAAATACTAATCCCTTAAATAATGAAATAAAAAAATAATGATTTTACAAGTTTCTCTGTTAAGGGTAAGTAATGCCTGGAAGTATCACAGGATGCTTGTTAAATCAGAGATGACAGAAATTCAGGCAATGTTTTGGTTTTTTTCTAGCAAATCTCTTCAATAAATACTGGTAGATCAACCAGAATAATTTCTTTTCATAAAGAGATTTGCATTTTTTTCTGCAGAGTGACTATAAAATAGGCATAAATTTTCATGAAGTAATTGTTAGTTCTAAATTATTTTGTAGATGCTTCCTGATTTTCTTACATGTATGTTGAAAAATGCATGTTTCCTTTCAGAACAGGAAAAAAGATGCATGAGTTAGGGCAGAACATAGAGATTTGGTGTTTTACTTGATTTGCATGAATGGAAGAAGTTTGACTTGTCAGAATGGATTGATACAAAGCTACACAGAGATGCAAGGTTTGATCTCCATAAAGGGCCATTCTTTTACTTTATTCACTATTTTTTACAGTACAAATCAGAGAAAAATTGCAATGATATTTTTTTATATTGATGATGTTTTTTGATGATGTTTCATTGATAAAGACACAATGTTATTTTATGACATTGCAATGATATTGCAGTCTGATTGCAGGTAAAACTCTCATATCTTAGTTAGAAAAGGACTTGCCCCAATGCACTTTTTCCTCCTAACTAAAAGTCTGAATCTAGTTCATCAAAAACAGGTTTCTATTGCACCGTATAGTCTCTAACTATGAATAATACTTTCCTGCAGGAGTATAGGCAGACCTTCTGCATGTAGGAGTGCAGAAAATAAGAGTCAAAGCTTTTAATAGACATTTAACTGTTCTTTCCAGTGGTAGCTGCCATTCTCATAATACTTCTATTAGTCAGAACTCTAAACTTTTTGCTGAATGTATGATCATTAAAATGGTAAAAGTATAATCTTCCTACCAGTACTGATTTTGCCACCAGATTTTCAATATGAGCATTTTCTGCCATCAAAAGCACCCCAGCTGTGCTGCAAAACAGGATAAAGAACATATTTCTGTTTCTGCAAGAAGCTGCTTGCTTTGTGTTCTGACCTCTCTAACTTTTCCAGCTCTCCATAATTTTTTTATACAAACCGTACATGGATTAAATGCAAACAAAAAAATAACCAAATGAAAAGGACATAAATGAAGAACAAATCAGAAGCAATCCAGATGTGCCTGCAATTCACTGCCCTTCAGTAGATGGGGACACCATCTATCCTTTATGAACTCCAGTTTGCAGCAAAACATAGGTGGAAACAATGCTCTAGGACCTTTTTTCAGTCTTTTGGATTCCAGAGGAGACCTTCATGAGTCTTCAGGATTTTTTTTTAATATTTAATCAAAATTGCTATCATTAACACCTAAAATTGCACCACAAGCATTTCTGTGAAATTAAGAATCTCAGAATCACAAAATGTTTGAGGCTGAAAGAGACTTCTGGGAGTCAACTTGTCTAACTCTTAAATCCCCCATTCACGCAGGCTCAACTGGAGAGGAGATAGTGGACTGTGTCCAGATGGCTTTTGAATATGTCCAACATCAACATACAGTTGAAACCTTGGAATTCTTCCTAGCAAAATTATAGGAACACAGTTGGAGTTGGAGGAGAAAAATATTGCTATTCGATAACATGGAGTATCGTGACAATAAATTGCATTTGTAACTGTGCTTTTGTTGCCCTTGCCTTAAAAAGGAAGCAGTGACAAAGCTTTAAAATGACATACTACAAGAGCTTTCATATCATTGGACTTTGGGCACCCAAACTAAAAAAGCTAACTGAATTCTTTTCCTAGCGTTTTTCAATTAATTTCAGACACTATAATATTAAGGAACCTGTATATAGTCTTCCTTGGATTAATCATTAAAGGATCTTTCTTTCTCCAGTTGCATGTAGAGGGAACCTAGGGAGCATAAACATCTACCTTAGGTTTGTAGTTATGGCATCTCCCAGTGTAGCCCAGAGATACTATGCAAGAAAACAAAATACTGGGTATCACATCTGCAGCACTTCACTAGATTAGCTAAGAAACACATTATTCACCTCTGTTCTGCTAGCTCTGAGTATTCAGAATTAAAATGGTCTAAACTGCCTTGGGTAACATGAATAAAACAGAAAAACTTTCAACTGTCATAGTATATATCTGAATGTGACAATCTGTGTTAATTCAAAAGGACTAGGTTTCATGCTTATATTAACAACCTATTTAAAATCCCTTTCCACTAGAACAAACTCTATCAGAAACAACAGGAGTACTTTCAGCTGCAAATGCAAGAAACACATTTTCATAAACTTTATAAACATACCTTGTGGCTATTTGTCCTGGTTTGAAGGACAGGTGTCTGCCAATAAAAGGCAGAAGCTCCTTTTCGAAATAGAGAATTT
>JANRMJ010000088.1:30338721-30355124 GCA_025584955.1 Alethe diademata | reverse complement strand
CGTCAAAGATCCTGGGTGTAACCCAGCAGGCTCCGTTAGCATGATAATGGGAAAATTCTTTAAACTAACACAGTAATAGAAAAAAAACCTCAACCCCCAACACTATTGTACAAGTTATTTGAAGTAGCAAATTAAACTCTTTGTGGTTCTAAACATACCTAAGAATAGCAAGGAAGCTGTCAATATATGTGTCTTATATTTCTGAAATTATAAGACACCACAGTGATTGCACAAGCTTTTCCCTTTAACCCAATTATATTTAAAAGACCACAAATCAGATCTGTTTTCCTGTTAGTAGCTAATGATTAGGTCTGCTGAGCTGTCATGGTTTAACCACAGCCAGCAGCTGAGCCCCAGCAGCCACGTGCTCACTGCCCTACCAGTAGGAACTGGGAGAGACTTTGAAGGGTAAAAAGTAGAGAATTTGTGGGTTGAGATTAAGGCACACAAGCAAAGCAAATCAAGGAATTAACTCAGTGCTTCCCATGGGCAGACCGGTGTTTGGCCAGTAGAGCAGGGCCCCATCACATATGAGAGTTACTTGGGCAGACAAACACCATCACTCCATATATCCTTCCCCTCCTACTTCCCCCCACTTTATACACTGAGCATGATGTCACACGGTGTGGGAATGTCCCTTTGGTCAGCTGGGGTCACCTATCCTGGTTGTGTCTCTGCCCAGCCTTCCATGCACACCCACCTTCCTCCCTAGCCTGGCCATATGAAAAGCAGAAATGGCCTTGGCTCTGAGCAAGCCCTACTCAGCAATAACAAGAACATCTCTGTGTTATCACGACTGTGTTCAGCACAAATCCAAAACACAGCTCTGTACCAGCCACTGTGAAGAAAATTTACTCTACTCTGGCCAAAATCAGCACGCTGAGCTCAGGATGTTTTAGGATGATAGGTTTGAATTAAACTGAACAAAATCACTTTTGCCAACAATTGACAGTATGAAGGCATCTCCAGTTCAAAAACCCACGTTGGAAAGGGCTGATGTTTTATGGGAAGATGAGAATAGGATTGATACTTGAAGGTATTGAGATTCATTGCAGGGTTTCTGCAGAAAGTGGAAAGACCACTTTTGTGTATTGCTGGTTTTGCTATATAAAATTTACATTTTAGTCTACAGGGGAGTTCATGTTGTTCAGTCAGAGTGGCAGCAGGTACTCCAGAAAGTGTTCCATTTACCTGTACAACTACCTTGGCCTTATTTTCTTTTCATGTAATAAAAGGGTTTATTTTTAATCTAGGGTTTTGCCTTGAAATAACAGAGCAATCATATTGAATTTGTTCTTCAATTTTGTATTGCAATGTGATTAAATCAACCCTTGGGCTGTCCCAGAGACACAGTTCTAAGCCCCTTTTGTAATTGTGTTTCCCATTTGTTCCTATGAAACAGCCATTTTTTTCCTTTTTGCATGGATATTAACAGACACCCTGAAAATGCGCATCCCCCTGTTTGCCTTCACTATGACGAATGGCATGCTACGTGCCACTCACTCTTTCTCCTCTTCTTGCACAAAGTTGTCAGTGTAAATATTTTAAAGTCAATATTTTTACTTACATTTGTATGTATTTACTTAATTCTTCAAATATTACTTAATACATATATTTATATGCAGTAAAATATTTACATGTAAATGTTTTTATATGCTGTGTAAATGTACAGTGAGAGCTAATTTGTCAGCCTAATTAAATGTAACCTCACTGACTTCCATTATCCTCTCCTTTTTTTTCTTGCTCTTTCCATTTGATTAAGTGTGTGCTTTGCCCTTCACTACTTCAAACCTTCCTGAATTAGGCTACTCACTTTTCTCTCTCTTTTTTGGGTCTTGACAGTCGCAAACTTTCACATCTGCTTCTTAATGCTCCCTCATCACCCTGTGTGTAAAACAAATTGAGTTCTATGTGGCAGAGCACAGTCAGGGCACAAACTCTAATAGTATAATTTTTAAAAGGTCAGAACAGTATTGCTGAAAACTATGCTTGAACAGCTCAAAACTACTGTTCTCATTAACAGAATGGTTTTCTAATCCAACTGAGAGAAAACGTCAGTGGATCTTTGTAATCAAAGGTGCAGAATCATGAGGAGGAAAATGCAACAGAAACAGCAAAATGTTGAAATGTGTTCTGGAACTGTATCAGTGTTTTGCTCTGACAGAACCTAATTTACCAGAAGTTTTGATGCAGACTTTAACAGGAAAAGTCCTCAACAGGCCTAAGAAAACATATTACCTGCTGTCTGCCAGTGGCATATGTATATATATATATATATATATATATATATGTATGTATGTATGTATGTATATATGTGTATATATTCTTAAATCTTATGTTAAAAACAACATGACAGCTAGAAGGCAGACTACCACCTGTGGTTAAATTACAGATGGCATGTGAATGCACTCAGTTATTAAGACACCAAATTTAAGGAGATTTTATCCCTAAATTCTTCACCAAAATAAACAGACATCCTAACTGCAGCTTCAACAAAAAGAACAAAGTAAAACTTTGGTGTATAATTTTTGTCCTCAAGATTGGACATTTGATATACCAGTGTTGTTAAGATGTAACAACACACACAGGCTAATGGCATCTGGTCTGTTAACTGCTTCCTGGAGCAGCATAGCTTACATATTAAGGATTAAAGGTAAAGTTTTGATAGATGATTTTAGAGTAGTGGTTTAGAGTATCTGGTTTTGTTGGTTTTGTTTGTTCACTTTTATGGTCAAACTAGCCTAAGGAAGTTGGTAAAATATACTTCTATATATCACAAAGAAATTGGAGTTGTTGCTGTTGGGATTTTTCACCCCGTATTCTCTACTCTGGAATACTAAAACATCACTATCTACTAACAGTTAAACTATCCAAGCAGATGTTTAAATCCATACTATCAATTTTTTAATCTCACTTAGATAATGGTTACAATATTTGCTGAAACCAAAGGACAAAACTTATTTTAACATCTGATACAGTTCTGTGAATTGTGACCTTCTGACTACTAAATCAAGCATAAATCTCTCATTAACTGCAACAAAAAGAGTATTTCATCCTGTTTATATCACTACAGTACAACAATATATACTTTTTCTTTTTTTTTTTCCTTTTTTTTTTAAATACAGTTTCGCTCCTCACAGTTCATGTCAGAACTGAACTCTTTCTGTATAAGATGGCACAAACTGTTACCTCCTCTGGAAACCTTCATCATATCATGTCTGTTAATTCCAGGGGTTCCATTACATGATCCTACACATACAATTGCTTCCTAAGCAGATGTGTATGAAAAACAAGACAGAAAATTCTGCAGGATCTCAAGCAGCCCATGGGGAGCTACAGCATAAGCCAGACAACTGGCAGGCAAAGGCCTCAAAAACACCTTTTCATCTCTAACCCCTGCTGTGCCATCCTTCCTTAGAAATTTCAATTACTCTATTCTGTCCTGTCCTATATAAAAAGACTCTCTATCGGGTAAAAACACTTAAGCAAGTCTTTCAATATTCAGAAAAGTTAGAACATGAGGTGAGGTAGAGCAGACAGTAAGGAGGGGCTGGTGCCCAAGACCCCATACAGACAGAGTTGCTGCTGCTGTGCCAGCTCTTTCCTTTCAAGTTCTGCAGGGCCAGGCAGGTTCTCAGCCTTGACATTTATTTTCTTCTTCTGACCTACATCTCTTCCTCAATTCATATCTTTCATGCCTCCAGGCACTAATTAGAACATCAGACTGGTAAGGGGATAAAAATATTAGCCAGATATCCTGACCCCCTATATAAGGGCATTAAATAGTGTTCCTTTGCAGTTGATTATAAAATATCTACAAAAAAACCTTTGAAATATCTCACAGAGAAAGAAAAATGATGACATATGATTTCAAATAACCACCATCATCTTCATTTTGGATTTATTTTTTTTAGACTTTCTCCTAAAAAACTTGAAAGAATTAAAAGTTGTTATTGTCAGTTATAGGAAGAAAGGATACATACACAGAACAGTGTAATGGAAGTTCATCCCTTACTCAATTGAAGCAGTTCAAAACTCTATTACATTAGAGATATTAAAAATGTCAATTTCAAGTAAAATAATTTTTAAATATCAGGATTCTGTATGTGTGTGTTTGCATGTGTGTGTGTGTGTGTGTGTGTGTGTGTGTGTGTGTGTGTGTGTGTGTGATCCTTGTTTCTAGTTTATATTGGCTGGTATCTTTGATAAGAAATAATGCTTTTAGTAAAGCATGTCTCCAATCATCATTATACCAAAGAGAAAGGTAGAAGAGGTGCAAATAAATCGGGATTTTGGTTTTAAGGAGAAACTTCTATAATATTTAAATGTGAACCACTACAAAAACTTGTCATACCTTTAAAAAAAAAGATGAAGTCTTTATCGTCTTTAGTGTTATAATCCCTATCAAATATGTTTTTTCTAGGACAAGTAACTAACTTTCAGTTTTATTCCTGTACAACTTGAGGAACAGTATTGCATGAACAAAAACTAGCAGTTGCCACTTGGCCATAGGAGAGCTGGGAGCTGGTGGAGGGAGGGGAAAAAAAATTGACTACTTTCTGCTTAATACAGGATTCAGAAAATGAAATTATATGTACAGTTGAGCTTGCTAAATATTATTTATCAAATACATTATTCATTGAATCTTTGTCATTTTTCATTGACTAATTTATTCAACAAATACTGCCTACAATAGTCAATCAATTCTGCAGCAGTCAAAGTACTATTTGTCAAATGAATTATTTGACAAATAATGACATTATTCAAATCCCTTAGTTAACTGTATTCATTTGTTTACTTCTTTATTTTCAGCTAGCTTCAACCACTGTCATGGAGTAAAGCTGCCTAAATACAAATTGATGATGCACATTATATGCCAACATACAGCACAGACAGTGTCTATTTTCCATCAGTTAATTCTTATTAAAAAAAATTGCTAAAGAACAAGTTGTAATTGTTCTTTCCTTCATATGTTCTTTAATAGTTTGTTTGTTTCCTCTGGTCCTTCTTTCTAGCTTACCATATAATTGTCTAGATGATCATGGTCTTTTTTATATCATTTACATCCAGGAGGTTACCTGATACCATTTTTGAGAAATGCTTTTCAATAGCAATCTTTGGTTATCTCTAAAGATTTGATTAAAATTCAAATACTCAGATATGGGTTCATAAAAACAGAATTCTGTGAATATATGTTATGCACTAGAAAATTATCTAAGCTCTGCTTCAGTCATTTCCATGACTGGAAAACAAGGAATTCACAGCGCAGGAACAAATGAGATTATTTCGCAATTAGAAAAATATTGCTACAGACAGCTAGACAGAAACTTTATCCATGAGCAGGATGCTGAGCAAGTGGAACAAGAATTTTTATCCTCCTTTTCCATATGCCCAGTACAAGATAACTGGAACTACATTTGTATAATTAGTGAGTATTCACGACTGCGTCCAAATGCAGAGTAAATTTTGAACATGTTCAATAATGCAGATTTATTAACCTCTCAGGGGAAAAAAAAATTTAAACCCAAGGAAAAAGCCTCCAATGGCCAGCAACAGAAGAGTAGGTTTATCAACTAAGCATAGAAAGTTTGGGTGCAACTTAATAGTTTTGGCCTTTATCAATAGATGCCTCAGTTATGTCTTTTTGAAAAGGATCAGTTGGCAATGTTCCTATACATTTGGATTCTGTACAATAAGTCTGCAATATTCATAAAGCAGTTATATCCATGAAAATCAACACAATACTTATTTTTCTGTTTTCTTTGCAATAAAATATTTGTGGAAATGATAAATTACTTTGCAAACCATGGCTCAAATGGTAACCCTACTCCAACACCATATCCACAGAAGCACCAAGTCCCAAATTGTCCCTACTCAAAAGCCTGACTCTGAGTGACTAAACTGATAGAATTTGCCTCCTTATATTTAACCAAATTGTTAATGATTCAGGTGTAGGTAGCAATGATCTCTTGTCTGGTGCTACAACTCACGTAGCAGTCATGATGTTACTTTTAAGGATAAAAGTAACTGCATTAACTGAAAATATGGACATGCTTAACAAAACTACTAATAATATGATTTAACTACCTGAGAAGTCTAGGAGAACTTAGAACCCAAAGTAATCCCCAAGAGTAGTATAGCTTATTTACATGCTTTCTGATCCTTGTTATGCTTAAACAACATTTTGCAAATTCAGCAAGGTAAAAGATTGCAATTTTATGGTAAATTTATTATTTTTGACTCACTAATCTTCAGTTTGATGAAGAAAACACCTTAAAACATCTGAGCTGCAGTATGCCTGGCTGGCTTGTTTCGGGTCCTGGGGATAATATGCCATCTGTCTTTGTTCCTGATTTTTTTTTCCCCCAGCATATCGACCAGACAGAATTGATGCTTCAAACACTTAACTTCTCTGAGGTGGAATACAGTTCCAAAATATAGAGTAAGGGATAGCACACTGCTAAAGCTATAGTTAGGGAGAGAGATTTTGCTGAGGGACAACTCTGCACCCCACTGTGAGGTGTCAGTTTGTGCACAGCCTTGTAGACAAATGAGCTCCAGGAGGCCTTGCCTTAAAAACAAGTCATGGTTGGTCTGAGCCATACAGCTGTACCCCTTGACATGTTCTCACTCCAGCCTTCATATGCCTATTTTTCATATTTTACACGGCTTTTGATCTAAATAAGCAAGTTGTCACACAAGGGGGAGAAAAAAATTACAAGATTCAGCAATTATACCAGGAAAAAAATTACAAAGATGTGTGCTGCTTTCTATGGTGAGAGTTCGCTAATACAGGATCTCACACTACATCTTTTGAAGGACCCTGCACTGAACTGTAAATGCCCAATTCTGCTACCCTGCAATGATGAGAATCAGTGGCAATTGTCCTAACAAATGAGATGTCTCCAGATTTACTTGTCAGTAAACAAGGAGAGCAGGACTTGGAGTTGAGGGTAGCTATCTTGTAGGAACAGAGCCAAAGCCTGGGCAGTTCCACAGCTAAAGAAAGGAGACAAAGCATATGTTGCCTCATATGAGCTAAATGTCACTTGTCTTCTGGAGCTGTTTTTCCTGTAGGATTGCTTTTACTTGTTTCCCACACAGTACATAGGTACTATAAAAATTTAATTTCTAATCTAAATATTTAAATCCCACTCAAACCTGTTAACATTTTGAAGGGTAAACACAAGGGAGATGAGCATTTGTTCAGCACTGTTCTGGGCCCCAATGAAAGGCTGCATCAGCTCTAACTCTTTTTGGCATTTTGGGGTATAGTTGTTTCTTAGTAATTTCAAACATATTATGTCATGGAATGATTTAATTTTTCCAGGACAATTAATTTACAATAAATTACTGAACTTTTGGGTACTGGAGTGTTATTTCCTGCATGGTGGCTCTTTTGTTTTGGAGTTTTATTGAGTTTTTTCCAATAAATTGAAACATTTATGAATCAGAGAGCATCATCAAGAAGTTAGAATTTTATAAATATTTCCAGTGTTTAAGTAGCATCACTTAAATTATTAGCATTTGTGTTGTACATTATCTTTTTTTTTTGTTGAGATTAAAATTTAAGATACAAAGTCTTTCCTAGGTAACAGGAATCCAAAGTTTTCTAAGAGACACTGCAATTACTGTGTAATTGATCTTACACAGTAAGATCTTACAAGTGAATTCAGAAGTTTTCATCCATATGAAATTGTGATAATACAAAAATATGTGAACGCATGATACTGATCATGGAAGCCTTATAGTCTAAATAAAAATAATTATGACCAAAAATGGCAAACGATCAAACAAAAAATTATCAATCTGAATGTTTATGTTAACAAGAAAATCAAATCAATTTTCAAATTAAGTATACTCCAAATGTATGAATCTAAGAAACTAATAAGTGGTTTCCATAATTACCTTCTTGCACAAAAAATGTAATTTGCTGTAACAGATGAATAACGAAAACTTTCATTCTTAATAGTATTATATTTTCCTTCTCAAAAAATCTGCATGGTTTAATTCTTTTTCTTCATACAGTTTGTTAGCTTCGTTAATTTTAAAGCAAACAGCCTGAAAACATCACAGCTGAAGGCTATGAACATTGCTGTAAGTGCTTTTATATTGATTTCAGACTACTCTCACTGAGTGCATCAGCATAATATTAGTGCCATAGGCAGGCAATATGTGTTCATTAGTAGAGAATCAATTTTATCTATTTTCATACTTGAAATCATATTTAATTAATGAGAAATCCAAGCAAATTCTTTTTTGAAACAAAAGAACTCTGATCCCTCTTTAGGAGTTCCATTAATTTATAATGTTCTTTAGAACCTAAAAATTGTTCTGACTTATCTTTTCAATGAATAGGGGTCTGTTCCTATCACTATAAAGAAAAATTCCTTCAGGCAAGTTTCTTGAAATTCCCTAACACATCGATCATTACAGAAAATAAAAACATACTTCAAACAACCTCAGCATGGTTGTACCCATAGGCACAATTTGGCCAACAGAAATTTAATATCTAGGAAAACAAATAAATATTTGTACTTGCTATTTGCATGGAAGACAGCTGAAAAGAACCACATGTTTACTTAACTGATTTTTATAGCTTTTATTAATTGAATCTAAAAAATTGGCAGCATTATTGCATTTGATCTATTAAAGAGAAATGAAAATCTATTGCACCAATATTAAATAATGACCAAAAATCATGACAGTTACATTAATTGCACTACTTTTGGTGTCTTATTTTACAAAATACTGTTATAAACTTACCTATTACCATAAAATCCTAGAGATTTTAGATGTTTCCCTGAGCAACACAGTGTGGAAAGGTGGAAGCTGAGAGTGGTGTAGAGTTGTTAAGGCAGCTTAAACCCCCCTGTGGCCTCCTGGGGGAACAGTAGGTTTATAATAATAATAATGACATCTAGAACTGGCACTCAGTTGATCTGCTGGCCCCTCTTTGAACTGCCAAAAATATTTAGCTTGGCCAGTGCACCAAAATTACTGAGAAGTTGTCTGGAGGACAAAATTGCATGCATTATCTCATCGAGTGGTGATATCTATCAATCCTATTGTCTTACCCAAAAAAAAGTCAACAAGAAACTGTAAGTCTGATGAACTCTAATTGATGACTTGTATTGCTGATTAATGGAGAAAGAGGAAATGGGGAAAATTCCAGCTTGCTTTGCTGTTCTCATATATTTCTGCAACTGGTTTTCTCCACATTGTGCTCTAGTTTGGGACCATGACCACCGAGGCTACAAGCCAAGTTCCCACCTAACTCCCTCACTCTCCACTCTCTGTGGGAGAGGGTTGAAAATAGAATATGAAAGAGAAATCCTGTGGTCAGGATAAAGGCAGGCAAAAATGCTTACCAGCTCTTGCTGTGGTCGGCACAGGCTCAACCTGGAGAAATTTATATTAATTTTGTTGGCCTGTTGTATCAACACTTTCTCCTCATCTGACATCGACATTCATCACACTTTTCTTTGTTCTCTCGACCTCTCTCTTTCAGGTGTTTCATTGCCCTTTTTTGAATACTCCTTCCAAAAAGTGCCATGAATGGGACTGAAGGGCTCAGTTGTTCCCTGTGGTGGCTCCCTGTGTTTGGGATGGGCTGTGTCAGGCCCATGGTAGCCCCTGGCCTCTTCCCTCAGAGGCCACCCCTCTGCTCCTTCTGTCAACTCCTGGGCACCTGCACCTGCCACAGGAATCTTACCTAAGCATTTTTCTCCACTATACCAACCCCCTTATTTATTTTTTTTTTCATCTTTTTGCAGCAAATTATCTGGCAGTACCTAGCTGGGTACTATATAAACACACTATATGTGTGTTCCTCTAGGAAAATGTAAAAGTTTTGATGGTTGATGTTAGAAGGCTATACGTATTTGAGATTGATAGCAGTGCATTGTTTTCTATGCAAGTTACATTATTTACAGAAATCTCTTCTTGGTGCAGTATTCAGTCAATGAAATAATTATTCTCCCTTTCCTTTGTGCTGGCACATGAAATAAAGTAAATAATAAACACCAGCATGTGAAATGCCACTATCTGTTTATTTGAAATCTTCTAGGCCTTCATGCAAGATCATCTTTGGCTGTACCTTTAGTATGCCAGACAACAGGATTTTTTAATTTTTTTTTAAATTTTTTTTTTTTTAAGTATTCTCTGGCAAAATGGAAAATATAGATTAAATACTTAAATAAATTAAAAGACAGAAAAAGAGGTCAAAAACTAGGAAATATTTTGTCTTAACAAGCTCTTCTACTTTCAGCTCACTCATAATGAAAATGATACGCTGGAAAAGGAAACCTGGAGATTGTTTGTGGAAGGTATAGAAGATAATGCAAGGACAAAGAAATACGAAAGAATGGCTAAAGAGTAGGCATTTGGAAACACTCATAGTTCTTGTCATACACAAAATAAAGGAAACACATCAGAAGTTTTAGAGTTTTTCTCAGGTGCTGTGTGCCTGAATCAGAAATTATTGTTTTAAAACAAAAAACGACAACAAAAAAAAAAACAAAAAAACCAAACAACCCCTCTGCAAAAAACTACCCAAAACAAAACAAACAAAAACACAACAAACAAACAAAAAAACCAAACAAAACCCCACACGTAAATCAACTGCATAAAAGCTCCAAACTAGACTATAGTACCTGGTCAGAAAATTGAGAGTCAGGAATTATTTTCTGTAATATTCTCACTTGAATATGATTTGAGTTAGTAACGAAGAAAAGCTAATTTCATTTCATGGTTGTTTAGTGGACTGTGAGACAGATACAGAGAATCATTTCATATGTATTTAATTTGCAGTGGGCAGCATTACACATTAGACCTGTGGGCAGTAATCCCAGTGGAGAAGTGTTGTGGTTTAACCCTCAGAGGGGGGAGAGAACCAGGCAAGTAAAAGTGAAAAAACTCATGGGTTGAGATCAAGACATTTTAATAGGGAAGTAAAAGACACACTCACATAAGCAAGGCAAACAAGGAATTCATTCACCACTTACGATGGGCAGGCAGATGTTCAGGCATCCCTGGGGAAGCAGGGCTCCATCTCACATAAGGGTTACTTGGGAATACAAACATGATCATTTCAAGTGTTCCTCCCTTCCTCTTTCACCCCCCATTTTTACATGCTGAACATGGGCCATATGATGTGGGACATCCCCTTGGTCAGCTGGGGTCGGGTGTCTCTGCTTTGTCCCTTAACAATTTCTTGTGCACCCCCAGCCTCCTCACTGGCAGGGTAGGGTGAGGAACAGAAAAGGCCTTGACTCTGTATAAATGTGGTTTAGCAACAATTAAAAGGTACCTGTATTATCAGCAGTGTTTTGAGCACAAATCCTAAACACAACCCCATACAGAGGCTGCTGCAAAGAAAATTAGCCACAGCCCAGCAAACACCAGCATAAGCAGTTAAGGACTAAAGAGATAATCTGCTTCCCTGTAATTCTAGCTCAGAGCAAGGCTGACTGAAACAGCACCACAAAGATTTGAACTGCTCCTGAGTACCTTGTGTCATTTAGGGAGGAAGAAGCAGGGACAAGAATAAAGCAGTATTACTTACAAATAAAACAAAACTCTACAGTAATTCTTACTGTTGACCAGCTAAAATAATTTTGCACTCATAATGACAGATGACTTTCTCTGATCTTGACAAGTTGTTTTTGTCCCATTGAGGCAGGATTCTATAGGAATTAAAGTATGAGTATTGCAAAAAGAAGAAACTAATCATTTTTGCAATCTTATTGTTTATAAAATTGTATTATGGTAAATATAAATTCATAAATAAATTGAAGTAAATTAGAAACTATTTTTCAAGGATTTTGTTTTATAATTTACTTAAATTTATTAAGTTTATATATTTATAATTATTTGACGTATTTTAGGAAACTATTATACCAGAAGGTAAAGCAGGTATTTTCATTTGGGAAGCTGACCTGTTTGGTTCCTTTCAGTCATCAAGCTTCTACTTTTCCTTCTTACTTCATAAATAGAACACACAGGACAGGGACAAAATAAAGACATTATATCCAAAATCCTTGTTTGAGAAAGACTTTTGATGTATAAGTGTATTATTCTAAAAGGTAAATTTCGACTATGCAGGCATGAAAACCTGTAAGGATTTTAAAACTGTAAATTCTACACCATAACCAAATTATTCCATGAAGGACTTTGTAAGACTTTGCTGACATGGATGGACAGTGAGATGCAAAGAAGTGTGCAAAGAAAGATAAGCTAGCCAAATTAACATACCAGAGAAATTGTCTCAGATACACTGCATAAAGAACAGAAACACAGTAGTGTACACCCTAATTTCACAGAGTTAGATATTTCAAAGGAAAAGAGTGTAGAAAGATCTGAAAGTTAAGAGTTTTTGCCTATGACAATTGTTTCCCAGGATTTCACTCAAGAGACTACAGAGAACAGAGATGACATTCAAAATGTATCCTCAGAATTCCCTGTTGCAAATTTGGGGACTGCGTTTTACCGATAAATATTCACAAGACATAAAGTGAAACAAAAATACTGAAATTTATCACAACATCTTCACGTGACTCTTTTAGTTGGTTCTAACTTGTCCCATAAAAATCAGAGGAAACTGAAGATTCAGTTATGCTTCTCTCTGCCAATGAGCACATACTCTGACTTTCAGATGTAGAAAGGGGATGAGACTGAAAGGAGAAATGTAGGAAAAAAGTGACAGGATGTTGGAGTTTTCCTAAAAGGCAGTAAGTGCTGAGTTGTGAAAATGTAAAATTAAATAGGATTCATGACCTGTACCCCTTTTCTCAAATATTTAAGTCATAAGCATGGATTAGCAACAAGTCTTCCAAAATGTTGTGGAAAAAAGATATTAAAAATAAGATGAATGTATCGATGACTGAGAATTATCACAGTGTTTTCCATCTATGAGAAACAGGCAAATTCATGTCTATCTTGATATAATTTTTATATTTTCTCCATATTGAGACCAATATAAATATTGTATATGCATATACATTTATATTGTAGCTTGCAGTTTAGGTTTTAAAATCAGAGAGTATGACAGCAGTCTAAAATCAAGGAGCTAGCCAGAAATATTTTGAAATCTTTTTATTCTTTTATTTCATATATAATAAAGTCATAAAAAAGACAAAATAAATTTCATTATATACTTCAGGTACTTTGAAAAAGCCACAAGATCAGCTATTCATTTGCTTTTACTTCATGAAAAGATTTTCTGAAGCCACTTAATGAGTGGAAAAGTGAAAGCGAGAGAAGAGATCAAGACTACAATGTGAGATAGATATCAGAAACCAGGGTTAGGAAGTGCATGCATATGCTTATGATTGTGCTGTATTTGTGGAATGGTTACAGTTCATTTGTGCTAAGTTTAACATGAGTGGCTTTTTTCATAATGTAAATATGAAGATTTAATCAGCTGAAGACAGCTAAGATTTATATTTTGTTTAATTTAGATTTGTATGTTTCCAGATTTTTTAAATTTATTTATTGGAGAAGAAATTAACGTATAGACCACACAACACACATACATTCTCATACACACACAAATTCTATGAGTGTGTACACGTGGATATATCCCACCATAATGGAAACAAAATGCGTTCTGTATAGTAAAGAATTTTTTTATAAAAGTGATACAGTCCTACACTTCAGATTAATAAGCAATTACATTTTTTAAAGTATGTTAAGCAAACTATAGCAACAGTGTGAACTCCAGATTTGGAGCTTTAGCAGTGGACCACACAGAGTACTGTAAACTTGAGTAATGTTTTTTTCTGTCTGGCTAGTACATAATGCCAATCAAAATTGATCTATCCCTAAAATAAGGGGTTTTTTTATTATTACCAATACTGTGGAACTAATAAAAAATGAAATCTTTTACTTACAAGCTTTTAAGACAGAATTGTATCCACACTGTTTCTGTACTCACATCCCACATGTCTGCTCAGAGGAAAATATCTCTGCGGAGTCAGAACTGAGCTTTCTGATAGGGATGGGTAGTTTTGCTAACCACATGCCAACCACCTTACATCATTGGCTTTCCTAGTGTTCATCCAGTTTTACATTTCCAAATAGCACCATTACTTTGAGAAAAAAAATTATTTAGAAAAGCAATTTGAAGAATGGAAAGAGGTGATAAATGCTCCTTGAGCATCTATTATCTTGCAATTTTTTATTTGGGTAATTAATAGTTTTGTTTCAATGACTACTGAATTCCAGCTGTGGCAGCTTCCTCAGATTCTGAGATATAGATATATAAATTTCCTGACACCCTGTATCTCAGAGCAACCAGGGAGAACAAACAGATAAGTAAATAAAGAAGTGAAACCTCCCTTTATATTAGAAATTAATGTTTTGTTCATTCACCTTCAAACATATTGCATAGTGCATAGACTTATCTAGAAGAGCACTTCTAGGAAGCTGAGATTTTTCCTCTTCACCTTAGAAGGTGCTAGTTTCATTTGCTTCTATTTTCTTAATCTGATTTTTTTCATGGCATGAGCCTTGAAAGCAAGCACATCAGAGTACAGACCTATTCTATCCTGGAATTAGTCTTAAAAACTGAAAGAACCAGAAATTTGTAGATTTTCTGCTGAATTAAATCCATTAGAGGATTTCATTTGATTAATTACAAATTAATATTCACCTCTAATTGGTTCATAATGTATTTTTCTACATGTACTAAGGCACATTTAAATATTAATTATTAGTAATATGAAAAATGCACATGCATTAAAAGTCTACTAAGACTTATCTCTTTGCAACAGAAAGTTTGATGGAAAAAGAAAGCAAAACAGAATAATAAGCCAGAATTCCAAGTAGTAACAAGGTTTACATGTCTTCAACATATTTCACTATGAAGGTCTATGTACAACTGCAGTGAAGTCATTTTCATTGCATGTAATAGAGTTGTATCACAGTCATCATTTTTCAGATAATACACCTACAGCAAAAAAGTACCTCATAGTTTCACTACACCAGAAACTGTCTCAACATGAGTCAATAGGAGCTGGATATAAGCAATTACGCTTAATAATACTGAAAGGAAATAAGATCAACAAATGAAAGGAAGAATACTTTTATCTTCAGGCAATTAGGACATCAAACAGATGGCAGAAAGTGTAGTGGAATAAGGAAGAATTAGTGAAGAGAAGACACTCCATAACTTAAGTGGAAATTACAAATGAATGAGAAATTTTTGCCTAGGTTTTCAATAGGGTAGTCCTTGCTGGTTGATATTCTCATTGAATCATTTCAGTGCATGTTCTGCGATACTTAGTGTTCCTTAAGAAAAGCAAAATGTTACCATTTCAACAAGTGCAAAACATAAGTCTTTCTAGAAAATAAATGATCGAAGAAAGAAGCATCACTTTACAGTCACCTTAGCAGCAACCTTCGCTCCATAGCAACCATTTCCTGATGTAGTGGCAAAAATGCCACAGAAGTATGGGTTCATTGAGCTCATTTTGCTGCTTGGCACGTTAGGAAGGTTTTGTTTCCTTTAGCATCTAAGTATATAAAGAGAGTGCCATATTAGTCTTACTCTAGTTTAAAGGGTGAAAGTTTATTTTGTTAGGTTTTATTTCAAGGATGACTGGCTGGTGAGTGAATGAAGACAGTCTAATCTCTTCTTAAGATCTCTGTCATTAAAAATGCTCAAGTTCTTCAATGGATACCAAAAAGCATTACTTTAACTTCAAACAAGAACAAAAAGAACAGATGTGGAAAGTAGAAGGTATATGGGATCCAAAAGGAGTAAGTCCTGGTCCGCCAGCTGTAGTGGACACTGTTCCTCAGATGCCATCTTCAGCACCCAACAGTTGAGAGTTCAGCCCAAATCTTGTAAATACAAAAGCAAGTAATCATGAATTGTATGTCTTTATGCTGTGAGAAATGGAAATGGGAAAAACAATAAAAGCATGTGCATAAGTTCTTGAAAAAAATGCTCACTGGAATTTTTCTGTAAAGCCAGATAAATAGAAATGCCAGGAGATATTTGTGGTTGTTACTGTTGTTGTGAATTCACAAGCCAAGAAATAACAGATTTACTATGACCTTTTCATAGATGAGATGTAAAATGAGAATCCTGAGATGAAGTATAAAATACTGTAAGATTCATACTCAGAAAGATGTGTATAGTCCTACCTTAATTGAAGTAAAGGAGCAGAAAACAGGGCACACTTATTTACAACCTCTTCAAAGAGATCTAGAAGTAGATCCTGGTATGACAAAACAAATACTCTGTGAGCTTCCCCAAAGAATCTGTGTGGGAGTCCAGGGTGTCTCCCTGGCTCCTCTGGGGATGCAAAACCCCCCCTGGCAGACCCCTCTGAGACCCCCAAGTGAAGCCCAAGTACCTCAGGGGCTGGATTTAGCTCCTTGGGAAAATCTACCAA
>JANRMJ010000088.1:30317462-30333333 GCA_025584955.1 Alethe diademata | reverse complement strand
AGGAAAGGAAAGGAAAGGAAAGGAAAGGAAAGGAAAGGAAAGGAAAGGAAAAAAAAATTACTACCATTGAAAAGAAATAACTGATTGCTAAACACAAAGGGATCAAAGAAAAAAATTGTGCCTGTCTGTGTACCACAGAATAGCACAAAACCCTTTGCACCATTCTTTACAGTTGTAGGTCTGAAAAGTCTCAAAATGCAAAGCTCTTCAGCAGTTGCCTCAGGCATAAAAAAGGCTAAAGGAGAATTAACTGAACTTTATGTAGCATTTTAATGACAAATGTTAGGTTTGGAAAAAGCATGAGACTTTAGTTCTATTTTTATGTTTTCTAGTTTAATAATAAAGCAGGAAAAATAAATATTTATCTTTTTTTGGTTAAGCCCTTTTTATCTAAGCCATTTGTTTTCACTGACAGTAAAAGAATGTAAAATACTGAAAGTAAATTATTTTAAAGTTCCCATATATAACTCACAAGAACCAAAATTCAAGAGAGGTTAAGGAGTTTTTTTATTTTCCTGTGATTCTTTGCCTCTACTTTCTTGATTAATCTGAGACTAAACTTTAAAATGCCTTTCTTTCTCCAAGGCAAGCTTTTAAAAATTCAGAGGTTTACAAGCTGCTCTGAAATACATTGGAAAAATAAATAAAAGGATAATGACTATTACAGTGGAATATTGCTTTACATCTATTGTAATTATCTGTGCTACAATATAGGTTAAAATATTACCTGTTTATTAATACATTTTCAAAGGTCATTACTAACTTTCCTGAAGCATGAAAAAATATACATGACTAAGATTTTTTTTCCTATGACAAAATGATGTGAAAAAGATCAGCCCATAGATGTTCAAGAAACTGAACTAAGTTCAGCCATGCAAAATTTCTGACAAAAGTTCCCAGGGGGAAAAATAAAATACCATATCATTTATCAGTAATATAGTATGGTTTTTGTACAGGCTTTGAATGTTTTGCTATTGAGTAAGGCCAGGGAAGATTTCGTTGGGTTTTTTTGGGTTTTTTTTTCCTGTCATGCAGAATACTTTTTCTGAACAGAATTTGCAAACTTGGTGCATTTTCTAGTCTCTGTGGACATCTGGCAGTTTGATTTGGTTCCTGGATTTCTGGAGAGACTGAATAAGAAATGACATAGGAATTGAGCATCACAACAAAATAATTTCATGCACTCAACATCCTTTTTAATT
The DNA here is from genome assembly GCA_025584955.1 of Alethe diademata. Classification (NCBI taxonomy): domain Eukaryota; kingdom Metazoa; phylum Chordata; class Aves; order Passeriformes; family Muscicapidae; genus Alethe; species Alethe diademata. The sequence continues at coordinate 30,332,131 of JANRMJ010000088.1, read as the reverse complement.
ATAGTGAATGTACTATCCAGATGTGTGCCATGATCAGGAGTAATTCAGACACATCAGATTCACAGTACCTGTGTCACACCACATGCATGCACATAATTCTATCCCAGAAATAAAAATGCAAACCGTTTTTATTTAAGGAGAGCCAAATTGTAAAAGATCCACCTGCTCAACACTTAAGCTTTTGTGCCAGGGGGCAGTTTCCTGTAGAAACTGTTTCTTCACTGCTTTTGAGGTTAATAGATATGTTTTTGCAAAAAATATGGGATAATTGCTCACATTAAGGACTGTAAAGTACAAGATTGGAAAAATTATAAGTGTTTATTTGATTTGATTTTTTGGTAATTTCCCCTAATCTCTTTCTTAATAGTCTGCATCAAATTCTCACAACAGTTGTTTCCTGGAACCACAAATTTAATCCCCAAACTGTTAAAATAATGGATAAATGTGAGAAAAGTGTTACCAGCCTCAGCAGCATAAATGCAAGCATGTATTTTGATCAGATTAGTACCAATCAAAACAGTGCAAATTATATTACTTGCTCTTGTTACAGAAAGCTCTTCACACTTGGATGCACAGATGTAATGTCAATATGACAACATGAGGATTTAATCTCATTGGAACTGAGATTTTGCCTCTCTATAATCAACCAGATGAATCTTACTTACTGAGGTGTACTCCAGAAACAAACTTTCTTTAGACAGCTAGAACTTCTTCCAAAGGAATCTTGAATTTTTATGGGAGACGAGTATCTTTTATCTCTAAGGATTTGTTTATATTGTTCTGGGGTTTTTAAATTTTTTTTAGAGTAAAAATTCATGCTGTCCATGGTATGTGGAATATAATCTTTCTTTCCGTTTTGAGATTCAAATTCACAAATGCCATGAAAATCTGCTCTTTTGTTTGTGAAGTAAATTCTCTGAGGCAAGCTAATTGTATTTTCCTTCTGCAGCACAGAATGAGGACAAGGACAATAGATGTATCATCAGAGGCAAAGTACAGTAGAACAACCCTCTTCTGTACATGAATGTTCTCACCCAGGTGCCCAGTAAAGAAGTCATCAGTGGAGCTGTGTTTCCTTTCTCATTTCAGTATCTCACTTGAGAAAAAGCAAAGGAGAGTTGCCATAGTAAGGAGGGAAAAACGTTTCTTCCTCTTTTGCATCCCATAAGACATAAGGCCATATGGTCTACCTCATTTTATACCCTTTTAAGACGTAGCCTCACATAAAGGGAAAAAAAATACATGTACTTATACTTAGTCTTACACAAATATGCACCCCATAGTCCAAAAGATTCTAAAACTATTAGGTTCCATCAGCATCTGTGCACCAGCAACAAAGTGCTTCAAGAGCATCAGAATCAATAAGACATTAAGTCATGAGTATCTAACTGTTGCCCAAATTGGTATAATTATACTAGAATATAAAAACAAATTGTCATTTAGGTAATCTTGCTCTTCATTCACTACCAATTTAACCTGGATTCAAACATACCACTAAGAGTTGAGCACTCTAATTGAGGGAAAAAATGTGATTTTGATAGGCAAGGACCAGATGAGAAAAACAACTTAAAAAAATAAACTGATAGAAAATACTGAGGAAGAGGTTTATTATGCCTGGGGGTTGAAAACTCAACAAACCAAAGAAACAAACAAACCAACTCCCCCCACCCCAACACACACACACACTTTTTAGCAGATATTATAATTTTCAAATCTATAAAAAACTACTTTAAAACACAAACACTTATTTTCCTGATAGCCCTCAAAGACAGGGAAATATTGGGTGTCAAAAACACTGTGGGACTGTAAAGAAACCATAGGGAAGCACTTTCTAACAAGCACAAGGAGAGACTCCCAAAGGAGCCTAAGCATAAGAGACCAATATACTTGTCAGGAGTCTCTCACTCCATGTGTCTATCTGCCTCTCTTCTGTCTGTCTACTGGAATACAGTATCAAAGAGAAAATAAATAAAGCTCTTGTCTTCCTTCTGAGATTTTTTTCCATTTTAACTCTTTTTTTATGGAGATGCATTTTTCAGTCTCTGCTGTCTCCACCTGTCAGAGAAAAAATAGGCAACAGCTGGCTGATCAGAAGTCAGTATGACAATCAGAACAGAGTTGCAATGAGCAGAGCTACAACAGAGCAAAACCAAAGTAAGATGAACCCAACATTCTGAATCTTCACTTTCCTAACCATAACATAGTAGACTTTTACCCAAGGCTGTCTTTCAGAACAAATGAAAATATGAGACAATGAAAAATCTTCCACATGCTCAGCCCTTACCTAGGGATTTTATGCAACTACAACAGAAACAGAATAAAATATAAGCTTTATAAAACCTAACTTTAAGACTTAAGAAATGCTACTTTGATTTCCTATTCCCACCTTGCATCTGTTCACATATACACAAAAAAAATCAGAATACTTCCACAAAATGGTCATATCTTTACTTAGATCAGACTAATGTTCCTTTACTGTTTTTGATGTATATATGTATATACCTTGATCTACATCAGATTGAAATCTTGCCTTCTTGTTTTAACAACTTTGTTGTAAGTAGTTGCATGAGCAATAAATTTTCTGAGTTAAATCAGATAGAAAGTAATAACTTTTTTTCCATTTCAGACTCCTATTTTACACTTGTTTTCCTGCAGACTTGCTATACAATATAACCTGAATACAAGTGCAACACGCACACTTATATTTCAACAGAAAAAATGAAAAAAAGGATTATTTAATATCAAAGAGATGAGATCCTTATACATAGGATAAGAAGTATGAATATTCCTAATCTGTTTTTGTGACAAGATGCAATATTGCTTGAAGCATAAAACTTATTCATGCCACTTTAGTTTGACTGGTTTTGATTTAAGGGTATGAGGGAGATGGGAAATCAGTTATGGGCACTGTGCTTATGGATTATTGCTCTGCAGGCATATAGGTCAATGAAAGCTGGCCTTCAAATAGTCAGGGAAGATGACTAATAAAATACAGATGAATCAAACTGAAAATGAAAAAATTGTATTCAAAACTTGGGAGCGACCTAGGGTAAATATTTAAATGTCATCAAATATAGACCTCTACATTATAGATGTTTATATCTTGCTTGTCATCTGCTTTCCCTTCATAACTAGTGGAGACAGATTTAAAATATAATTCACCCTAACAAGGATATTCAAAATGTCAGATTAATTAAAACCTGCCTGCAACTGCCTAATTCTCTTTATGGACTGTAAAAATAACTTTTGCTGATTATTTCATATTTGTGCGGTCTAAAATTATGTGATATTAATACCACAATTAATCTGTTATTATTACCTCAGCTAGCTGTTAAAAGCTAGCTAGGACAGCTCATGAAGCCTGCAAAACACACATTTGCAGGATCGTTTTTCACACAATGGGAAAGCCATAGAGAGAAGCAGGCCACTTCTCTAAAGTGCACACAAGCTCAATAAATGCAGACTTTGAAAAAACTGGTGGCTTTGCAACTCACCTTCCACCAGTAAGACCATGAAATGTAGGCAAGTAAATTCAGTTTTCGTAAATTTTCTACCTTTCAAATTAGTAGAAAAGTTGTAGGGGGATTTTTGGTAGGAATCAAACAGAACAATTGAAATAATAATCTTCCTAAGCATGGGAGAAACATACACTGCAGCAGCAACTACAGAGCAAAGACGGATGATATTCTGTGTTTTAGAAGATGAGGAAATAATTTCCAGAAAAGAAATTATAAAGAGGGACATTATGTATTCAGCTACAATTAATACTTCTAGCACATCTTGGAAACTTATTTTCCATATAAATCAGTTATTCAGATAGTTATTCAGACAGTTCACTACATGCTTTGCAAATTAATTGGAAGCCTCTGAGACTACATTGATGGACATGTGTAAGGCACATAGCTATTTACTTTTTCTAAAAAAAAAATTTAAAAATCATTGCAGACTTATTTTTTTCATATTTTACCCAGATGCTACTGCCATGATTTCTGCTTAACGAAGAGCTCCTTGTTTCTGAAATATAAAAGACTGCTTACCTAAACTCTTTGGCTTTATTCAGCTGTGCCACATTTATGTGCAATTTTCTTATAATATTCTTCAGACAAATGACTGGGGGAGCAGTTACTCAAAAGTTGTTGCTGCTGCCTGGACCTGCTGTGCACTTATAGTCACATCTAGTTTAAGGCAAAATAAAATAACCAAACAGAAAAGCTAGAAGTCTTAATTTGAGCTTAATCCAGTGCTCTGAGGTATCCAAGACAACCACACAGGTCTTGCCATCTCTCAGGCATTACAGAGAGCCTTTGCCCTCCTGAGTCACCTGTTAGAGGCTGGGTCAAACACCCAACAATATCTAAAACACTTAATGGCACCTCCGTCAAGGCACTGTTATAAACAGAGAAATGCAATTTATTTTGAGGAAGAACAGTTAAACTGTCCCTTGGATGAATTTTAAGTAGAAAGGATTAATCCTTTTGAAGTGTGTGGAAAATTTCGAAAGGGTAGTGGTCTATAAAGGTTAACAGAGACAACCGAAGGAGGTACCCTCTGGGAGTGCTCTGTGGTGAAGATTAGAAAGGCTAACACTCTAAAAGGTGCAGCTTGAAATATAATATACACTCAAAGAAGAAAGCTTGATAAATGTTTTGTTAGAAGAGAAAGAAAAAAATCATCTGAAGAAAGAAGAAAGGAAGCGAAATCTGGTTTGCTCTTATTTCAAGCAATTTTTTTCATAGCTGTATGCTTTTTATAAATACTTTTAACTGTTTGCCTATTTTTGATATTCTAGGCAAAAACTATAAAAAAATATCTGGATTGAAAGAATTTTACAATAAATAGATAAAAACAGGGCTGTATTGTGATGAGTATATAAACCAAAACACTGCTGTCTCCAGGCTGACAGTGAACTGGAAATGCAGGAGACACAAAGAAATCTTTATATGTTGAAAGGTAATCAGTAGGACACTGCAGCATGCAGTAAGACATCAAGTGCAAAGTTATCTCCACTCCAGCACCTGACCACCTCCATCATCAGCCTTAAAACGTGAAGGGATAAGGCATTATTCAGATAAATCATCAGCTGACAATTTAAGTAGTAAAATACAGTATTTTACCAAGACAAGAATAAAATCCCAATTGTAGTCAAAAGAGGTTTTAAATAGATTGATATTTTGACATTTTCCATTGCTTATTTTCCATTCCCTTTTTTTCCTTCAGGCCCTTCAGTAGCAGCATATTTGCAGGTACCATATAGGGTACCATATTTCATTCCTTCATTTCTGTGTTAGATCCATAATACTACCTCAGATTTGTTAGCCTTCAAAACTAAATTGTTTTTTAATAATAAATGTTCCACATCTATTCCATATGTGAAATTATTAGCTAAAATGCATGATTTTCTTAGCTGCTAAACCAGTAGTTTGATTTCTTGCCAGAGTCAAGTTTCAGCATGGGAGAATAGAGCACCATCTTGGTTAACCTGACGAAGTTAAATGCAACTTAAATCAACACTTGTTCATTTACTGTAGTTTTTACCTGTCAAGGATTTCTTAGGGCACTGATTCCCTAAAAATATAATCTGAAGAGTTTAATAGGAAGCCTTTCTATTACAAACCCAAAAAAGGAAGCAAGGTTTGCCCTAAAATTGTCTTTTAAATTAGTTCAGCAGGAAACAGCACAGATCTGAGAGACTATTGTGAATACAAGACAAAAGAAAATTAACAAGAGAAGGATTCTTACTTGGCTGATATCATATTATTCATTACAGGTGGGTCAAAATTTCCTCTGCTTTGTACTGATGTTCCTTTAGTATTGAGGCTGGGTTTTAGATTTGAATTTCTATCAGGGACCTTGTGTGTTCAGGGTAAATTTTAATGCTTTATGTCTTGTCAGCAAGGAAATGCTCTTGAAATTAATTTCATATTGGAAAAGAATTTTTGAATTTTATTGCTTTTTTTCAATATTAAGCTTTTTAATTATATCATTAAAAATAATTATTTTACTGTAATCTTTATCAGATCTAAATTGAAGACTAAACTTGCCTGTGCAAGACAAAATGACACTGCATCAGCATGTATTCTGTAACTCTGATCCTTGGACTTCCTTATGGTCCAAGTTGATTTTGTTCATAACAGCTTGCTGAGTAACAAATATTTGCATTCCCTTGGTGCATACATCGAAGAAGCATCTGTTGTTGAAAAATATCTTTTAGTGACCAACTTCCTAATAGGGGAAGAAGATAAAAGTACTTTTTTATTTTAAGAAGAGGATGAATAATCATGGAAAACAAGAAAATGAGAACAAACTGAAGTATAAGAAATACCCCAAATAAACATAGAAATCTTTCTTTGTGCTTTCCCTGTGCTTTTCAACTTTTATTCAGCTTAAGTTAAGCTTTTTAATATAGATATGTACTTAGTATTTAATATTAAATACCATATCAAGAAAAATTGGTAAGTAAAAAGATCCCTAGATTAGTATAAAAGTGACTCGAAAGATTAAATAGAAAAATTATTCAGTGAATCACGTAGGGATTTAACTATACAAAAGTAATAATAATTTGTATTATAAGATTATAAATTATTCAAGGATAAGATTTTTTTTCTAAATATAGACAGTAAATTTCTAATTTGTTTGTAACTTCACAAGTAATCGTGCACTTCACTGGCATTGGCAATGCTATTAGCAGAAATATTTAACAGAATTTGTTTCTTTGTAAATGGGTAGTAACCAAATATGATAAAAATTAGTCAAAGAAGGTTCTTGCATTTTAAAAGTTGATACATTACGGGTAAATTACTAATTACAGACACGATTCTAAATTTCTTTAGATATTTGTGATTTATGCAGCAGATTAAATGCCATTAATAGAAACAATAAATTAAAAGGCAGCAGTGCTTAGTAATACTTTACTCAGTGTGCTGGTAACATGAGGTTCTGGTTAGCTGTAAATGCTTTTAAGAGATTATCAGCTGAAGTCCTTTTATTTCCTTACCAAGCTGATCTGACTGCCTGGCTCCTGTGAGTACTCTTCTAATTTATCTGGTAAGTTTTATACAATGACATGTTGCTCAATGACATATGCAAAGTGCTAAAATAGATCTAAATTATCTACTAAAATAATATAATAATGGAATCATTAAGGTTGGAAAAGACCTCTAAGATCATCCATTCCAACCATTAGCCCAGCAGTGACAGGTCTATCACTAAATCATGTCTCTAAGCACCACATCTACAGCTTTTTTGAACACTTCCAGAGACTCTGACTCCACCACTTGCCTGTGCAACCTGTTCCAATGCTTGGCAACCCTTTCAGGGAAGAATTTTTTCCTAATATCCAGCCTAAATTTGCTATAGTGCAACTTGAGGCCATTTCCTCTTATTCTGTCACTTGTTTGATGGACAAAGAGGCCAACAGCCACCTTGCCAGCAACCTCCTTTCAAGCAGTTGTAGAAAGCAACAAGGTCTCCTGAGTGTCCTTTTTTCCAGGCTAAACAGCCCCGGATCCCTCAGCCACTCCTCACAGGACTTGTGCTCCAGACCCTTCACCAGCTCTGTTGCTGCTCTCTGGACACACCCCAGCACATCAATGTCTTTCTTGTAGTGAGGGACCCAGAGCTAAACATAGGCTTCAGGGTGCAATCTCACCGGTGCCGAGTCCACGGGAAAGGGGAGATAGGTGCAACATGGAACATGAAGCTTAAAGGCATAGGAAAAACAAAAAAATAGAAGGAAAAAGAAAGGAAAAGAAGGTACACTGGTTTAGGGCTCCTCATGCAAGAATTCGGAGCAATTCAGAATCCCTGAATACTGCCTGTGAGTTTTTTTCTTTTTTCTCATTTTCCACTAACAGGAAACTTACAGAGGAAGCTGGGGGACAGTTCTCCAGGGAAATGTTCTCCCTGCAAATGGAGTTTGTTCACATCCTCCAAATACTGTTACAGTACTGAAAAGGGATAACGGTAGAAAAATAATTTGTGCTTTCCTTAAATGTACTCAAGTGCCAAGAACTACATTTTTAAACCAGTGTGATATGAATGTGTTATAGCTATCACAATTACTGCTAATTGCCAGTTATGGATCTTTTCCCAGCTTTATAGTTTGAGCTTCTGCCTGCTGCTACACTAGTGTACAAATCTGAAACAAATCTACAGAGCAGCTATTTCCTCATATCTGCTGCATGAGAAAATAGGCTGGCTGCTTCTGTAAGGCAATGAAATACACCAGGAGGGCTCCCTAGCTAATGAACGTTCTGGCCAACGTCTGGCATGAAAAAGGGCACAAACTGATGGAAGAGGTTCACATCATCTCCTGGCAAACCAGGATATAATCTGTTGCAAAGCCATCTATCACACTGTCAAAGATATCAAATCAGCTCTGCTGGGAAGGATTTCTGCCACCCTGACAGAGGCATTTTGTGACCACCTAGTGCCAACCAACTATTAAGTAGTTAGATTAGCTTTAACTTTTGGTCCCACACATACCCTTTTTTCTCCCTTGTGAGCGTTCTCTTTTCTCATATTTCAGACCTAAAAAATGAGAAAGGGATTGCATTTTTTAACTAATCACTCAAGTCAGACACTAACCTATTAATGGGAAATTAACTGCTGATATGAGATAATCTTCAAAATTCATCATCTAAGCTCAAGCTATGCACATTTTCGTGGCTTTCTTGCAAGTTGCTGAAATAACTGAGGAGTAAAACTGAGATAACCTTTCCAGGTAATAAATCTAGTCTGTTCAGATGCTGATATATTTCATATCTTCTTGAGACTATAACTAATTTAAAATAATTTTAAGAAAACTCATGAAATAGCTAAAAAACATGCATCTTAATAATTCTAAAGGTGTGTGTCATAACTATGTAACAGCTAAACGTCCAGATTTGTAAATACCAGTCAATTTGAACTGACTGAGTTTCTATCAATACATGGGAACCATTAACTGTAATGGATAAAGGTCGTATCTGATACAGATAAACTTTAAAGAAATTTGAATGAGACTCTCTTGTTACAACAGTATACAAGCTGTAAATCAATATAAGAGCAAACTATGTGTGAGAGGGAGTGGAGTAGTCTGAAGATAATGAAGCTGATGATGCAAAAGCTAATAATCCTAAAGATGAGAGGACACCCACTGGAAATCTTTTTTCACGTCTACAACTGAAGACTTGTGTGGATCATTTATTAATCATTTTTATTCTGCTTGAGAGCTCTTTCTCCCCAGCCTCGTTCCTATACTTTTTCATAGTATAGAATGCAAGTCCTAGCTCCTCCTCCTTCGCTAAGAGGTATTTGCTCTCAAATTCAATCCTATAATTTAGACCACTTACTGCACAATCCTATCAGACCTGTCAGTCATCTAAATACATTCATTGTCTCTGTACTGGATAATGAAGCCACCTACATCCCTGAATGTAGTTCCACACAATCAGAATATTCTGGATGGCACGTAGGTGTTTAATCCACCATGCAGCCAGGAGGTGGATAGGGAGGTGACGAAACTGTGTGTTCAGTACCTGCTGCCATTCTGAAACCTGAGAGGTCAGACAGCTCTGCCAGTTCTTCAGACAAGTTTGGGATATCTGTGCTCTTCCCTAATGCTAGAGCTCACCTTTTTCCTGCAAACAAAAAAGGTTACACACACCATACTATTAAAACACTGTATGCAACAACAAGAAAGATGAGATCTTTTAAGCCTTATGATTTACTCTTTGAAGATGTCTAACCTGCTTGCTTGGCTGCTTACAGAGATTAATAATTACACCAAGAATCAAGATTCTAATTATTAAAGTATAAAAAAACATACATCAGGCACAGGTGCAGTAATTCAGAATACAGAGCTTTACAGACCTGTAATCTCACAAGAAACTTCTCTTATATCTGTCTTCATGGGTTCTACCATTTTAGCAGATAAAGGTTAGCTATCATATTTATTAGTACTTTGGAAGTTTAAAATTACACACGTAAGAGAGACATAATAAAATCATGAGGGGAAGCAGAGGGGCAGGCACGGATCTTTTCTCTATGGTGACATGACAGGACCCAAGGGAATGCCTGAAGCTGTGTCAGGGTGTCAAGGGAGGTTTAGGTTGAGTATTAGGAAAAGGTTTTCACCCAGAGGGTGTTTGGGCACTGGAACTGGCTCCCCAGGGCAGTGGTCACAGCACCACTGTTCAAGGAGCATTTGGACAACAAAGGAACGGGATGTGACTCTTGGGGATGGTGCTGTGCAAGGCCAGGATCTGGACTTGGAAGATTCTTGTGGGTCCTTTCCAACTCAGGATACTCTGTGATTCTATGATGAGATCAGGATTTAAATGTCAGTTCTTAGAATTGATTGAGATATATTTAAGAATACACTTAGAATCTTTACTGTCATTCATGACTTTAAACAGAGTAGAATTATTTGGCCTTTTACGATTAAATTTAATCTGGTTCCCCTGACTGCATATGATCATTTAAGGTACAGAGAGCATTTAACACTGTTAACTGCTCAGTAATTTTTATATTTATAGTGTGACTATCATCCTTCTAAAATAGAAAATTAGATAAAATAAACACTTTTTAGATTACTGTGTACTGATATACTTGCATTGAATAACATTTTTTTTTAGCATTTTGACTACATGAACATTCGTCATACAAATTTTTATTACCTCTGAGACAACACTAGTCTCAGGCTCCCAGTGACATAACCAATGCAGCTCTTTTCATATTCTGCAGTTTATACAACTATATAAAAGTAGCTCAATCTCAAGGGGGGAAAGAATTTTACTAAAGATCCGTTTGGGGAAAATGTATCAGAAATTATTGACTTTAAAACTCCTTGACAATCCTGGTACTATACATAAATGTCCTCCTCTGTCTCTCTGCCTCATGCACATACTTCCAACTCACAAGCAAATTGAATAAACCAGAAGATTGCATTAATATAATGAATATAAATGAACCGGACAATTTCCTTGCCTGGTCCCAGGTGATATCTTGTCTTCCCCAGATGCTCTTCATTCTAAGAATCATGTTCTTGCTGCCTAACATTGCATGTTCAACAGCAAAATTAAAGCATTTAATATCAGCTCAATGATTACAACAATCTCAGGAGCAAAAGCAGCTTTTGAGCAGAGGAGGCCTAAACACTAATATTTCAGTATCTTAAGATGTACTCTAATTCTTGTTTTTAAAAAGGTAAAGATTCAGATGCTGCTCTGAACTAAACTCTGATACCTCCACCTAGGCTCTGGTCCCTTGGTAGAGTGCCCACTCTGACAATTCCTGAAGGCAAAAAATCTCTGAAGAATTTAGCACTTCAGGCACTGCATCTCTGAACTGTAATGAGTTTAGCTGTCATCTGAATGTGCAGCTGTTCGAACTCTAAACTATGCAGAGGTACTTAATCCCAGACACATAGGAAAATACAAAATCTAGAACAGAAATAGTATTAGGAGTTTCCCAGGTAAGTCATGAAGGAAAATACATGGCCTGAATTGCTTTCTTGGTCAGATGTTCCAACTAAATTTGTGTAAAATATTGAAGTTAGGCCACCAGCATATTGCTTAGTTTAAATTAAACCTTGTTCCATAAGTAAGCAATACAAATTTTTTGCCTTGCCACGAGTAGAAAAAATGTCTTCAGACTTTTCAGAGATGTTCATACACATGTTAGTATACTTTCAGTCTAGGTGATAGGCTTCCCATAATACATCATAATCTTGTGCGCTTTTATATTTATGTCATCATCCAAAGAATATTTTAAATCCTTTCTTCCTAAAGTCTTTTCTGTAGGTCTTATTATTTCTTTACTTGCATGTACTAACAATTTAATAAATTATGAAATTGAATTCTGTTTTGTTACATGTTAATGGAATAAGCAGCATGTTTCTGAAAACAAACAGCATTAACACTGTTTTCCCTTAGACAGCAACATGTCAAATAAGCAGTTAGTGCATAGCACAGGCAATTTCCAAAACAAAAATTCATAGTATGTCCTATATTATATAATTATGCCCTATATACCCTTGGCTGACATCCGTTCTTGTTCTAAACTTAATTCCAGCATTTACTGGTGCCAGTAAATGCCTCACATAGAATTTCCTAGAGGCAAGAAAAGGTTGCATTTTGCAGTGAGTTCATTGCAATTTCTCCTGTTTCAAGCCCTAAATATGAGATGGGTCTCCTAAGACCCTTATATGTGTATCCTGGCAGGTGATTTAGCAAGTAATCTTCTGCAAAACTATATAACCAGCTTTGCACTCACTCATATATTGCAGTCACTGCTGCATACCCAATAACAAACACAGCCTACAAGCTTCCACTTCTTTTATGGCACATCAGAGATCAAAAATCTACACTTCTGCTCTTAGATATCTAATTTATTTTTCATCTACCATTTACTGTATAGAGACCTAGAATGATCCTACTGAGTATCTACCTACCAAGGTGGATATTCATCTGCTTTGGGATATCAGTGGTTGATAGGCAAAGTGTAAGCCTTAAAACCGGATTTAATTTAAAAATTCGTTCCTTACATAGGATGATTCACAAAATAATTATTACTTAAGAACCTGAGCCTCCTTCCTGAAAGCTCTCTGTGAGGCACCATTAGGCCTCTCAGATTTTTCTGGTTTGCATGCCATGATGCATTATATTGGCTGAACAGAAACATACATCAAGCACAAAATCACATTCCCGTGGCTGAACAAATTACCAAGTGTCTTTTAATCCACTAAATAGACACAGGCATTTACTCCAAGCTTACAGTAAATATGAGGAAACTTGGCTATGTTATTAGACTTTCCATCAGACAAGAATATATATCTGTGGTCAATACCACTTCCTCCATTCAAAAGATGCACTCAAGAGGATCTATATAACATTCCTGGAACTGCCCAGGAGAGATGCAAGAGAGAAATCCACAGTCAACACAGTTAAGGTTGCAGGTGCAGGCTGTGAGCAAAAGGACATCCAGAATTGAGGCAGAAGAGACAAAGCTCCTATGCTGGTTACTTGTGAGAGTTTTACACTTTGTATCCTGAAGGTGTATCTTAATAGGTGGATGTCATGATCTTCCCACAAAATCTCAGCCTGGGGAGTCATTCAGAAAAGATTACTTTTTCCTAGAAATGGGAGGTAAAAGAGGCCTAATATAACTTTTCAGAAACACATTCATTGCAAAAATGGATTGCTTTGGAAATCCAAACGAATAATTTTCATTTCGATTCAAATACAATAGATGCTCTATCTCTGAAGAGAAAAGAGGTACTACTGGTATATCTAAAACCATTATTTAACACCCAGAGTACTCCAGTCAAGTGTTCTCACAATGAACAATGCATGGTTAGACATGTTTAGATTCCTAACTGAGGGCAATTCATTTGAATACTCTGGGATAAATATTGTAGTTGTAAAGGCTGAATCCGCAAATGAATCACTACGACGCCTTTTAAAAATGCTGTATTATACCAGCACTGTTTTGACATCTGCCCAGCTGTGAATTGTTCTGATGTCTCTCAGTGTGGGCTGCCATTTTAAAGTGACTCCCTCAGCAAGAAGTCTAGTCTGTGATGCATGTTTTGTGACAAAGGAAATGCTACAGTAATCACCAAATGAATAGATAGAGGAATCAACAGATGGATGATGGAGTATTTCACTGTTGTATTCAGATAAACTGTTTGCTAAATTTCCTACACAGTTTCCTTACTGTTTTCATAGAATAGCTTGTCAAGATCTTAAATTGCAAAGGTAACCAAGAACCATTTTATGTATTCCCTGAATTACCTGCATAACTTCCCTGGTTTTTCCCTAAGTTTTACTTTATAGTTTCAGAACTTCATATTTGTCCAGGTATCATACAATCTCACAGACAAAAATTCTGACTTATCTTGACCTGCATTCTCCATCAGCATCTGGATGTGTAATAAGTAACTGAGATGGGAAGATACACCACACAATCATGGTATGCAACACTGTAATAGATCTACAATAGGACTGGTTGTCTAAGGATGGTTTTAGTGCCTGCATCCAACATGTATGAGTTGCTGTCATTCAAATACCTCTCTTTTTCTTCTTAAATAATTTAATCCTGGGGTTAGAAATTCATTAAGACAGAATTATTAATTTAAAAGGTGACCAGACAGAACAAATGACAGAGCTGTGCAATGTGGTGCATTAGACAGAAGGCAAACTCCCATCACGCAACATACTTAAGCTGTTTCAGGTGTTATGCACTGAGTTCTCCTATTACAAAGGGGAAAACTAATTTGAAAGCAACTCAAAATTTTCAGGGGACAACTTGATACCTGTGTTTCCTCTTCTTCCTAATGCCCGTAAAAAACAAAAGAAAAGAACTGTACTGAGCTATACCAAAAGAGTCATCAAGCTCTATAATCTGCTCAACAGTGCCTACAGAAAGCTATATGAAAAGGACAAGCCTAGTACAAACTGTTCAAGTTCCTCATCATATTGCCTATGGGCAGCATAGGATCACAGAGGCATAGCACGCTTTGCTTGCGTGGAATCTCACAGGAAACCTCTGCACCAGACTATTACTGCTCCACTGGAAATGCTGAGGAGGATGCAAGAAACAATAAAAATGCAGCTATGACAAGCTGATTGTTGGGGGTGAGGGTGGTCCCCAACAATACTTATTAGGGTTCCTCAGATATCAGGGCT
>JANRMJ010000088.1:30303287-30317362 GCA_025584955.1 Alethe diademata | reverse complement strand
TTTATGAGGCATTAACATGGGCAATCCCATAACTCCTTGGTACAACAACAACTGGATTACCACAACTCCAACAGATGCCTGCCAAGGCCTAGGGCTGGGGTATGGGTCTTCTTCAGTAATGTTTTCCTGACCTGGAATACAGGCCATGCTGACTCCTACAACTGATGACAAAATCTTTCTTAACTTTACTGGCAATGCTGATAATATCTTCTCACCTAAATGAAGTATTCCCTCTCTGAACATGACTGAGTAGTATTTTCAGTAAAATATATGACATTATAGGCTTTCGGTGGCAAGTTCAATCTATCCTTTCCAATACTGAACAATTTCCATACTTCATTTTTTAATCCCCTCTAGATCATCTTACCATCTCCCAAACTTTCTTCAGACATATTCATCATGGTTTTGGTTGTTGCCTATCACTAGGATGTAGTTCATTCAGAGATACTGAGATTCATTAACTCAGAAAACAGAAGTAGACTATTCATCTCTCTATGCACTCTAAAATTCAGCATTGCAGCAGACTGAAATTGCCAGCCAGATAGATGAAGGGTTAGACATGAGGATCTCTGAGGGTTTCAGGGGAAAGGTGAAAGAAGACACTGACAGCCTAACTAATGACTTTTTTGACATTTTGTTAGCAGTTTTCAAACTCTATCATGTGGTCATGATTCTTTTCACTTCAGGTCAGCAAGGAGACCTTTTTCCACACATCATGTGGGCATCCTGAATGTGATTCCTCACATTAGAGCCAAATGAAACATCCACTCTTATACAACAGCAATCCCACCATTATTCATGAGTTTTTAAAAGCTTTTTCTCAAATACTTCATTTTGACTGTATAGAGTTCACTAAATATCTGGACTAAAAAATAGGGACCAAGACAACACAGCACAGCATACCATCTTAAATGAAGGCCACGAGGTTTCCCTGCCTCAACTTTCTCTTGCAGCCTAAGCTGGTTGTGCACCTTAACCCAGTGTGACCTTAAAGTGTGATCTTCTTGCAGGCAGTCATGGCTCTGGCTTCAAAGGTGGGCCCTGACTGTTTTGGGTTTTGCTGAACATCACTGTCAGACTGTGCAGTGAACAACCTTGTCATTCTGGTATATATAGACATAAACCAGCATCTGAGAAAGATTATGATCTTAGAACATAGAGGACAAAATACAAAGAAGCAAGGCAGACTGGCAAAATAAATTTAATATAAATTTTAAAACCCCCAGAACATCTGTGTCAAGATACATTTGATTAAAAAAAAACTGTTGGGAAGGTAATGTAACTGATATCCTACCATTTAGAGAGTTAAGTGTTGATATTTTTTAAAGTGTTGGTGTGTGTTGGTTATTTTTTAAATAAGCAAAGAAATTTAAATAACACAGAAGCAATGTTTCTAACTTCTCTGTGGCTGGTCTACTATCAGACATCCCACAGCTTTTCCATCACACTGAAATAAGCTCTTGAAAAAAATAAGTTTTCAAAGAAATTGAGACAGAGAGAACAATACTATTGAGAGTGAGCAGCAACAGCTGTTATTTGGGAATGCTGCAGAATCAGAGAATATTTATGCAGGCCTTTGAATCTATGCATGACCAACTGGACTCAAAAGCAATCACAAAAAGATGCTGCTATTTTTTGAGTATAGAAGTACCTGAAATTCTCCATTTATTTATTAGCTTGGTACTAATAGAGAATGAAAATCCCATCTCTGAAAATGTGCAGGAGAAATACTGTGCTCCTAAGAAAAGTGAAACTTTTGAAGGACATGGTTGTCATCACATACACCTCTCAAAGAACAGAATTTCTTTCATTTCTCTAAATTTGAGGAATCTTTGACTGACAGTCACTTTACAAGTCCACCATGTAATTATGGCATACTGACTGATTCCATTAGAAGAGATCAAATAGTGATTGGCATCAAAGAGATAAAGCTACTGGAATGACAGCTACAAGGTAGAAACCTAAATCAGGAGATGCAATAAGGACATGTCAAAAAACATGTTAGAAGAAAATAGAGATGCAGTTGCACTGGGCAAACAGATTATCACAAGGGGAAATTTTAAAATGGAAAGACAATAATAAATTAGAAAAATCTTAGAACCAGAAGAAGTTGTGATGGACAGGAAGTGCATTAACTGTAGAAACATGCATAGATCCAAGCATCCAATACCCATATTTAGATACCACAAACATAACCCATAACTATTTTACAATAATTTTTAATTTAACTGCATCAAATATCAGCATATCAGTGCTCTGTATTCAAAGAAAAAGTCGCAAAAAACCAAAAACCAAAACCAAAATGAAACAAACAAACAAAAAACCAAACCAAACAAAATAAAACCACCCCAAAAACTTGAAAGAGACTTCTAGAGAGAGAACTTTAATCTTCAAAAGCTGAATGTAGGGTTTACAGAGGGCTGACATCTCGCCCTACACACTGAGGGAACACTTCTGAATTATAGATTTGCTCGTAATATCAAATTGCATATTAGACAGAAAAATATAGGTATGAACTTTTCAGTAAGAAAACGAAGTTACTAAAGCCCCCACCAAAATAACTTCAAGAAGAAAAATAGTTCCTCCTGAAGAATAAAATAATCTTGAACCAAAAAATAGTGAAAATTAAACTGGCTATATTTGTTTTAATTGCTAAGCCTATACATATGCTAAGGGTTTACAAGCAGGTTAAATTCAAAAGACAAAGATCATGAAGCTGTGATACATAATTAGAAAATTAGGCCATATTTGCAGATATCTTATAAAACAGTTTGATGTATTATTATTAATACTTCTTTGAGGTTTATATCAGGCACTGCATTCAGTTCCAAAAGGTCATTGAGGGGCTGGAGCATGTCCTGGGAAGGGCAACAAGGCTTGTGAAGGGTGTAGAAAACATGTCCTATGAGAAACAGCTGAGAGAGCTGGAGTTGTTCAGTCTGGAGCAAAAGAGGCTCAGGGGAGACCTAACAGCTCTCAACAACCACCCAAAAGGAGGTTGTAATGAGGAGAGGGCCAGTCTTTTCAACAATGCCTGCAGTGAGGACCAGAGGAAATGGCCTTAGGTTCAGCTAGAGGAGATTCAGACTAGATATTAGCAAAAAATTTTCACTTTTGAGGGTGGTCAGGCATTGGAATAGGTTGCCCAGAGAGGTGATGGGGTCACCATCCCTTGAAGTGTTTAAGAAGTGTCTGAATCTGGTGGGAGAAATGTGGTTTAGTGGTTAATGGTGTTAGTTCTGGGTGGATGGTTGGGCTGGATGATCTTAAAGGCCTCTTACAATCTTAATGATTCGATGACTCTATGGATTCTATATTATTCTGTGGATAATCACACATTAAAATCTTAGAGCATTTTTGTAATACAGCTAAGAGGAATAGTGTAACCTGTCATAAGTGTACATTAAATCTGTACTTGCAGGACATGAAACTCCAGAATATTTGTCTTTAGTGGTGGTTTGCAGCTTAATGTACAAAAGAAACAAAGTCTAATGCAAACTGCTAAAGCTTCTTTTTCAGAAGAGTCTGTATTTTCAACACTTAACATCACAGGTATCTGTGATTGAACAGTTTGATGAAAACGAATTGAGGCAGTTAAGAGATAATTCAAAAGGCTACAGAGGTTGGAAGGATTTAGTTCAGCTGAACCTAAGGACAGTGCCTTTACAGCACAGTACATCACTATTGGAATTGTGTTCAATGGGAGAGAGCAAATTCCCAGCTTAGCAGAACTGCAGCAGAGAATTAAAAAAATTGAAATGTGCAGCAAGAAAAAATTATAAAGACATTTAAAAAATGCATGGTATAACAGGGATTCAAAAGCATGAAATCCGTTATAAAATGGAGCTCTAGTTCATTTCTACATAAATAAATCAGGAAATTTAAAAGACTACAGCTATCAAAAAGGTTACTTCTCAATTCTGTGAAGTCCAGAATCCTGAAGGTGAGGTGTTGAGGAAAACAAGAAGTAGATGAAAATCGATTCTTAGCAATGAGCAGATAGACACAGAATTTTCAGACAGCCCCCACCCCAGTTCTACAGTAGTCCCCAAAGGAACAGTTGCAATGAGTGAAAAGGAGCTGAAACAAGGGTGTTTCACAGGAGTACAGATGGAATTCAGGAAAGATTCATTGAGCATTTCTAAAGCATTTAGTGGAGCTGTGGTAGTGTTTTACAAAAGCAATATGCACCAACATTTTTAGTAACTGAACCATATAATCAGGAAGTTAGACACATAAGTAACAAATATCTGGTCCATCTGTGTTGAGTTTTACGGAATGAAGATTGCACTATTTACAACCAAAGAGACCGGCAACAGTTTTCTGTTCCCTTGTGGTTTTGTTGTATCTTCTTTGAGATGCTTATGTCACATTGCTCTTATCTACATTAGTTCATTTATTGTGTACTCTTATCAACTACCTCGGAGAACTCATTTCTTTAGGTAAATAAGGTCTTGACTTTTGAGGACTGATAATTTTCCTCTTTCTATTCCTTAGAAATTACTGCTTCAGCTGTGCTTTGACTGCCAATGACTATCAGGACATTGCATAACTGCTCCTGACTCCAGGCAGGCAGTCATGCCACTGGATAAGATTTTCTTACCCTGCCTGTTGAACAACCAGGCTGCTCAGTCTCAGCTGACTTTATTGTCTCTGCTGAGTCTTACTGATCCCTGCCAAGTTTCACTCAAATTTTTATTTCAGTTGTAAAAAGGGCAAGTTTTCCAAGGAAATATTATATTAATTTGCATTACTTTTGACCATGAGTCAGGCAAATTATGTAAACTACAAGGAGCTTTAAAACCTCTGGAAATGTAATCATGTGTTCTATATCATCATAATATTTGTTTGACCTAGGCCTCAATACATATGAAACATCTCTAGGAAATGTAAATTTATCCATAATTCATTTTGCAACATGGACAAATTGAAACACCATGATATCTTGATTGTGACAACAAGTATGCAAGAGATTCCAACATTCTTCTTCCAAAACCTTCATCTTGAGTACTTTATTGCACATTTTATAGGTTCATAAATTTATAATTTTAAATGCCTTAGTAAAAATATACAGAACAATTAATAAATTGATCACCTGGAATGGACTATACCAACCAATAATATTCACCTGGAAAGGGCATATACCAACCTTACAGAACAGGTCTACTTTTATACAGCCTGTAATGTTTTTCAATGTGACAGTCACTCAGTATGGAAAGGACAGATGAACAGCAGTGAAAAAAATCATGTACACCTTCATCTGTGTTGATTATATTTGTGTTAGAAGCCATGATACGGTTAGAAACTACTGTAGAGCTCTCCTGTCTAAAATATGGGGATACCCCAGAATACTGTGACGCTGCTAACTACTAAAATTTATACTTCAATTGTTTTCACTATATTGCTGCATTAGCTGTGATAGGGAATCTTAAAACCACACTTAGAGTGTAGATCCCCAAGGCATACTAGTTAAAGACTAATGTAAATGCAAGCAAGTTGTTCTGTTTCTTCTCTCCCTTTCTCCAGCCTGTCACAGTCCCTCTGGATGGCAGCTCAGCCCTCCTGCATATCAGCCACAGCTCCCAGGTCAGTGTCAGCAAATCTGCTGAGAGTACACCCTGCCCCACCATCCAAACCATTAGTGAAGGTTTTGTATGGGACTGGAACAACTGTAGATCCCTGGAGTACACTGCTAATTACTGCCCTGCTATAGGGAATGAAATAGGGAGTGCAATGGAACTGATAAAAGGGCCTGATATCTTGGGCCTGATCAAGCAGAAACCACGGGAGCTACAGACACTAAATAAGTGCTCCCTGACCAAGAAACATGTGAAACTTCGTGATAAGATAATGTAATGAGGTGATGCGATGTCACAAAGAGTGAGTAACCAATGGGCAGTTGTTACCAAAATTAAAACCCTATATAAGTGCCATACAAGTGATACCCTATATAAATGCCTTGTATACTCAATAAAATTGGCTTCTGATCCAAACTTGGATGCCCCTGTCTCTCCATTGCCTGCAACCACGCTTTGAACCACTGATTGCCATGCCCTAGTCCAGGCTATTCAGCCAGTTTTCAGTCCACCTCTACCTGCTCAGCCAGCCCGTGCTTCAACAACTTCTGTACAAGAATTTTACAGGAAGTAACAGTGAAATAATTACTGAAATCTAGGAAACAACCTCTACTACACCCCATCATCTATCAAAATAATTTTATTGCACAATATTTTCATGAAATGTGACTTCCCCTTGGTGGCACCATGCTGACTACTCCTGTCCTCTTGTCCTTCATGCACCCAGAAATGGTTTCCAGGATTGGGTCTTTAATCACCTTCCCAGGTGAGGCTCATCAGCCAAATGTTTTAGAATAGTATTTTGTCCCAGGAGCACAGACCTGTTCTTTCAGTGACTATGTTTTGCTATTACTAATATTATCCTGTAATTCAATTTTTTCTGCTCACATTAATTCATACCAAAGCTTATTTATTTCTTGTTTTAAAACACTTTTTGTCTTCCTCTGATTGCTAACCCATAACTCACAGATGCCCAAAGCCTTTTTATATTACGGAGCTAGTTATAAAATGTCAGCATGAATATCCTTGTTTACACACACACACAAAAAAAAATCATCCATGGTCCAGTAGCCTTCTTCACACATACAGAAGCTTTTGTCTAAATATCTGTGTGAACAAGAGGACTTTCCCTGAATATGTATCACAAAATTAAACAAATAAAGGTGGGTTCCTTGCTGAGTCATTAGAGAAATTAGACCTTGTAAAAAATACTGAAGATGGAAATTCTTATTATACCTTATTCAAGGTAGAAATCCTCTAAATTTAACAATTTCCAATATGCTCTGGAATTGATTTCTATGTATCTATTACCTCAATACCAGTAGAAAATGTTATTTTACCTGAAAGAAGTTGGAGTTTCTAATTCTGATCCTCGCCTGATGGCTATTGAGTGACAGGACTCCACAAGAAGCTCAGTTTATATACTCTTACAGCTTTGGGTAGAATTCTTTGCTGCCCAGGCAATAACCACAATATTTATGTTTCTTAGCAACATTCATTAACCACAGTCTTGCATTATTTCCTTTATACAAAGTACAACATTCCTTTTGCTTCATCCTTCACATTTCTGTTTGATGTTCCCAAGGCTTCTGGCCCACCAGGTGCAGGATGTCCACATCATCCATCAACTCTGCAGTACTCTCTGCTCTACTACCCAGCTGCCCCCCTATATTCAGCATTTCTAAAGCCAGAGAGATTTGTTTGTGAAAAATTACCTGTTAGGTATTAAACCACTTTATTTAGATTTCAGCTCTAGATCAGTAAATTTGTAATCTTTTATTAATTTGAGAAAATTCCATTGATGTGTCCACCCATTTCACCATGCAGATCTTGGACCATAGAACCATAGAATTCCTGGATATATATTGTGGGGGGAAAAAATACAGAAAAACCAGAAAACCAACCCAAACAAACAAAAAAACAAACCAAAAACATCATGCCTGCCACAGCAAGCTAGGAAAGAATTTTATTTTAATGATTTAAAATTACTTTATCTCTCCTCTTCTCTTTTGATTTCTTTCAAAAGATAAATGAGGGAAGACAGGAAGAAGAGTCAGAAGAGAGGGTTAATAAGAGTGTAGTTGCTCCGTCTGATTTCGGGAAGGTGGAAGATCAGGGCTTTATCACATATTGAATTACCAAATGCACAAAAATCTGCAAAGATGAATGAGTAAATTTTACTCTGTTGTAATCTGTAAACTAATAGAAGTATTTACTTGAAACAGGTGTAAAAGATTTGATCTGCTATTGTGAGCAAAGAATAACAATTCCAAGTGTGATTCTCTCACCTACCAAGTAAACGCCATGGGCATCACTGCATTTACTGCAGGCGAGTGTGAGTCCTTACTCCTTATCTCAGGTTCACCCAAGCTTGTTATAAACATAACATGGAAATACTGACACAGATTTTTCACTAAAACAACAAAATATTTTCCTAGAAAATTCTCAGTTTTGTGTCTTGCATAGGAACCTTGTCTCTGCGTCCTCCTCATTTTTAACTGGCATTATCACCCAGGAGATGGAGGAGATTTCTGCTGCTTCTCTCCAGAAAAGAGCTCATATTATTTCTTAAATCATAGCGTTACTTACACCTCTGTAGTTACCTCCCAGTTACGACTGATCCTTAAGACTACACTTCCTGTGATCGCAAATCAATCTCTCTTTCTTTGTAAATCATTCTATGACTTTGAATACTAATAAAAAATGCAGTCTTTTTCCTGCTTTTGAAGAGCTTCCCCTGTTCCCAGTGCAATGAAGCTTACACCATTTTTTCTGGATATGACCTACATTACCCCACATCCCAGTCTTCTGATGGAGACTGGCGTACAGCACAGGTCTTAGCACTGTGCAAATGTCTTAATCCCAAAACAGAATACTGGGCACTGCTGACAAATTCACAGCACCCTTAGTGCAAGACACAGTCCTTGAAACCAGTTTGGCACTGGGGAGCTACCTGTTTCGTGCAAGGTTCACAAACCTGATAGCCATTCTCAAAAAGCTGACAGTTACCTTTGAATGGTCACACTATATAGTTTGTGGGCAGGCAAAATTTTGCTTTGCTTTAGGTGAATACGAGTCTCCAAGTTCACAGTGTTCTGGCCCTAATCAGTGTTGAGGAAGACCATTTTAGCAGCAGAGTTCATAGAGATGTAGCTTGGGAATAGCTTCTGCCTCTTGGTCTAATGTGGTAACATTGGTTAATGGTAACAAAATTGATTGGCCTTATAAGGGAAATTAATAGGCCATGAAAGTGAAGAAAGGAAAACTGTACACTTTAGTTAGCTGTCAAATAAAATAGATTGAAAGTTCCTTCTGGAGGGAGAAAAACATTTTAATGGAGTTGTCTATCCTTAAAGGTGGCAGATGATTCAGAAAAATAAAACAAATTAAATATTACTAATTAAATATTACTAATTAAAGACAGAGAGATTCTTTTACAGTTTCTAGGTCATTTTTCTTTTCTCTTCCTTGCAGAATTTTAAGTGGAACTCTAAGGGCTATGAGCTATTTCAAAATTCCTGTGAAACACAGTATTACATTGTGTATTTCTTGAAATGCAGACAACAATTTTCTAACAGTATATTAGCTGTGGTCTGAGCTACAAGACTAATACAATACTACCATAATTCCAAACAGTATCTCTGAAGTCAGTAAGGTTAAAGTAGACTGTGATTAGTTCCACAACACAACACGGAGTCAAAGCTTTTCAGAAACAATGACAATAGAATATTTTGATTTTGTCTGTATGATGAAAAAACCATCTCAAATCAAAATTAATTTTTTTCCAGTTTTATGATGAAGACATGGCAGTTGTATTACCTTGCTAGAAGGGATTGGAAACCACTGTATTTAATGCTTGCCTACAGCTGTGAAGCACTGCAGTCAATGACCCAATGGCTCATTTCTTTCTTCCTGATTCTGCTCCTATACAGAAAAATAAAATAACATTTTTTCACAGGGTCATTTTTGCCTGTGAGAGGGATGAGGGATCTCCATGGTCAATAAATAAAGCACCTATTTTGGTGCTGGAAGTAAAATGTTTGGTTCAGATGATCAGTTGAACATCATATAGGAAAGCACTTTGACTAGGAACACTTTGGCAGACAGGATCTAGAAAGTTTATCTGCCTGTTGCTGAACAGTCTGTATTCACCAGTAATCAAGAGCTTAGATCAAACTCTGTGAATGGCCACAATACATTGTTCTAATTAGCATTTAATTCTAGGTGGTTGTGTTCATTTTATTATATTTCTTAACTGCTATTGCATTGCTATACAGACAGCTTTTATATGTTTTCTTGCTACTTTCCCTCATTACATACTCCTCAGATGAATGTAAATGTGGTAAAGGCTGCAGTTTTTCATACTAATGAGGAACACAAAGTTGAGAAACATCTGAGTTGTTGTCAAATTAATTTCAAACTCAGCGTTGCTTAATTATATTTTATCTCTCTATGAAAACTCTTTCAATGTTACAGAGAATTCCGACTGCATGGTGCCTGAGGGGAGGCACCATAATGTGACTTCTATCCCATTTTACCAAACATGGGGCAACCTATCAGTATCATGACTGCTACAGTTTGGTTGTGTTAGCCCTTCCATATGTACATGGGGTTCTTTCATGTGCCCAGCCTCTCAAATGTCTCAAGAAAGAACCTGAAGGGATAAAAGTCTCTGCATTCCTGTCTGATGCTCCCAACAGCTGTGAGGAAAAGCAATATCACTTACTAACTTTGACTAATGAAGAGCCCCATAGCAAGAAAATCTACTCTCCCACTACAGAAGTTTCTTTTCAGGGAAGAAGAGTTCTAGACCTGTCAATAGGCTGGAAAACATTAAGATCTGTATCTAAATATTACTCATTCATTCATTCCACTTTACCTTTTATAGGTTGAGATACTTAGCTCGAACATACAAATATTCCTTAATAGCACAACTGAAGTTCTGTCATGATGGCACTAAAGCTAAGGAAAGTTCTGTTTTGATGAGTGGTGTCTTTTTCCAAGCACAAGTTCCTGCATTTACTGCAACTCTTGCTTACCTCTTTCAATAGTAATTAATGGTATCAGTTAACAGGCACAGTTACCTTACATATTTTTACAACACTCACTAAAAGTGCTTAAAGTACTTGCTACATTTTCCTCTTTTCATCTTCATGAACCTTGTATGGTTACATTGCATGCAACTAATATATGAAGAAAACATGAAAACTCTGAAGCTTACCCATAGCAACAAATATATATCAAAGAAATGTAAATCCATATCTGTCACTATAAAATAAGGTAAAAGTAAATAAATTCCCATTTGTCAAAACATGTATGCAGCAAGAGCATGAATCCACATCCGCTTAGACCATTTTTTGAAAGTCTAATAGCCAGTGATTAGAACAGATGTTAATAAAAAAATTCCACTTCAGAGTGGTATTTGACCTAATCTTTCATCCCACTGAGTTTCGATAGGCATAATTATGTGTCTAATTGTGTATATCAAAATTGTGACCCGTCAAGATTTATCCTATATATGTCTTTTCAATGAAGATATAGCACATTGAAGATAAAGTACGTTGTATCATTTAAACAACAACATATTTCCTTCATGTATACAAAAGAGATTATAAAGTAAACTTATGAAATACAAAGGTAGTTCCTCATAAATTTTCAATATTTTTCATGGACATCAGACTTATGGACTTCAGTACTATTTATCTATTGTTCTTGTTCTCTGAAATTTTTCTTCTAATGATGAAGTGAATAATTGGTTCAAAACCTTGTTGCTATGGAAATGTGAAGGGAGGGGGGCAAAGAAATCACAAACAAACTCAAAGGTCATAAAAACCCCAAAATCAGTCGTTTCTCACTTTACAAGGGTCATCATCAGGTCACAGTTCTACCTGGTGCTCGGGTAAACAAAGGAACATTTCATTCCTTTGTAGGACAAAAACTCAACCTGTGAGAAGCTCTAATGGTAAGAGCTACGCTGTGCCAGACATAACTAGACTAGACTTGCTACCATCATCTCATTTTACTGCTAGGTCAATACAGTGTCCACTCTATAGAAATGTCCAGGTCATTTACTTTTAGGCAATATTCATGGTGAGGACTGTAGTTTTTCAGATTATTTCAGTTACTCAGGGTCCAGCAGTGAATCTATTAACATCAATGTCTGAATTCACATGTACTTCCAAGACAGCTAGAGCCATGATGTGTTAGCTAGAATAAAGGAGCCTAAATGTACCTAGGAGGAAAAAAATTACTCTGGGACTTCAGGCTTCATTCATTGTTTCTGGTAGCACTTGAAACTACATAACATGTGAAATGATTTCACATTGATGGAACTTTTTGGCCCACCACCTGCATGGCATGAAAAGATCTACATTTTTTTTTCATTTTTAAATGTTAGCATTTAAAATCATTAATTAGAATCTAATGAAGTTTGTTAATATGCTGCTACTTTATGTTACTAAAATAGACTGTATTTAGGAAACAATTAGAGTAGCCCTCTATTCCTTAGAGATAACAATTTTGGAGGTTTGGTGAAGGTTTTTGAAGATTTCCTCATCTGGGAGCAATCCAACTATTCACTTGGTTGTGTTCAGTTATTTGTTATAGAGTTGCTAAAAATAGAGTACAGACAACAGAATCTGCTACAATGAAAAATGACACCCATTTCTCATTAAAAAGACAGTGGCTGGTAATCAGTGTGTATAAATACTTATTGATGCCAGTGACAAAATGTCATTTTAAAGTCTATTTCTGCACTTGTAAATAAAGACTTTGCATCTCAAATTACCGTAAAAGAAAACACCATAGACACTAAAATGTAAGTCTGTATACCCTAAGAACAAAACAAAGTGAGAGAAAAACCCAGCAAAAACCCTAGAGATATTATTTGGCTTTTGCTAACCCCTTTTCAATTATTTTCTGTCCAGGTCACATCTCCCTTAGTATGGAACAGGCTAATACACATCTCTGGCCTTGATCCAATTATTAAAAATCTGACATTCTCCTGGTATTTGAGATTGTGTGTACCTAATTCCTGCCCTCACACCTTTCCTTCTCCAGGCCTAATCTATTGTTGAATAAACAATACAGTTCCCTGCTGTTAAACCACAAAGCATTTTTCTGACACTGTAATAAGGCAGGGTGAAACAAACCACTGCAGAGTTACACATATCCAGCTAATTTAAACTAGAAACTCATTGCTCTGGCGATGGGTTGTGGTGTAACAGAGGCAACAGCTCATGCAGAAGGGCACAGAGTGGGGGCAGAAACTCTGGGGAGAGCAGCACATGTGCTGCTCAGCAGCAGTGAGACGCACTGGGGGGCTCAGTCCCCACCCCATGGAGCTCTTACCCAGCACATCTGGGGCCTCAACTCGAGTACAGATGCATCTCCTCAGGTCTGGGGCTGCAGGGATGCCTGGACTCTCTTACTGAGGCTGGGGTAGCCAGAGGAGCACACTGACAGAAGGTCTGTCTTCCCAAGTAAACAAGCAGGGATGAGAGATCAGCACCCTCAGAGTTTGTCTCCTTGGTCCTGACAGGAACTCCCTGATTCTGTGGGTGAACAGCCAGCTTTATTGTGATCATGGGACTATTCAAGGACTGAGAACTGCTGGAAAGAGAGAGGACCCACATTTCAAAGAGGGAAAAAATCATCTTTGTCCCATTGTTCCTACTTTAAAGCTCTTCCCACTTGCTTGCACAGCCTGGCGACAAAGTCCACAGCCAGTAATTAAATGAGGAAATGGTGGACTAGGTTGGCAAGCAAGGGTTCCAGGGTGAGATGGACTGGAACATCCTTATTATGAAAAAAAGTAAAAGTTGAAAGGGGTTCCATTTTAAGTGTAGGCACAGAAATAAATGAGTACCTGCAAGCAAAGACAGTATCATGGGGAATACACTTGTACCTTTTCCGAGAAATGAGCATGGCTGGGTGTCTCTCTGTAGTGCCTGTATAGTAACACATGAAACACGGGGAAGAAATGAGGAAATAGAGGTCAGTGTGCAGTATGCAGGGCTGTGAAAGCATCCTAGAGGTGTAATAAGAATTCACACAACTGAAGTGCTGCAGTGGATGGAGACATGTCCCACTTTATGGACATTAAAGTACAGGCCAGGATGGCACAAAGGGAGAGTCATTTTAAGGGAGGGAATACATGAAGATCTTCCCTCTGATAAATAATGAGCTAGCTGAGACCTTACGGGTCAGGATTAGAGGTCAGACCAAAGTGGTTGGACAACTGTGTGTGCCTACTACAGGACTCCTGATTAGGAAAATGCAGACAAAATCTTCACTTAATTTCACTTTTTCAAGCCATGATACTCATGGGAAACTTGTATAACCCCAGTATCTCCTGGAGAAACAACACAAGAGGGCAGCAGCAGTCCAAGACATATATGTAGTGTACCCAAAGGGTCAATACTAGGGCAAATACTGTTTAACATCTTCATTAATTAGTTAGATAATGAAATAGAATACATGCACAGCAAATTTGAACGC
>JANRMJ010000088.1:30292927-30303187 GCA_025584955.1 Alethe diademata | reverse complement strand
CTTCATTAATTAGTTAGATAATGAAATAGAATACATGCACAGCAAATTTGAACGCAAAAAAACCCAAAAAAACTGAGATAAGCAATTGATAAACCACAAAGTGGTGCTGATAGTCAAAGGGATCTCAGCAGGCTGAAAAAATGGGCTGACGGGAATCTCATAAAGTACAACAAACAGAAAAATACATTCCTGCACCTGCATAGGAATAACCCACATGCTGCAGACTGGTTGGGAAACTGCTTGGCCAAAAAGGATCTTGGAGTCCTGTTAGACAAGTTGAAAATCAAGCAAGGTCCATGTGCCCTTGTGTCACAGAAGGCCAAGAACCTCCTAGAGTGTGTTAGGAAGAAGATTGCCAGAAGCGGGAGGGCTGCTCAGCCTAGTGAGGTGCATCTGGGGTACTGTGCCAAGGTCTGGTCTCCAACAGAAGACAGGGATATGCTGGAGTTGGTCCAGCAAAGGGCAACAAAGATGATTAAGGGACTGGAACATCTGTCATACAAACAGAGACTGAAAGTTCTGGGACTACGTAAACTGAAGAAGAAATGGGCCAGAGGAGATGTTTTTGGTATTAGTAAATACCTGACAGGAGAACTAAAGAAAATGGAGCCAAATTTTCCTCATGGGACCCAATGACTAGATAAGAAGGCACAAACTAAAACAGAAAAATCTGTTTAAGTACAAGAAAAAGGTTTTTTTTTCCCCAACAGGTTCCCCAGAGAGGGTGAGGAATCTGCCTCCTTGGCAGTATTCAAAACTTATCAGATACAGCCCTGAGCAAACAGCCTACATGTCCCTGCCTTGAGAAGGAGTTTCAACCAGATGATCCAAAGGTGCCAACCTCACGTATTCTGTGTTTCTGTGGTGATTATACATTAGCTGCCAGGGTGCACATAGAACGGTGTGCAGAGTACAACCAAATTTGGTGCCTGAAAAAACCCATATCTACATCTTTAAATCTATAGGTATGAGTATATTATATCTGAAAATAAGCATAAGAACCTGTGATGTAGATTATAGTGGTAATTTGTTTAAATTATTCTTGGAGCTGGGGAAGAGGATAAAGGCAAAATGCAGAGAAATAAAGAGAAATTGTTACAAGTTGTCACTAAACCAGACACAATCAGCAGTTTGAGTTTATCAGCTGTCATGACAGCAATAAAAATAAAGGATGTAATAGGGTATATTTTATCACAATATATTTTTGCCTTATATAAGCATTACCATGTACAAGAGATACTGACTGCCAAAGATACGTTGATTTCTCCCTTTGTCCTTCAGCATGCCTATATTTTATGAATTTTCAGTAGTGTCACCAGTACCAAGGCTTCCCAAATGCTGCTTTTTACTATGCACAATTCAAGGAAGATGCCAAAACTTCTGAGAGTTTTTTTGTGAGATAGATGATAGATAAGAAAACAAATAAATAAATAAATGTAAATGTGTGTATGTGTGCACATGCTTGTGTAAATATATAGATATATATATGACAAGCATAATCCTGAATCTTACTGGTCAGCAGCTAGGTAAATTTCTATAAGATACAAACATACATTTTCACATTTACAAAAATTTAATGTATAGTTATAGATAATTTATATAATGTGCAATAAATTTCTGAATGTTTTCATCATCAGTACAATTATCTGATTCTTTACTGAATACCACTGCTTTTTTTGCTACAGAAATGCTTGAGGACAGTGTTCTACAGGATAATTGCAATATGTTCAAAAGAATGCTTTTTAGCATGGTTCACTACAACAAAAGATATATCAGAAAGACCCTTTTCCTTCTCTTTATGCCTTTTAATCTCTACCATATAGTCATTAGGCAAACTTCTCCCTTTCCCTTTTTCAACATTTTTATCTATGTAGTCTGTCTGCTGTGTTCCTATGGTCTTTCATCACACAGTATTGCATCGTCTTGCTTAATCTCTTTAGAATCAGGACAATCAGAACTGAATGTAGCTTTCAAAACAATTTGATATCATCAAAGTTGTACTTTCCTATGAACACTAGCAAGATATGATCGTGAGATAAACTCCTACAACTTGTATCAATACTTAATGAGCTCCTCGCAGGTTTTTTATGGACACATCTAGTGAGCATTAAAGCTGGAATTTCTATGACCTGGAATCTTCAGGTGTAAACCCTGTTTTAGAGTTGCATCACATGTTTTCAGCTTACAGTGTACAAGCACTGCTAATTCACCTTGAAAACTGAAAACCTTGACGGAGTGGCACTTGCACTTCCTTTGCTATTTTGTCTTTCATCTATGCACATGCAATTGACACCCTAGCAATTACAATTCCCCTTAAATTATATACCCTGTCCAGAGCTAAAGCTACTTGATACCTGTCCATGGCCTTCCTCCAAGGTCCAAGCCCTGCTTTTTATGGCTTGCACATCCTACGAGCATGCTGCTTGAACAGAAAAATGTTTCCTAGCTGTCCTTAGAGGGTGCATATGAGTGCTTACTCATAAGTTGGCTAAAATTCTGCACATTGGCTTTATATATGTGCACTCTACCTCACCATTAATGACCAAAGCCACAGCATAGATCAACAAGCACAAAAATTAATGCTTTCACATTTCCAGCAGTCTAGGAAATCATCGCATATAATGTGTTCTTTTCAGCAGTAAATGCATGTTTGATGGAAAGCCATGGACAGTCAGTGTTGCAGAAACAGGAAACCAATCAAGTAAGGTCCATATGGATTATACTGTGAGCACAGCGGGATGCAGAGCAGAGACTAAGTGCCATATGGAGTGTAGATGGTGAGCCCATCTGGGTGTTTTCTTTACAAAGGGGACCCACAATTTTATTATAGTCATTCTGAGCTTCAAATTACAGACATCTTTAAAATGTTTGAATTATTTTTATTTCTACTGTAATCCATTTGTATGTGTATGCAATACACATCACTTGGAAGTATGTGGGCTTCTGTTTTAAAGATCAAACCTCTGCTGGTGAGATTTAATAATGTACATACAGATTTAAAATTTCCTCAGCAGTCAGTAGCAAAAGACAGCAAAAAAACTCTACTACCATGGGAACAGAACAGGAAGAAAATTATGTAAGAACACAGCTATGTTCCCAATTCTTCTCAAACTCCAGAGGGGAATTAATCTGAAATTTTTATCAACTTGCTACCTTTCTTACTCTTACTTTTCTAGTTTCAGTGTTTAAGCTTGATATGTGGACTTTTCCATTCAGCTATGTAGCAAGGAGAAGGGAAGAGGAAGAAAAGATAACTCTGTTATCAAATGCTCTGCAGTGTGCCCCTCGAGTGTCCCACCCTGGGAAATAATAAAACTCCTTATGCAGGAAAAACCACAAACATTTTTTATCAGGGACTCTTTATCAAGGAGTGTAGTGATAGGATAGGATGAGGTCTAACAATTACAAACTGAAAGCAGGTAAATTTAGATTATAGATTAAGAAGAAATTTTCCACTATGCAGACAGTGACACCATGGAACACGCTGCCAAGAGAAGCTGAGCCTGTCTCATCCTTGGAAATATGCAAGACCAGGTTGGATAGGGCTTGGAGTAACCTGGTTTAGCAGAAAGTGTCCTTGCCCATGGCAGGAGGTTTGGAAGCAAATGTTCTTTGGTTTCCAGCCCAAACCATTCTGTAATTCTATGATAACATTTGCCTCAAATAAAGAAGGAGAATCTCGTACCTCTAATATCTGGAATGTACTTTCGTACATAGGTTCACAAAATTGTCCTCTATTTTAATTTACACTGCAGTAGAATCACACACTTAATTACATGTCTTAGCTGAACTTTTAAAATCAGCATATCAGGCACTCAAGCACTTACCTGATCATGCTCTGAGTCTTATTTAGTGCCTTTTTTTGTAGCTGAAGCAGGATTTTTCTTCAGAAAGAAACAGGTGTGTTACCTCAGCTACTTCATTAATATAAGGCTAAAAAACATACATTTTGTATTTCAGCCTAAAATGTATATAACCAATTTTAAAACATGCAGTTCTTTTAGATTTATCCTCTTTCCACAAGCTCTACCCACCACTAAAGGAAACAAAGGCCCTGAACCAACCTGGCAATTCTTATACTCAGTTAGTCCTATGGTTAACCACATAAACCAGTTTCTGTATCTGCCTGGCTCACCTTCAAGGAATTAGTTACTTAAAGACCTGAGGACATCCTAACAAGAATAAAATGGTTTTTGGGGAGTTTTCCAACCAAAAGTATTTGTGTCTGTGATAAATTCAGTGCCCTGGGTTGAGCACATATATCTTCATTCAGAATATGCCAGGACTTTCCTTCATTTTCCAGCCTAAAACTGTTTTTCTGCTTATGGATCAAACTATATGCAAAACAATTCACCAATTTAAAAAAAAAGAATCACCAAATGAAACTGTAATATCCAGCTACAAACCTTATTCTGATATTTTTAGATGACCAGACTGTTTTTTGCCAGCCCAAGGGCAATGAGAACTTTCTGTCTTGCACTTGTCATTTCAATGTTCTTGATAAATTGGACTGGACAGTAACAAGAAGCTGGAGCCTTTGGAATCTGGCTCTATGAAAACTTTTAATACAGTGGAAGAGTCAAATAGTTGACACTTTTGCAGACATATATCAGAAGAAACAATAGATCTAGTTTCAGCATGACAGCCACTGCATCAATGTGCATCATATATACAGAACTGCAAGAACAGTGATATGACTGTAACCTTTAGGCACTCTAAGTTTTGTTTAGAAAAAAAGTGCTTTCTTTTTTTTCATAAAAGCAATAATTTTGTAAACTGGGAATAAATGTGTATTTCAATAAGAATATGGATGCTCTTCTTTTGTATAGGTTTTCTGTAGCAGATGAGAAACATCTTCCTCTTTTAGGACATCTATATGTGAATATGCATGTTATTTCTATTCTGTTACAAAAGTGACCAGAATACCACAGTAAATTATTTAAATGTGAGTGATTCCATTAAAAGCAGCTGTAATTCTCCAAACCTGGATAGAAAATTATTTTCTACAGCTGTACATATTGTTACTGGTTTTGAGAATGCTTGATATCCATGCTTTCTAGCCTTGAAACAGATTCCATTGGTCCAAGTAGTCCATTGGACTACTCTCTCATCTGTTTCTTGACCCTTAATAAGTGATCTACCTACAGTAAATTTTTACTTTATCAACGTTGATCCAATGCAGGCCAGAGGCTTGCATTTTACCCTGAATTCTTTGAAGTCACTGGAAATAGACTCTGCTGGGATTTGCATCAAATACAAGGAATATTTGCCATACAATAATTAAAAAGCCCCAATGACATAGAACACATTTACATGGTAACGTATTTGTACTGCAAATTAAAATCTGCATGTTTTACATTTTCCTATAATTTTAATTTCAACTACATTATTCAATAATTCCTCATGTAAAATATCTTTTCAGAGAGTATCTTACAGTTTTATAAAGTTTTCTTTAGCATTTGAAATGTCAGGTGAATCTGTCTTTTTTCCAAAAATTTATTTTCATATATAAAACATTTAGAGCTTTTTTAAAAAAGTAGCAAAAGTCATTACCATGTCAGTAAAGTATCTGAGAGAGGGTAACAGGTATTTTCTATGAAAGTATCATATTATTCTTTTGTCTGCAGATTTTCCTCTGCTTCAATCTAGTATTTTACATTTGTTATTGATTGTCCTTTTATTTCATATTCCCTGAGTCTAGCTGTCCAGATTTTTGTTCATTTCTTTTTTAAACTACAAAATAAAAGGAAAGGTTCACTCCTCATAAAGTATAGCTAAACAAGAAATCATTTTGAGCATTTTCACATCTCACCCATGACAATGAAAAAGCAAGTCTCCAAAGAAACCAGAGCATTGCCTTCAGAGGCAAAGACACAGAAGGAGAAAAAAATGGCCCAAAACAGAGAGAAGTTTAACTTGCATAAGCTCTTTATCAGTGGATATGAACAAAGATTTCTATCATAATTTGAAAGTTAAGAATTACTCAACTAAATAAAAGAGGTGCATTTTCATTCTGGAAAACACTATAAGCACAGAAATATACCATGACTTAATTATTAACTTCAGAATTCATATGGCTTGAAATTCTGATGGGCAAGCTCTGTAAGTATCAGCCCTCAAAACTGACCTCTTTCAATGACAGACAGTTTATCTGTCACATTAAATAACTACAGTAGCTGGATTTTATTCACCTGTATTAATTATAAAATATCCATTTTAAGTCTATCACACTGTATGGAATATCCTGCTCTTGATTTTATCCTGCTCTTGATTTGTGTAGACAGATGGAGAATGGCTTCATAGTCTTACTCCCTTTAAATATGTAGGAATTATATTAACGTTTTTAGACAGAGCCCTGTAGTTTTTTCATGTACTTATCTTAATAATTCCTACAGTTTTCTCAGGGTTGCAGATGTCCTCACTCTAAAATCTTCAGTGGTTCTTATTCTTAAATGCTTCACTTCACATATGTGCATATTACAATATTTCTTTGTAAATATGTCAATGTGACTCTACAGTGAGGCAGTTGCACATGATCCATCTAATTCAAAATTTACCATTTTTCCAACTTTCTGGAATGTCCCTGTTATTCCAAGAGTTCTTTAAAGAGAACATTAGGGTGGTAAAGATTACTTTAGTGAGTTAGGAAGTCAAATAATTTTCTGGGGAGATCTGAAAGACCTGAAAAATTATCTAAGTCATCATCTGATGCTGCTTCTAATAATGTTTTCTGCTAGGCAGATGGAGTAAGAGTCAACTTTATTCTTCTTTCTGTTTTAAACTCTTCTACTTTCTGCACTGGTGGCACAAATAAAACATGTTTTCAAATGCCCCCTCCCTTGAATATGAAACATCTTTCTCCTCCTTTCTCTGGGTGTATTCTCTGTTGTTGAAGTCTTTTTCATGCTCAAGACTTTGTCATCTGGTTTTTGTTTATTTGGAATTTCTGTCCCAAATTTGCCTCTCTTCATGCCTGGTTAGGTCAGAGCCAAATCAACCTGACAAGTCGTTTTACATGAATCTCATTCTACCACCTACAATATACATAGGCTTGAATTTATGAAGACTTTTCATATTTTCATAGCACTTTAAAAAAAATCATTAAAATCTCAGTTGAAGGAAGGGATTTTGCTGAATAGGTTTAGTACAAGAACTTTGACTGACTTTACTTCAATCAAATCACAGAGACCTAAAGCATGACTATCATTAGAAAGTTGTTTTAGGGTAGTGACAGCTCCAATACTGTAACCATTCTCCTGAAAACAGGAATAATTAGCTATTATCTTCTAAAGTTTCTGCATCTTTAAAACAATATTTACAAGTGAGACAAAGTATTCATTAATTAAGTATTCTGCAACAAAATTTGATCAAAATGTATACATGAATAGTAGTCGTTTCCTCTCTAGACTAAATGCAGATTTCAGTCTTTCCAGTCTTTCTATATGACCTGGCTGGCACTTCCTAGCACTGGGCTATTTATGAGGGCAAAACAGAACACTGAAGGAAAAAAAAATATAAAAAACCCCAACAACAACAAAAGAATATGTACTTTGAAAATTGGCTTGGTTTCTTGGCAGCTTTTGACCATCCACCCTCTAAAATGAAACTGAAGTATTTCATTAAAGGCCCAAAAACATGAGTTTAAACCCAGATTACAGAACTTCCATATATTCATTTTGATGACTTTCAAAAGAAGTATGAACTTTTCCACTTCTGTGATCAAACAAGAAAAAAACCCACCAGAAAAAAAATCTCACCTCACTTAAAATGCAACACTACATAAAACATAGAGAGCTAAAACTATACTTGCTTTTTCCTAGACTTTTATTCCTTCTTTTCTAGCATTCCTTAGAGTAAAGCATTCCAGCTGTGGTAAGTATTGCTCAGGCATGGATCTGCAATACATTTTGCACTTTGATATTCACAAGCATAAATTTCCTTCCAAGTCGAAGACATTTATCACAGTTTGACTGGCAGTTAGAGACACATTTTCTAGAAAAAACATGCTATACATTTGGTTTTCTTTCCTACTGTTAACTTTTGCTTGTAAGTAGATTATACTCCTTTTTTCCTTATATTTTTTGGGGTTTTTTTTCCAATTATTTGTATATCCTTAGACATATCTACTGCAAACTACTAGTCCAGTTCTTTTGCTTATTTTCTTTGGATGAAAATGTGAATCAAATTCTATATCTTTATTCCAATAATTCAGTACATCTTCAAAGAGCATCAAAGCTGTCTTTGATCAAATGGAAAATGATCAAAGACTAAGCTGTTAGGAAAAAAAAGCCTATACA
Source organism: Alethe diademata (assembly GCA_025584955.1). Lineage (NCBI taxonomy): Eukaryota > Metazoa > Chordata > Aves > Passeriformes > Muscicapidae > Alethe > Alethe diademata. The sequence continues at coordinate 30,294,890 of JANRMJ010000088.1, read as the reverse complement.
AAGTGGAAATTCTAGTGCTTTTTTTCACTTTTATCTTAGCTCCTTGATTTGAATATGCATTTTATTGTATGAAAAAGTTTGATGGTAGAATAAAGTAAAACAGAAATTGAGGGCCACTGGAGGTGTAAGTATTACTGAAGTGCTTGACTGCTTCATGCTCTTGTTTTCAGAGCAATGCTAGCTTCAGACACAGGAAGAGTTATACCTCATTGAGAGCTCCATTCTCATGTACTTACATTAATTTCCACCTCAGGTTAAATAGGTCTTTAAATTCAAAAAGGATCAGCCAGCAGGAAAATAATGACAGCTGCATGTTCCTGATTAACCTAGTACTGCACAGGAGTCCTATGTACTCCAAGGGCAGCTGTGTTCTCTTACTAATTGAGCCATCAGCTGTGTACTCATGTGTGTTCTTGTACTCTGACCACTTGCATTGCAACTAAGGTGACTGGAGATGCTAATTCAAATAGAGATAGTTTGAGTTAGTACTGAACTAGACAGCTATGACACTGATAATGAATAAGAAGTTGGGGAGGGGATATCATTATTTTCATTATATTCTTAATATTTACTTGGTCCTGAATTAGGGCCCCACATTTTTTCTAAATCTACCTGAAATCAAAATTTTCATCATATGGACTGTACACAATACCTAAATATATATCCTACAAGGAACATTGTAGGAGAGGATTAAAAGAATCCCCTTAAAATCATAATATCATCATATTTTTCAAGTGTAGGAATTACAATTTCAAAAATTCCTTCATGTATGCTTTTATATATCTGCATGCTTTCATACTATATATTTTATTAATTAAATCATAAATTCAGAAATGGAATTTTTTGTATATGAGGGATATGTGTCAAAACGAAGTCTTCAGACAGGCTCAATCACAATCTAAGAATTAAATGGAAACAAGAAAACAATTTGTAAATCTTTATAATATTAATTTAATTTAATTTTAAAACAAGTATTACCTACAAAATCAAAAATTAATCCAATTCAGATATTCAAAAAGAAAAAAAAATATTTACACTATTTACACTCAGCATAGAAATGCTCATTTCCTTACTTGTCTCCTCATTTTTTCTCTCACATTTTAGCACCCCCTAGCTCCAAACCTCATACCTTTATCTAGTCAGCTCTTTTTCACCCTGTACATTCACATTTCACCATCTTGACCACCCCTTTAACAGCCACCATAGAACGGATTAATTATATGCTAGGACATACATCAGTAGGAAACAATGAACAAAACCAGACAGGTTATTGATACACTGTTGGAGATAGAGATTTGCAAGGAGAATTCAGACTCTTTTCTTGAAGGTGAAATTAAAATTGAACTCATCACAGCTTACAAGTGCTTTTACAGAAGGAAAAGGCAAGCAGTTAATCCAGGAAAGGTGGTGTACCAAAGAGAGGATTATTAACTGGAAGCTCAATTTAGAAAAACTCAAATTGAAAATAAAGCAGAAATTATAAACCATGTTTTGTATGATTCTCCACTATTATCAAGGAAATGTATTATCAAGGAAATTTATTATTATCCAGTTCTGAATATCTTCCCACTATACCTCCTAAAAACTTTTTGTGGAAACAGCCTCAGTTTAGTCATACTAGTTTTCAGCAAAATTCAGGGATGACTGATTGAAATGTGAAATGCTATAGTATACAGAAGTCTACTAAAGGTACTCACAGGTAGAAAAACCTCAGGGAAAGTGTTAATTTGGTAATAAGTGGGAGGGGGGGAAAGTGACAGGGGATGTTGAGAAAGCTGAAAAGTTTCTTGCACATTTTTGCATCAGTCTCTGTCTTGGTTTGAAGTGTCTTCTAGGGAAAGCAGGGCCTTCTCTTGAAAATGGAAAATGCAAACCTCCACCCTCTGAATTATTATAGTTTTGAAATTAAGGGGCTCTCAGGCAAAGATACAAGGATAGGAATAACAGTTCTTTACTAGTATGT
>JANRMJ010000088.1:30257760-30292469 GCA_025584955.1 Alethe diademata | reverse complement strand
TTACCTGCTTTTAATCTTGCAGTGTCTCTGTTCCTCCGAGAGAAACTCCCAAAAACCTGAGGGGTTGGCTCTCCCTCCCCTGTCTCAACAGCCATCAGTGCCTCTTTAGCAACTCAATGGGAAAAATTCCACAGGCAACAGGTAAAAGAAAAACCAACTCGGAAGAATCTCATAAAAACAGTTAAATGAAACCATGTAACCATCTTATTAAAGGTTGTTTAATTAAGGGTAACAAAGATATGGTGTCAGCCCAGAAAAGGGAAGGAAAAGTTTACAAGGTAACATGTACATTACATATTTTCAAAACCTTGAGACATGATGGACTTCTACCTGAGATACCTAAAGGATGATCTGAAAACTCATCGAATCATTCTCTTTGTGAAATCATCAATGAGGAGTTAAGCACCAATAGAGTGGAAATTAATAAAAATAGTGTTAGTCAATGTAGTAACTGTAGTGTTCATAGAAAAAAACCCCAACTAATTAAAAAGCAAGCAAAATGGAACTAAAAAATATAACCAGCTTGTGCTTAGTTCTGAGAAAAATCTGAGCTAACTATTTACAAATGTCCTGCAGAGGCAATACAGTTCATATATTTCAATGTCATAATACAGGCCCATAAAAAACTAGAAAGCTCAAATTGATTTAATTGCTAGATGGTAGGTGCAAAACAACTTGGATAGTCATAGATAACTGTAGCTAGACAGCAGTTAGCATAATGAAATTCAGAAGGCTTGGGGGGATATACAGAATCCTACATTTAGTTAGGATCCATTCAATGACTTCATTAATGACATTGATAGTGGGGCACAGGATGCTTAATGAACCTGCACAAAGGTAAGGGAGATGGGACCTAAATTGCAGGACCATATACAGGTGAAATACTGGAAATTGGTGCAAGATATTCCAGTTGTCCAATAACAGCCAAATAGATATAGGAAAAAAGGGGACAGGATGCAAAAGAACCACTAGGTAGCAGATCTGAGTCTAAATACCCGTTCCCTGCTCTAATTATCAAAGGCACAGCCTTCATGAATTGAGCAGCCTGGTTACTGCAGTCTAAGATGGGAATTAACTGGATACAGCTTAGAGAGGTGATCAATGATCAATAGGTGGTCAGAGGTTCAGAAAACACGGAAAGAGAAGACTGGACATCTTTTTAACATAAAGACAAAACTGAATGTAGATGTAATTATGTTAAAAGCTGTGGAACAAAGGGAAAATAAGTTATTCCTGTATTACAGTGACATACAGGACAAGAATAAACAGGTCTTACTTACAGAAAAGGCAGGATATTAGGAAATAATTTAGATTAGAAGGACTGATCTGATGGCACAGGTTGACTGGTAAACTAATGGAATTTCCACTGTTGGAACAATTCACAGGCTACACAATACTCATTTTCTGCATTAAGCAGAAAATAATATTGTTGATATAGGTGAAACTGATACAGCTGATGTAGCTGATTCAAGTAGTAATCCGAAAAAACCTCACTATACATAGGAAGATGATCTTATAGAGTCTCATCAAATGCATTTAAGCTTCTACAAGTATAGGCTGTGGCTTCCTTTGGAATGTCAAATGCCATTCTTTCAAACTTCTGCAGCCGGCAAAGAAACATATTTGATTTTTGTGTGACATTTCCACAGAATAGGAACTTTAAAAATGAACTTATAAATCCACATTAAAATACCTGGAAGAAAAGGCATCCACAGGGATCAGTTTTCAGCCACATTTCCTAAGGCACTGGATTCTCTCATCTGTATTTTACTAATTGAAAATAATTTAGTTTAAAGCAGTTCAGTTCATTAAAAAGCTGGTTTAGAATTACTATTGAACAAATCAAGATTTCAGAATTCTTAATAAAACTGGGAAAGTTTGACTTTGAAATTACAAGTGCCAGAAACATAAAGAGTTTATTATGCTTTCCTCTAAGTTTTTTGCTGAAGTATTAAAAGACTGACAAAGTTGTATATGCATTAACTGCTTGACACAAACCAATTCAGTATGATTGAAGAGATATTCTGTGGGGGATTGCATTAAAAATGCAAATAAGATGAAAAAGGTGTGCAAAGAAGATTAAATGATGACCAAGTGATTTTTTTTCCAAGTACATACTTGACAATCTAGCAAACTCAATTATTCCTCCCAATCCACATTTCATACTTACATACACATAAAACCCATTGTCTAGTGCCCTCAACGGTTTTCAAAGTTGTTATTTACAGATTTTTAAGTTGACAGTAATGTAGCCATAACTTTTGTTGGACGAAGTTCATTAGTCTGTTCCTCCCTATGGTAATTTCATTATGTCTTCAACCTGCATTCTAACTCCCACTGCTACAATTAGTCGTGAAATTTAAAGCTACCAGATTGTAAAGTTATGCTACCTACTACCTACTACCCAAGGGTAATTTAACCATTAATAACTGTAGCACCAGCTAACATTCCTCCCATCTAGTGAACAAGATCCTTAGAGCTCATAAACTTCCCTATATTTCTAGGTGAGTACTTTGTTGATCTGGATCTAAATGTCCACACTAATCTCACAATGAATAACAGGCTTTCAATGCAGCCTTTAAATTGCAAAGTAATTTCAATGGAAATTAAACAAAAATGGCAGAGCTGGAATACAAAGAAACACCATAGGAAACTGTCATAGAGAGCACAGGACCTCTGTGACTCTGGTTATTTTAGTTTAGCTGCATTTGTCCATGGATGAAAAGCCTGAAGGGGCCATATACTGAATAAACACAAACATAAATTCTGCTGTTGAATTCAGTGGAACTATACTCACAGGGCATAAGTCTTTGAGAATTGGATTTTCCAGCAGTCAAAGGTAGGGGAAATAATGGGAAGGCCACATGTTCACTGTTCTGATGTCACTGTTCGTCGTCAATGCACACATAAAGCTTGGGGAGAGGGGGCTTGAGAGGTGCTAGTGACTTGGGTTTAAGTACTCTGTCATCTTGTAGGGTTCACAATCCCACATGATCTGTCTCAACTCTTCAGTTTATGGAGAGAAGGTCTAGGAACAGGAATCAGAAAACCCAGTGTCAGGCTGATCAAGAGGAAGTGATGAATGAAAAAGGGTCTTGTATCTCTTGAGTACCTAAATCAGGACACTAATCAGTATCAGCTGCTTCTATAAAGAAATGTAGGCTTTTTTCCCAGACACTGAAGTACTTACTGAACAAAGAACCTTGTGCATTGCTTAGGCTTTTTTTTGCTTCTAAGATATTCTTTCCTGAAGTGTATTTTCGTTTAAAGGATTTCCTGCATGTCTGGAGATATATATATATATGTGTGTGTATATATATATATATATATATATAGATATACCATTTTGTCAGTTTTGTTTTGTTTGTATACCTACCATCCCATTAGTGACTTTTTTAGTTAACTACCAAACTACCACACTGGGCACCAGAGGGCCTAGTGGAGCCCTTCTCTTGCAGCATACAGCAGTCCAGGAGGGGAAAGAGGAGGGGACATACACTCTTTCAAGTGCATGGAATATGATAGTAAGCACTGCTTACAATAACCAAATCATTATTGTCCATTTTAATCATAGACTTAAAACACAGTTTCATATTGGCTATTATGAAGAAAATTAACTCTGTCCCAGCCAAATTCATTAAAAGCAGTCGTGAAACTTCTGCTGTAATGACTGGCAGGAAAATACAGATACTTCCTATTTCAAGAGATACGCTGATGCAGTACACATGGTTCTTACCTTCTCTACTTCTTTGTCTTTTACACCTTCTCCTTTTTTATTTGAATCCTCAGAACCTAGCTTGAAATTTGCAGAGGCAGTAGAAGCACATAATGCATTGTTTAGATGTTGATGATGCTGCAGCAAACATGCTACTAAGGATTTGTGATCATTGCTACTAACGTAGCAAACATGCAACTAATGATTGTTTCTGTGACAATAGCATTACACCTAATTTCATTATACACCTTATTTCATTCATTGTTTTCTTTCCTTTTTGATAGAAACAAAATCTTGCATTTGTTTCAAGGTAATATTTTTCTTCTACCAAATTCCCCTTTATCTACATCTATCTTCCTTCCTTCCTTCCTGCCTTCCTTCCTTCCACTGTATACAGTACATATAAGTAAACCCCAAAATAATCCATAGGTTGATTATCCATTATGGATTATGGATATTTCATAGTTTTTACTAACAGGTCTTGATTTCATACAAAGGACAAAAATGTCAGGAGATGGTACTGAGGACACTTTCCCCTAAATACACAGGTGGGATGTTTGGAAAAAATAGAAGAGGGTGAAATTTTTCTTTAGGCAGTGGAAAATGGAAAACAAGGTTATGCACTCCAGGTATCTGAGCCCAAAATGCTCTGTCTCTATTAAGTGACTGAACTTATTCTTAATTGCCAAAGAAGAATTAAAGCATCTAAATGCTGGAAAGATGCAAAAGGGCATAATTTCTTTACAGTGGAAGAAGACAAGACGGCTAAGCACCTGAGTTACACTACACAGAACTCACTTATAACTACCAATAGACATTTAATTTTTCATAAAACAGTTCACTGCCTTGTGTTCTATTACAATATTTTTATTTTCTCTAAAATTGGAGGCTCATGTACCGGGCCATTCATTCAGGTCATTCTGTAGTTTGATGTCAGTTGATATAATTTTATTTTTCATTCTGTCCCAGTAGTATTGTTTTCTGTTTAACTGTCTATTATCATTGACATTTTCTCTTAGAGATTTTTTTCTTCTTGTTTTAGAACTTGATTGGGAAAGTTTCATGGAGTTTATGCAATTTTTATCTGAAGAAATATGTTCTGATTTTATTGTGCTTATTCTGTTGCTGACATTTGGTGACATTTTCTCTTTTGTTGACAGCTTTGTACTTCATTAAAAAGTAGGCTACTCGAGTGAAGGTGTTTAATTTGCTTTGTTCCGCCTTTATCATATCCAGCACATAAAGTACTCTTCTTACTTCATTCCCGGCATTAGCTTTCCTCTCTGATTGCTTCTTTTCTGCACTTTGCTTTTCTCCATGTCCCCTTTGTGAAGTATTTTCTCTTTTGTCAGCAGATGAACCTCTCTTTACTAATTTTTTAAATAGTTCAGCACTATAGCAGAACATTTTGTAGCTATTTACTTTGAAGCTGTAAGCAAGCAAAGCTTGTAACAGTATGATTTGCAAGTTCCTGTCATAAAAGGTCAAACATCCAGTCTTTCAGTCTTTGTGTTTCTCTTATTAGCATGCCAGAACTATGATTACTAACCCTGAAAAAATTCTTGGTGCACTGACTAAAATCCAAGATATTTTTTATTCTAATAGCTGCCGCAAAGGTGAGCTAGAAGAACAGACTTCGATGCCCAAATGGATGTAACTAGACCTGCAGATTCACTGCTAATGGCAGGAAATACAAAATACTACCAAAGAGCTTTCAGGCAGAGATAAATGACCTATCTCACAGACACCAGAGACTAAATACCTGCCAAGCTGCAAATAGCATTGTCTTACAACTGTGGGATCATAAACAACTGATGTTTATAACAGCATTTTTAAAAGGTGCTAAAATCTGAGAATTAGACTATAAAAGTAATTGGCTAATTGTATCCCGGTTATTGAAAATTAGAAGCCTTAAGCTTAAATTTTCCAGAGGTGATATACTTTTTCTTCTTAACCAGTGCTAGATTTCAGAATTATTTTGGTGGGGAGAGGGAAGATGGCAATTTAAGTTATCAGTGCTAAGGAATAAAAGAAATTGTGTTCCCTGAAAGCAAAGACTTAGCAATACAGCTGGTATTCTGGACCATATTTTTTAATTTTTAATCAATGGCTTTGAAGTTTCAACTTTCATACTCAATTCAAAGTAAGTGGTCTCCTGTGATGTACATCAGAGAAAAACAAAAAAAAAAATGGAAACTAACTGGATTTCCTACATTATTAAAATTTTACAAAATTTTTTAGCTCTTGGCAAGGTGGTATGCAGGTGTAGAGGGTCTCTGTGGGAGGAGCCAGAGGTTGCTCAGTGCCAGACACAACCAGGTGCAATTAGCTCCAATGGACCCACAACAGGACACAAGTGAGCACATCAGCAAAGCTGATGATACCTCCATGAAAACATATTTTTAAAAATTCATAAAATGCCAGGCAGAGAGAGGGGAAAAAAGGAGTGAGCAACAAGAGAGAGAAAACTGATCTCAGAGAAGGAGGAGCTCCGTGGAAGAGCTGATAATTCCCCTACAGCTTGTGAAGGGTCCAAGCTGGAGCACAGAGTGTGAGGAGGAAGGAGCAGCACACGGGAACAAATAAGCTGCCATGTACTGACTGTAAGCTCCTGCACCCCTTGGAGCAGGGTTAGAAGAGTCAGAAATGAAAGAATGATGCAGAGCAAATTAAAGGGGGGCAGGGCAGTGTTGGGGGCAAAAGTGTTGCTTTAAGGTTTGTCTTTTTGTTTTCCACTACCCAAATTAATAAATGTCTATTTTAAATAAGAGTAGATCACATTGTCGTTTCCCAGTTGATCCTGTTTTGCTTGTGACAGTAACTGATAAGCTTTACCCTGAGCCATGAACTTTCTCCCTACTGTTCCTCTTTTCTCCCCTCTACCCTGTTAAGGAGAGGGAGTCAGCAAATGGCCAGGTAGGTGTTTGTTAGCCAGAGCCAACCCACCACAATGTGCTGCAAGAAACTCCAAATGGACAGAAAAGCATGATTCAAATATTGGTTTTATAAAAAAGTGAAGCAAAATGAGACATTTGTCTTTTTAAAATATAATTTTATGGTATATATATGTGCATGCATACTTTCACACACAGGTTTCCCTCATCCATGGATCTGATAATCATTTCTAAATGAAGACTTGAATCTTCATTGGAGCAATAAACAATCTCCTTTTTCTACACACAACCAGAATGCTTCAATTTCCTAAAATTACTAAACAGTAGCTACACAGCACCTTTCCATGCTTATCATTTTAAAGTTCAGAATATGAGGATAAAAACTGCAACATTTCTGGGTTTATCCATTTTGTGGAATACTACAGTTCTAACCTAGTGTAAGTAAATTTTTAAATGTGCATGTCTGTGTGTCTCCTACTGTGGATTTACAGGCCTAATAGGCTATGAAAATAGATTAGTAAATTGAGTATGCTGCTCAATATTTGGTTTGATTTTTTATTTCTGTTGCTTGTTTGTTTAAATAATTTCCTGAATTTGAATAATTTTTATGTGTTTACATATTTCGGGTTATGTTTTTCTGTGCTTGCTCAGTTCCTGGAATGCTAATAGCTCTGAAAATGGCAGCAGCCTTGTGCCTTGTGCTCCTGTCTGTAGCACCAGTGGTAATGCCATATGTCTGTTAGCATCAAAATAAATCCCACAATTAGCTTGTTCAGTCAGATTTTGACACAACTGACACTGAAAGCAACATGCAGCTTGGTTTTGACTTAAACAATAATTTCCGATAGAATGGATATTTTCTTATGTAAGCTCCCCTTCAGAGTAACACTTGCATTCTGTGAAGCCACTGGCACCTGAAAAAGATACAGGTACCAATCTCAGTCTCCTCTGATGATTATCATCATTTCTAGAATACATAAAAAAATTATCTCTGTGACACTGTTGAATATCTTTTTTACTCCAGCAAAGTGGAAGAAAAAGGAGGGGTTGAAGACACATATATTGAGCCTTCTAGAAATGAAGACACACTGCCATCCAAGAGGACACTGAAAGTATCAAGAAATTAAAAATCTGTCAGAAGTTCTGCTTCTACCATTTCATGACTAGGCTAAGAGTTTATTGCCCAAGATCATCCCATCCATTGACATTCTAATAACAATTTAACATTCCTCTGCTGTGGGTCGAGGTCAGATATTGATGATCTGTCCCTCTGATTTGTCCCTATATAAAGTTTGTGCAATGGGCATCAATAACATATTCAGTCATTAACACATTCATAGTTTCAGTCATGTTATTGAACATCTACTTGCCACTCAAGTCTCAAGAGGAGGGGCTGACAATCTTAATTTGTGTTGGTAAACTGAGTGCTTCCCCCACACAAACATTTCTCTGTACCTTCATGCACATTCTCACCCTGAAGATGAACTCTGAAATGATGCTGTTCTGTTGTTTGCTTGCTTGGAGTACAAATTCCATCCTAGATCTACGATCCTATGAAGGTCAAAGGCCCCAGAAACATCATGAAATATCCAATGCTAGTGAAAAAAACAAACAAAAAAACAAACCTGCCATAAAAAGGGACTTCATAGAGATATTGTCAGGATGAATTGATGGCTTGAACATGCGATTGCTTTACTCTCTCTCTTTAATTTTGTTTCTATTTTCTCATGGGAAGCACAAATTATATCCCCGGCTACCATTTCAGTGACATTTTGCAGATCATATAAAGTTATATAAAAAACTTATAAAGTGCACTTTTGGAACAGATTTAATTCAGGCTTGATCCATTCCAAGAAATTGTATTCTCTCACTATAAATCATGATTTATAACTTTTCCCATTAAACCTTAAGGTTTCCACAGCAGCTGTCTGGTTTTAATTGTACTGCCTTTTTGAAATTAAAGCATTAAAACTTGCTTGTTTTCTACTATGCATGTTTAAATTGATCTTTATCTTATTGTTTTTTTAATATTGAATAAAAGCCATCATACTGAAGAAATATCCAATATTTACATATTTATTATGCCAAGGGTCATTCTAGCAACAATTAATCACAAGAATTTTCATTTTATGGTACTGCTTACATTCTGTTAGAAAGAGATAGTCACAGGTAGTGGAATTAAAAAAAGAAAATTGAACAGAATTAATTTTTGTGAAAATTAAAAAAAGAACTGTGTTAGGCTGGATGGCATTTAACTGTTTGGGAATACAGAATTAAATCTTTCCAAGCTAAGCAAAATTCTTTTAAGTCAGAAGTTGGTAGCTCTAGAGGGTAATATGTTTAAATCTTCTCTTGATTTACATTCTGAGTGTGTTTATATAACTGCAATCTGAGAAATATCTTGGTAACATCAGTTACATTAATAGGGTTAAATGAGCTAAAAAATGCCAGATTCACATCTTAGAATCAATATAAATTTGGTCCACGTTTCTTAACATTGGAGATTCATTAAAAAGACATAAAACACTACTCTCTGCTACATCATCTGTAGAATAACATTTCCTAGCCCAGAGCCTCAACAGATTTATTTTACTTCTGGGGCACACAAGAAGGTATTTAAATTCATGTCAAAAATTATCTGTACACTGTCAATAATTTCAAATATTGAATTTGCATATGTCTCCTCTAACTTATTCTTGTTCCTCAGCAGTAATCCAAATTATCTGTATCACTGATCAAATATACCAGCCATCCAAAGTGATCATGTGCATCTGGCTATTTTCTCTTTTTTTGGGTGGTGGTGGTGATCTTTGTCTTGGCTACCAAGAGGCAACTGAAGCAACAATGTTAGAATAAATCTTATGCAAGCAATTTATTCAAAAGTTATTTTACTAACTGAGAATTTGATGGGCCAGCTAGCATTATTGCGCTTAAGTAAGGAAACAGTGTAGTATAACAATATCCTTGGGATCATACAAGACAATGGTTTGATGTGCTTTTTTAAGCTGCAACACTGCTGGGTTAAGACTGTACTGTTCTCCACTCCTTGTCACTCTTTGCTTCCCCTCCCATTCACATCCCCTCAGATCTATTGGCTTAACCTGGGTATCAGCACTTGACACTAGCATAAGCTAATAGTAGAGGTGTTTTCTAACCCAGATAATTTTACAGAAGCAAATTAGTAGTGAGTGAGTGTGCTCCTAGACTGGCAAGTTATGTGGTGATAACTTTCACAGGTGGTGATAACTCTCAGAGGTAATGATGTCATAGGAGAAGCTATGAACCAACCTTTTAACCAGCTGAGCTGCATCTGGAACAATGCATCTGACTGCAAACTCAGAAATATTGTGAGTCAGCTATTTTAAGAATAGCTGTCAGATGCAACTAGAGATTGCAAGGGTGACATATGTTCATTATAGATAACTGTCCCACTAGATAATGCAGTTATTTATCTTTCTTTTTAATTATTCATTTGTTGGGCATTCATTTTTAAATGAAGTTAGCTTTTTTGTTTTCAAACAGTTCCAGGGTCAGTCCAGAGAGTTTCATATATATTTTCTGAACATTCATACTTCAGACATGAAAAGACCAGTCATTTCCAAATCATTAATATTAATATTTTATTGCATAAGTGTCAACATTGTATGATTTGACCCCAGTTAAAGAGACATTTATAGAAGGCTTTAAGTTTTGAGTTTTTTTCACTATGACCTTCAGTCATTAACAGCTCCGGTGCTAAATGACACTGATGCTGTAAGTTGTATAATTTTTTTGTATTTCAATCTAGACAGATGGCTGAAAAATGAAACAGCTGTATTTTTTCTGAAAGCCTGGAGGCACTTCTTAAATAGCAAAAATTCTTATGATGGACAGGTTCAGATTTCAGGGACAGTCCTACACACTGTTGCAGCAATAAATGAGCTTGGATTCACCTACAGACCACTTAAAGTCAAAGAAGATAAAGGCTTTAGAATTACTTTGTGACATAATGAGTTTTCAACTTCCTCTCAGTGTAAGCACTACCTGTAAACATTTTATTAAGTCAGAAAAAGTTTCAAGGAAATAAAAAGTAATTTGAGATCACCATGAATTATTTTTACACAATCCAATCTCAAAGATTTTATGAATGAAGTGCTTGAAAAAGGATGTGCATGCACTCGTCATGTTCTAGAAGGTCTTGCAGCCCAGAAAGCCAACCGTTCCCTGGCTGCATCCAAAGTAGTGTGGGCAGCAGGGGAGAGAGGAGATCCTGTCCCTCTGCTCTGCTCAGGTGAGACCCCATCTGAAATGCTGCATCCAGCTCTAGGGTCCCAGCGTAGGAAGGACATGGATCTGTTGGAGCAAGTCCAGAGCAGAAACAAAAAGGTGATTAGAGGGAAGGAGCACGTCTCCCACGAGAAGAGGCTGAGAGAGAAGACGAGGTTCCAGGAAGACCTTATGGCAGCCTTATGGCATCTAAAGGGGGCTCATAAAAGAGATGGGCAGAAACGTTTCAGCAGACTCTGTTGCAAAGGTTCATGGTTTTAAACTAAAGCAGGGTAGATTCAGGCGTCATGTAAGGAGAAGAAATTTTACAATGAGGGTGATGAAACACTGGCACAGGTTCCCAGAGACTTAATAGATGCCTTCACCCTAGGAACATTCAAAATCAGACTGGATAGGGCTCTGAGCAACCTGATCTACATGAGGATGTTCCTGCTTATTGCAGGGGGTTATTTCAGATAAATTTTTAACCCTTTTAACCCAAACTCTTTTATGATCTATCCAATTTGCTATTGGATTATATAAAAATATCTTATTTTCTGAGGTCAATTGCTGATAAGCCAGCACAGACCTAAGCATTTTGACCTTCATTATACTTTTCTGCAAGTCTAAGTATGAAGAATTTGGACGCTAAAGAAATATCATTCTGAGAAATTTGTGAATTGCACACAATAGGACCAGAAGGGATTATAACCTTTCTGGGAAAAATAGTTTAAGGAGAAACTACAGAGCAAGTTATACAAAAACTTTAGAAAATACTTTTTTTGCAATGAAGCAGCAATTGTGAGGAAAGAAATCCATCTTTAGGAGACTTTTAATGAGAAAAACAGTGGTACTAATACATTGTTAAGGCTTTAACTGCATAGTGTAATGATCACTGGGTAAAGTACTGCATTTTAAATTGACTGCGCTGGTTAAGATCCACATGGTATAGGAATTGTTATACAGTGTGAGAAAAAATGGGAATTTCCGAATACCAACACCAGTGAAACTTGTGGTATAAGAGAGGAAACAACACAGAAGTTAAAACAGATTCATAAACATGTTATTGCTAAGACTCTCTAGATTACATATTGATGGAGTAGCGTAATGACTTAAAATTCTGGCTTTTAATGAGAAAATATATAAAATCATATAAAATTCCATCTGCCCAACCAGAATAAGGACTCTCGAAAAATCATCCTCGATTTTCAATATTGCTTGGACATTTTCAATTGTAAACCTCATGTGCTTTAAAGATGTAACTTTAAAATTATTTTCATTGTTATTTTCTAAATATGTAACTTTAAATTTAATGTAAAGATCAGCAGGTTCAAGACATGCAATTGGACATTTGGGGTGATTAAAAAGACAATTGCTGATGTTCAATAATTACATCCACTTTCTGAACTGCATCTTGCGTAGGCCATTTATGAAGTTACCCAAACTGTTTGAGCACCTTCCTTTAGTGAACCTTCCAATTTGTACAAGCACAAGTTTTTCACAACTAAATAAAAAGAACAGAGCATTTGGATTTGCACATGAACAGATGAAAGAGGAATCTGGAAGGGTAATGCTTGGCACAGTTGTAAACTCACGGATGATAAAGCTGCGGTGGTGAAGATATCGCAACATGAGATACAGCCAACCACCAAAGCAATGGAATAAGAGACTCAGTAAAATTTTATGTTATAAACAAAAAGACAGTGTATGAGAACATGAGGAGGGCATAAAACAAAGAATGGGAGAAAAAGTTAAGGCCTCGGTGCTTTGTAAGTGTAGTAGATGTACATTTTTTCTAATTTTTCTCATTTTTTAAAATCTCACAGTAGATCATGTGGTCCCGAATACTGTGTTGGATTCTAGACAAGCTCACAAAAATGTCCTCAGAAGAATTTCCCTCACACATATACAGGCAGAATATTTGCAACACATTTAGTAGTGATTGCAAATAAAACATCAGCAAAAATACAGAACCTGAGTTCACTGGTGTAGGACAGAAAAGAAAGTATCGAAAATGATTTAATCATTTTACTTACTGGAATTACACAAGCTTGAACAGCAGAGGAGATTCCTCTTATATAAAATCTGCTTTGCAGACACAGAAGTAGATCTTTCTCTTTTCATCATAATTTTAATTTTATGCTTCCATCTCTACGTATAGCATGTATGCACTCTAAAACCCTCTGTCATGAGCTTGTCTTTTAAATACTAATTCAAACCAACGTAAAATGCTGGCCAAGAGAAATCTTGTGTATCACTGCTTCCATTATAATAAAAATTCTCATCTACATATTTTTATATGAACATGTATCTTGTGGCTAACAGGCCAGAAATGGACTAGAAATAATTTTGTATAGAAGTAGCTATTAGATACCAAAAATAATAGGTAACAAATACTAAAATATTAGTGAATAACTAAACCCAGTTGTGGACTGGCCTTGTATAAGATCAACACTTTGGAAGAAAGAATTTTCCATCTACTAATTGTTGAATATTATTGTTTCAAGCAACAAAATAATTCATACAAAGTTACCTATTCATGAACAGAAGAAAAGAGAACTCACTAAATAAAATAATTCTAAATGATCATTTAACTCACTCAAATTTGATTGTCTTCTTGGATTAGATAGGATTTGGAAATCCTATCTAATGAAGCTTTATCATTACCACTTTGTGGTGACTAAATACCATTATCCTGATATTTGTGCAGATCCCTAGTGCTCCCCACTTCTATTAAGAGCAGGGTTCTAATGAACCTCATGAGGTGTCACTAGGTAATTACCACTTACAGTCTGAAATGAAGCTCAGTTCCAAGCCATTTGCATTTATGTGCTAAAATTAAATTATTAATGCAGATTTTTACACATTTTAAGGTTTAATTTTTCAGTCTAATGAAACCATAAATTTCAAGCTTTCAAAAATACTCCTATCCCTTATTTAATTCAATATGTAATTGAGAATATGATTTTGCTACAGATGGAGAGGCCTTTTCAAATTTGAATTAATTTGGTGTTTTGCTGAGTTAGTAGATTAAGTGCTACAGATTTCCTGATGTTCACTACACTAAATCTTAGCTGTCAAATTAATGGAATGAAATTTTGGAAATTCACAAGGTCAAAAATATTTTTGCAAAGGTGATGGCTATATTTTCTGCCCTTACTGAATGACTCTCACAAAGTGGTAACAGCTGGAAACAGTCAAAGGCAAAATTCTACTACAAAAAAAGTTAATAAAATCCAAGTTCATTTGCATATTCATTTTATACAATGTATTCAGGAATAACACACCATTTTAAAGAAGTAGATATGTTATGTTTAGCTAGTGGAACAAACACCCTAGGCAAAAAGTTTACAACAGGTTTATCCTTAAAGTTCAAGGTAATGTACCAAGTGGTGAACACCAGACTGACACACTGTTTTCAGTGAGAGACTTTTGGGGTGAAATAATAAAATTCCAAACCAAAAAGAACTTTACAAATAGCCACACACATAATTTAAATTTTTTTTACATCCAGTACAGTTTCCTCAAATCTTTCACAAGTAGATGTCTCTAACGTATCTCTCAGTGAAATGAATGACAACCAAGATGGGAGAAAAAAATCCAAAACTCCTACAGTCCCACACTCTTTTTACAGCGGTATTCAGCACTGTTGAAGAATGCTATTTTCTCTGCATTATATGACTACTCCTCTAGTCTTCTGCTCCTCTAGCAGGAAAGGTAAGCATATGTCATTACCTTGGCTGTCTCAGCTTTCTCCATCAGTTTCGATTGACATGATGAGAGGTACAAAAGTGTTTCCTGTTTCATAATGTCACTCATAAATTCCTGGCTCTCTAGTACACCTACTACAACACACAGCGTATTTTTTAGTGCTATTTATCTCTCATTATTCAGAGACCAACTCACAAATCTTTATACTAATGTATTACAGTATTTATTTCACAAAGCAATTGCTTGATATTCAGTACTATCATATTTTGCCTTTGACAGAAGAGAGGAGCTATCACTGAGAAAATGTTAAAGGATTAATTGCTATATCCAGTTACAAAATCTACAAAGTGTCACAAGAATGCTCACAGTTAAAGTTGTAATTTTAAAATTTGCCATTGACAATTACAGTTAAAATATACAAATCCCCTGGTTCAAATTTTCTAGTCATAGGGGTATAAAACTCAGGGTAATACCTCATTTTGCTCCATAATATCTGTGACACACTAAAATGCATCACTGACTATCTAGTGATTCATTAAATGAAAACTCCTTCCTGTTTACATCAATGCAGATATTCCCTGGGGGTTCTTCACAAAACACCTGTCCACTTGTACAGCATGCAAAGCATTACAGATTTCCTGTCATGAAATTCTCCTATTTCTTTTTTTTCTTTCTTCAGAAGCACTGGCCTTAGAGAAATTTCAGTATCTATTTCATCATCTGTCACCAGAATTTAAATAGTCTCTCAGTGGGTGGAAACAGCAGACTGATAACCTCAGCACTGGCGTTCTCCACAGCTCGGTGAAAGACATGCAGCATCACACGTAATTCAAAAGGTTGCTTTGCATTTATTTTACTAGCCTCTCCAGATTTTCTTCAAAAAAAAGTCTCTTTTACCTTTGGCAGAACTATACTTCTGAAGCACAGATCACACATATAAAACTAAAAGCATACTAGCTGGTCCTAACCCAGAGAACACAGAGACCTACTTGGCTTCCTATAGGCAGCATGGAAAGAAATTAGCAACCAGCTGAGAATAATCGTAATGCACTAACTGTGAGGAGAAAGGGAGGAAAGCAGTCTGGAGCAAACCAATGGGGAATTATAAACCCATGCATGTGCCTAACTTCCTACTCTGCCTTAAATTGTGGTGCTTCTGTTCACTTTGAATGAAATCACTGCTCCACACTGAGTCTGCTGAATTTCTTCTGACTATCTAGTCAGAAGTTCTATTTCTTCTGACAGTATCCTGCAGCTCCACCAGTCACACTTAGTAGGTGGGACCATACCACAACACTGCATCACTCACAAATTACGTGGCAGATGCTGGTGCATGTATCCCATTTGGAAAGCACTTATTAGATTTGGTTTCTGAAGCTACTGCAGTCCTTCTCTGGGCAGGCTTTGGATGGATCTCATTCTTCAGAGGGGAGCAGTTGTGGACCTGCATTCAGATCATACCAGGGCTTGTGCACACTCCAGGTCAGAAAGTGATACCTCACAAATGGAAGCATCAGTGAGTAATTTTTTACTTTAGGAGGTTAGCACACGCATAAACTCTTTTAGATGGTTTGGCCCCTTGCCAGGCTTTGTGCTGTCTAGAGGAGCTGAAGTGTTGTAGAGCTGAACAATTTAGTGCTATATGCAGTATATAAATTGTGCCCTATGTATGCTGTATAGCTGACCAACTCTCATAGCTCATTAAAAAATAGAAAGAGCTAATTAAAGTTTCTGCCCATTTTTCATTTCTAGGGAGTGTTCTCTCAACAGAGCTTGAATAACTGAGTGAAATTGAGAGCAGTTTTACTTCTAAAAACTGTAGAGATTGAATGATTGCAAATAAATTATATTAGATGCTATTGTTTTGATCCAGCTCAAGAGCTCTTGCATTGTTCCACAGCCCAGTGAAATAGTTAGAGAATTCATCCTTCAGTGTTATGGGACTACTCTTCATAATTGCAACAGTACTTGGGCCAGAGGGACAATTTTCTGGTAAAAACATTATTTCCCTGAAAACTAAAATTTTGTTTCTTTAAAACAGAAAGAAGTATCACCATATTTGTACCATGACAGTCTGTCTCTGAGCTACCTATGTTCCACGGACAATAAATTAACATATTAGGAATTTAGTCAAAGACAGATAAATTTCTCTTCCACATGTGTAATAATGCACAGTTTGGAAGATGATCAATAATGCAACATGAATTGCTTTAGCTCCCACACAGAGACATATTTGAACATTTCCTTTAATGTTTTTCATTGCACAAAGCAGAAAAGCACTCTCTTCCCAAAGCATGAGTTGCTATGTCAGCTTTGTGGTGGGAAGTATCCCTAAATCCGCAGTAACATTCAAACCAAAGCTGTAATTGGGGTAAGGATTTGGGTGAGTAATTATACCTAGATTAAAAATTATGTGACCATGTTCATACTCTAAGGAAATCCAACTTTGGGTTTCAATTCATGGAATTATAGACTTAAAATATTTTATAAAGGACTACATTGAATTTTTTTTATATAATTGAAAACTTGTAAAGACTTTTGGTAATAAGTAAAATGCTGATGGGACTGAGAAGAGCAACACTTAAAGTAGATGCTACACTTCCCAGAGTTTAAAACACGTAATTTCTAAATTTATTAAATAATTTTCAGCTATTAAAAAAATATCTACTGAAATTTGGTGTGCTGCATGTAAACACAAAATCATTTGGACTTTAAAAAAAAATATTAATTAACATAGTTTTAAGAATTCCTTACAGAAGAAACAGCTATGCTTGGTCCAGGAACTTGCCATGATTCTTGTAAGTATGCAAACCATGTTGTAACTAAGAGAGGAAAAAAGACTTCTTGTTGGTATGCGTGAGAAATACAATATACAGTTTTCCTGTTTTTGTAACTTTGGAAAGCTCTTATAAAATGCATTGATTCACAGTGCAGACAGTGGCTATCACAGGAACTTTTAAAATCACCTAAATAATTATTCTTTTATACATTACAGAAATCTTCACTTGTAGCTTTATCTTAGAGAAAATATATGTTAAAAAATTCAACAATCATGCGATTAAGCTACAAAAGCTCTTCTGAAGGAGTGCCATTAACTAGTTTAAAAGGGAGAAAGGGAAAATACCTGGCTTGCCAGTGATGAGCAAGGGAATGTTGCACCTAAACTTGATTCCTCAATAACAATGAACAAAAATGGGATCCTTTAATCTGCTCCAGGAGTTGTTGAGGCTGCAAAGAAGCACCTGAGCTGTTTTTACCCTAATACGGGCAGGGTGAGGAACAAACAAGACCAGCTTGAACTTCGGCCCAGCTCCAGATGTTTGATACCACCTGCTTAAGTGAAACCTGGTGGGGTGAGTCCTGTGATCAGAGTGCCCTGTTGGGTTGTTGTGGGCTCTTCTGAAGGGATACACAGGACAGAATATGGGGAGGCATAGCACTGTGTGTAATGGAAGGGACAGAATGTGGAGCTCACAGGAGACACTGGCACAGTTGAGAGCTTCTGGGTAAGAGTCAAGGGGCAAACAAATAGTGTGGATGTCACAGTGGAAGTCTACTACACCTCTCCAATTCAGGATGATGATGTCAAAAAAAATTTTTTTGAGGAGTCAAGAGATGCTTCCAAGTCAACTGCTCATGTCCTTATGGGGGACTTCAGCTTGTCAGAAAACAACAGGAAGCATTACTCAACTTGGGCCAGAAGACTTCTTAAAAAATCTGTCATGCATACTGTGTAATATTTCTGAATCTTGTGGTGGCTTTTGATAGCAGAGTTTCTGTAACTCTCTGAAAATAACTCACCTTGTAGAAGCGAAGTCATTCCTTTTGCAGTACCACTTTATCACCTTGAATAAGAGTTTTCTGATCCTGTTTCTGCAAGTTACACTGTTCCCATGAGCTTTTCTATGTATTTCTTGCTCTTATGGTGTAAGTTATTCTCTCTAAATAGAATCTGAGAGACATTATTTATTTATTTTGGGTTCAGAAAAATCCAAACCATGTCTTAACTCTGCACAGAAAGGCTAGCAAAATGAATGGCCTAGAATGTAAAATAAGTACAATGCTTATAAAGTACTGCATTGGAAATTATAGTTCAGCATAAAAGATTCAGAATCTTACACTAAGCTTTTTTTCCCCTTAGGTTTAGATTATGTAAGATCAAACTCATCTATGTTATATAAGCATATGGAAGTCAGTAATCCTTTCAGTAAGAATTTCACTTCCATTCTGGCTAGATATAGCTTATTACCTTTAAGTATTAGCAGGAGTTTACTATAGATGGAAGCGGCCAGCTCAGATCATTTTAAATTTTGTGTTTCTTTTACACTATCCTGTTTCTAAAGAAAAAGGGTATTGTAATATCTCTAGAATAGAATCAAAATTCAAATTATTTAAGATCAATTTTCCTATTATTATTATTATCTGTACAATGTTTCAGCTTAGGATGCATTTCTGTATCTCATTGTTTCTTATTTTGTTACAACTATACAAACATCTGTACAGATGTGGTTAAAATCAAAATATTGCTATTTATAACAGATGATGTTACTGAGCTCAATGTGAATCAATCTTAGACCTGTGAAATTTGTAGCTTTGCGATATATACAATGACACCATAAACTATTATTGTTTCAGAAACCTTAACAGCAAAATATTTGCTCACCTATTCCTCAGCACAACTATTAAAAAGTTATTTGTGAAACATTTATTTGTAGCAAAAATATTATTGGAAAAAAACCAGTTCTACCTAGAAAAGATGATGGCTCCTCAGGAACCTTATCTTAGACCTTCTGTCTTTTTCAAACTGTAAAAGTTCTCACACTTATTGCATATTCAAGAAAAATTTATGCACAGTCCTACATAAATGCACACATACATCCAAAGAAAAAACTTGATTTAAAGAGGGATACCATGTGACTTCTTTTAGAGGACCAACATTTAGATTATTTTTCCCTAAGTTTGCATCACGACTGGTGTTTTCACATGACAAGACCAATATTGTAAAACATCTATGAATTTCAGTTTCAGATAAGACAAATCTTTCTGCTAAACACAGGAATGTTCATCATCCTATACAGAGCCAAGAAGGATGTGCCAGCTACTGCACATTTGCCTACTGAGCAGGAGTTTGCAATTTATAAACAATTATGAATAAATTAATTTGTTGTTAAGATCTATACACTACTAATTGAACAACTGACAGCTCTACCTGTAGGAAACAAACAATCACAAAAACAAATGGTAAATATTTATCTATCTACACATTGTTGTTGCCTAAAGAGCATTCCACCAAATGGACACTTCTCTCCAGTTGTGATAGCCCATTCCAGACTCATCCCTTTTACAGCTTCTGTCATGTATTACATCAGACAAAGGTGGCTGTTTTCTTCTGATGAGAGTATGATAGAATGATAGAATCACACTGAAGTTTCTTTAAAAACTCCACCTTCTTGTTGCTTTTTATCATTTTGGGGAAAAAATTGCACCCCCATACATGGAACAAAAAGTAGTGCAGATCATTTGATTTTTGTACCACACTGGTGCTATTGCAGTGGCTACAAAAGCATAAAAATATTTGTAAGGACACAGATATTGGAAAATGTGCTTCTGTGAGAAAGTGCATAAGACAGAGAATATTGGTTTATTTGAGGGATTTCATAAAGAACTGCCCGTGGATGATTTTATAAATCTGTCCCTAGGGATTTGCTGTCTTTATCCTCCTTTTGCTTCTACCCTCCACTTCAGAATAACCCTTTGAGGCTTCTAACTGTTCAACTTCCATGCCACTTTGCTCTCTCTTTTTCAGAAACGTGATATACTACAGCTCAAATGCAACCCTTCTGTTAATTTGGTTTGGGTAGCGAGCTCAAACATATTCCAAACGAAACAAACAAAATATTGACTGAGTGTTGGCTAGGTTTTTTCCAGTATTTTGTAAGGCAGTCGAACAAACTGTACACCTTGGCACCTAGACTGAGAAGGTGCAAACGCCTGTTTCATCCCCTGCTCCTCCCTAACTGGGAGTGCTCTGCAAGTGCTTCCTAGAATACTGTACAGCATGTTTCTAAAAATAACCAAGAAAGACACAGTAACAAAAGGCTTCATCCATAACACTTGGAGTCAGTGAAAAGTCCCTCAGCAACTACAATTTTTGCATCACTTGTTAAACTAAAGGTCTATCTATACCAAGTAATGCATTTGTCTAGCACCTAGCACAGTCCCATTTGCAGTAACAATAGCTCAAATAGTTTCTTAAGTATCTAGGGTGAAATTCATGCTTCAAAAATTTTAATTCTAACTATAATTAAAATTGTGGTATATGCTACAGTATAATTTAATAATGGTTAATATATATTTCTGTCTCTATAAAAGCCTTCAGATCATTTATTGCTTTTGAATACAGGATGTCCAATACAAAATGGCAGATAACCACTTGTGTATCACCTCATTAATTTGGTATCAATAACTGAATACAGAAAAAGGCAGAGATGAGTGCAAACTTTGCCGTATAATAAGGAAAATAGAATTATATTGTTTTCTGTTTTAATATTTGATTTATCAGGTTTGCTGATTCCTTTTATTTTTGGTTTAAATAGTCAAGGAAATGTGATGATGAGCCATGCAATACAAAGCAATGCCTTGTTTGTTATTAAAGGATGCACAGGGAGCACAGGAGAGGTAGGACCAACCTCTTGTCACCTTTGTTCTCTGATTTGTATTCTCTAGCACTAGCAATATTTGTTTAGTTTTAGTTATATATTATATAACTGAATATACTTACAGAATACTTAATATAATAAATATAACTACATTTATGTTATTATTTATATTATATACTAAATATAATTACAGTAGGGTAAAACACAGCAGGTAAAGCCAAACATTTCTGGATTCTTTCATTTTTTTTTTCCTTTTTCCTCATTTATGTGTGCGCCCCAGGAAGCGTGCCTGCAAATTAGAACACAAACACAATGTGTCACTGTCTTTTTTTTGATTTTCAGATGAAACAATGTTTCTGTTTTCTGCCTCCATTTAAGAAACAATTATTGTCCTTGTTGAAATCGCAAAGTAGCATTGCTGACGTCTTTAGATTTTGAAGTGCACTCTTCTTGTTTAGTTGTAATGTATGCTTTTAAAATATCTATAAAAATCTCTCTATTTTGTCTAGTTGTGTGGGCACGTGACTGGGTGATTCCAGTGCCTTTGCAGAAAGCCCACATTTTCCGATGGACAGTGTCAGATTCATGCCTCTAGAGAAGTCAAATTGTATTTTAAGGTGGTGATTTTTCTCTATTGCCTGCATATAAATCAGAATAATAAAAAATTATTTTCCTAAAATACTGCAATTTGAGAATTTTAGTGTTATGGGGGAAAAACAGGGAGGGGAAAAAAAGAGCAAATTTAAATTATTGAGCAAATTGTACAAACATGCGGGGACTATTTTCCAAAGGGCAATCTTAGGTAGACAGCAGACATTCAGCCATTCAGGCTGGGCCATATAGACAAAAAAATGTAACTTTCCAAAGACAATTTAGCACTTGGGCATCATTCTGCTCTTGAAATATGCTCATAATCCTCAATGGAAAATGAATACTTAGTTAATGACCTTTTCAAAATCTCCTCCTGCAATATATGCTGCTTTTACTGTTCTGCTCATGATGTTAGGTGGGAAAATCTTCTGACCTAACAGCTTTCCTCTAGAAATGCTGATTCAGCAAAACTGGAATCAGCTGATTTCCAGTTTTTGAGGCAATACTGACTTGACTTCATGCCAGTCACCAACCTTCTTATGCTAGAAACAGTCCTAAAAGGTGGAGCTCCTTGATTTCATGGACTCCCAAAAACTTCTTTCATGTGTTTCAGGGAGACAAGGTTTGCAGTGTTTCCCACCCTCTGCCAAACAGATGAAGCAGCAGGATGCTGCTGAGGAGCTGACCTGCCCACTCTCACAGCTCCCAGCCACACCATTTGGTTTGTCAGATATGCAGGTAGCAGCAGCCTGCAGAAGCAAACTCTGAACCCCAGGGCACAGGAAGCTGTCTTGTGAGAGGTTTTAATTCCCGAGTAGCTGCAGATATAGAAAGTCTGGTAACCCTGATGATGCCAATTTTGTGACATTGTTTATGTGCTAGCTGCTGAGGGACCTGACTTGCTGCTTATCCACTGCCCGGCTTTCTAATGGAGTGTCAGTGTCTGATACAAGGTAGATAAGAGATGTTTGGATGATCCACTCTTAAAACCAAACCTCGTGTTTGTATCTTACAAATAGTATGTACTAAAAGCTAAAAGCAAATCAGAAATTACAGATCTGTTTATATGCATGCCTTGTGAATCAGTTTTATGAGACTAGAGCTATAAACTGTTATAACAGGTTAAAGTTTTGTGAGCACTGAGAAATTCATTTCAGCCAGAAAAAAAAGTTTTTAAGGATGACAATGCAATTGCAAGCACAGGGAAGTCCTTGAAGAAGGTATTGGCTATGCCTGCAAGAGGCCATAGAGAACATGAAAAGTGTAAGTGTTCTGTCGTAGCTGTGTCTGCACTATGGCTAGATGAAAAGTTTTTGAATAAAAGCAGGATGAGTGTGACAGCCTTGAACAAAAGGAGAAGAGTTTGAGAACCCCGTTGTGCTTATTTTCAAAATCCAGCATTCAGCAGACAGGGTGCTCTTAGGTAGATATCTCAGCTACAAGTGTTACTTTAAAGGTCAGTATAACAAGACATTAAGCATTCAGAGTAAAGCTCTTCCAATGAGGATTAAGTAACTGGGTTTCAGAGATGGTGACTGAGTGCCCTTTTAGCAGTAAATTCCAAACAAGTCAACTGTCAGTGTCTTAGCAAGAAATTCCAAAGCAAGTCCTAAGTGTCAGCTTGGTTTAGGTTCCCAGCTCCCAGGTTAATTGGTTCCTGGTGTTCTCAGGCAGTCTGGTAGCCTTGTAGCTTAAGGCACAAGCTATTGTCATTCACTGCAGGCATTTCCAGCAAACTAAAAAATTCCACATCACTTGTTAGAATATCTGGAAACCCCATGGAAGACAATGTGGTCTATGAGCTGACCTTTTGTTCAGATTTGTAATTTAAAAAACCAAAATCAACGAAAACCACCAATCCAAAACAGGTATCTAAACAATAAGTATTTGCATTTTTCATTTAGGTCTATTGTCCATCACTTTCTAAAGTTACCTCAATACTCCAAGCAATATATAGTTCACTCTATATACTTGTGATAAAAATACATAGTAATAAATTCCTTAAAAATGAAGCTTATTGGGAAATCTGGAGTGTAAAATAAATTCACAGAGCACATTTTGCAATTTTACCAAGTTTCAGTGCTTGCCTGTTGCAAAACAAGACAGTGATTAGACAAGGGACATCATCTTCAGCCTCTGCCCCCAAATGGATACAACTTGGATAAAAAGCTTAGCATCATTCATTATTTTTCAGTGTAACTGAAGACCCTGTGGCCAACCACTTCTGGGGAGATTAATCCAAAACCACAGAGAGAACACACAATATTACCTCTTGCCTAGTTTTTCACAAAGCTTTTTTAGTGTGTCGTGAGCAGAAGCCCACAGAGCCTTGACAAACTCAGGAAAGAGAAGGAGATACAATTTGAGAAGCAGAGTGGGATATGATGAGACCTGAGCTTGGGAGCCATGCCACAGTCTGCAGAGGTATAACTGTGTAGTAAATATAAATTACTTGTCAAATTTGTGTTTAACATTTCTTAAAGGAACAGTTCCTGGTGACAAGGATGTGCTCTTTCTCTCTATATATTCATGTACATGAGTAAAACCCTGGCAAACTCTGGTGGAAGTTGGGACTAGAGATCTGATATCACTTTTATGCTGCAGATACAGTGGTGCCTAATGTACAGCCTGTTTACATTTCATCAAAGATGGCAGATAAAAGTAAGAGCACAGCACCCTGATGTTTAGGAAAGTGATATGTAGCTACCCAAGTCAACATGATTAATCACACACACATCTGTCTCTTCTCATTTTCAGTAGTCATAAAGAGTAGCAAGGATTCCACTGCTCCATGTATCCCTATTTTGCTCAGCAGTGATTTGTTCAGAAAGATCCTGAACTGGCTGTATAAGTGCATCCTATATATAACCCATAATAATAAAATAATGTAAACCACAACATGAATACACTAATTGCAAGTTTCCTACAATTCAGTTAATAAGAAAATATATTTATGTCAACGTGATTTTGAGCAGGGTAAATGTTGTTGGATCTGCATACTTTGTATCTTTTCACTGTTTGACATGCAGTCCACAAGCAAATTTGGGAGCAAACAATCTGTTGCCCACCATTTTGCACAGACCACCATCCATGCTCACTTTCTCCCTCGCATCCTAGGTGATAGAATTAACACAGGAAATACAACCTGGTTACCTTTTCTGACAATTCCAGTACTTGCTTCTGGCTTCTTCCACTCCTTTGGTAGTTGACAACCTGAGTCACAACTTTGGATCACATTGTACTGCTTTTATGCTCAATAACTTGGCATGAATGTCACTTCCAGCATGTTTTCAAAGGTGTTCGGAAGCTTCTAATGTCTTTTCGTTAGAATTAGGAATGAAAAATTTCTGTTACAGGAAAGATTTCTGAAAGTTACAACATTAGTTTCTGTTCTCACAGCAAAGGCGGGTTATTTCAAATTTTATCTTTGAGGATGAGAAGAAGAAGAGACAATAACACTTTAGGTTTGCTTACAGCTAATTGGTAAATCATCAAACCACATCTTCAATGGATTGAGGAAGTTTAAATGTGGTTGAATGGGCAATCATCTTTTCCAGAAGTTCACTTCTCTCCTCAGTCAACCAGATATTTTAATTCTGCACCAGCTACAAAGCTAATGAAATGGCATGGTGCTATATACATAGATACTACATTAATAAAATATTTTTTAACAAAAAGTCAGTCTTCAGAATATTGTTGTACTACAAAATGCAGCATGTGAATTCATAGCACAACACTAAAAGAAATACAGAAGAACTCTTGTAGTGGTCCTAAATTTCCAAGTGGTTCCTGCAGCTAAGGACTGAATTTGGCTTATAGATTTAATTACTGCCTTAGAATTTGCTGTTAAGAACAGCTAAATTTACCAAAAAAAAAAAAAAAAGCCATTAACAGTATAAAAGCTCCAAATGCATTGGTTTGTACCACCAGAAATAAAGTACTCATGAGACAGTGTTCTGCCTAAGGAAAGAGAACATTAGCAACACAAAATTATTTTGGGCTGCAAGAGTAAAGTAAATTTCATTTTTATAGAAAACATTCAAATAATTCCCTTATTGTTCATCACCTTGTTAACTGAAAAAGGATTTAAAATAGGATAACAAAATAAGCTGTTCTAATTGGTGAGTGTATTTTAGCACTTACTAAAACTATAACACAAAGCATGATCTGCTTTGCAATATAAAATCTGATTTGCTTCTTAACAGTGCCAAGACTCTACGAAGACAGAAAGGTAAATCTGATGTGATTTGCCTTTAAAGAAGCATTTCAAGGGTAGAAATTCCACAGCCATCCTTGGGTTACACAATAATTTTTCTCTACACCATATTAAGAGATAATGGACTAGTTTTCTTTTACAGGATTATAAAAATAGTGCAAAGATAACAAGGGCCAGAAGTGTTGTGACTGATACAGTACAGAATTAATCTTCATCCACATTGCTGTTGTTACAAGCCACTGGGATGCATTTTCACTTTCAATTTATAGCTCCTTTTTTAGAGTGCCACTTCTCTTAGATTTGTCCTTAAAAGCAGGAGAAGTTGTTGGTTCCGTCTATTTTTCTTCATACACTATTTTCTAAACTTCAATATATCCTACAGACCAAGCTGGCATTCCAGGAGCTAAATCAAAAATTACTTTTGGACTTCACCTGATTAAGCACAAAATCTCTTTGTTTTCTCTCTGGTAACATCAGCCCAAAGTATCACATGGCATAAATAAGGAAAGAATGGTGCAACAATATTTCACACACACATTTCTGTCTTGTAAATCTAAACATGAATCTAGATTAGATATTTAATATTAAGACTCAACTTTTTAAACTTTAAAACTGGGTTGAAAAAATCAAATGCATAAAGGTTTTGATGAAATAAACTCAAAAAAATCAGAGAATACCCCAAGGCTCTTTGCAACCATGCTAAGTGTCGTTTCATAAGATTCATGGAAGCAGCAGTAGAAAACCGAATTTCAAGAGAGGAAAAACAAATAAAATAATTTTTTTTATGTATGTGGAAGTTCTTGTGGGAATAAACATTCACAGCTGGTTAACAGACAAAAAGAATGGAATGTCTACATAGATACATGCAAACATCTCTTATGAAAGCAGACACTTAGAAATGGTTAAAAACCATAAAAATATATTTTTCAAACTTGACACCATGCTAAAGAATTTAGTCATTCTCCCTGGCTTCCTCTTGTGTGGCTCCAGAGAAGCCAGTTCCAAACAGGCCACTGGTTCAAACACAGCAAAAGTTGTTAGAATACACATTCTCTTGGTAAGCCTTATTTTCCACTACTCTAAAACTTTGATCAACATTACTTAATCTTGTAATGTTTACTAGCATTGTAAGAAATCCCTTAATTTTTATTCAACATTTTTTATCCATCTCCTAGAAGATGTACCACACAAGCATGTAGCTAAAAAAAATCCCATCCCTTATATTCAATATAAAAAGTATTCTGCTTAAACAATTTTCTATGTTCAGCCTAGCACACAAATGCTGCTGAATTCATATCACATTTTATGAATTCATATCATCATTTTAACAGCCTTGTCTGTAAAAGTTGATGGTACTCATGGTCTGGAATTGATGATACCAGATCCCTGAGGAAGGACAGCCTCTGACAGTCAGAGCAGAAGTTCCAGTCCCCTAAAACTCAAATAGCCATTGTGGTCATTACACACCATCATCTTATGAAACCAGGGTTTGGAGTAAAAGGCAAATAGTTCATTTTGAAGTTTATGCAGTGCTTTCACTTTCAGCATTTTCAGTGTATACCTACCTCAGTGAATACTAGGTTCTATTTCCTTTTTTAAAAGGAGGCATCTTGCTTTTTAAAAAGGTGTTATATGCTTATCCCAACCTGGGTATAATCAGTCATTGCTGTGGAAGGATAGGAAGGGCTGATGACAATAATTCTTTATTTCTAAACAGAATAATTTACCACATTACCTGTAGAAAAGCTTAAGGCTGTAATGAATCAGAAGTCATCCTCCTTTTACAGATTACAGTTCTAATAATCTCTAAAAAGGTTAAACTTTGCGGGTAAGGACAAGTTTAAACTTTACAAATACATGTTATCAATAATAGACAATGAGGTTTTTAAATTACGACTTGACAATAATAGAATGGTAGTAGATAAAAATGTGCACAATTTAAAAGAAAAAGAAAAACAAAGCAAGCCAGAAATTTAATATGATTTTATATTTTAAAATCCTTACCTACCAAGAAGATTTTTTTTTTCAAAGAAGATGAGATTAAATCAGTTTCATAACAATAAATTAGTATTTCTGTAACTTCTGGCTCAAAATTATGAATTTACAACTGTAAGTAATATTACAAGTTTGGTGGCTGGATCGAATGATTATGGTTATCTAAATGCACACAAACTCATCTTTAAGAAATGTGGCACTTAAGGATATTACACTTCTGAACCATTTCTTGTTCACTTCTGAGTCATTTCTTGTGAGTGAAGAATGTGAACATAATGAGAAAAAAATCAATAGTCAGCAGAATTATTTCAAATAACTGAGTAAGTAGCTTACATTTTTAAAAATATAATTCACATTGAAGGGTTTAACTGAATGGCAGAAGGACAGGAGTTTTACTGTGGTTACTTATAGTATGTTGCTGGAAAGTCACTGACACCTATCATACTGGAGCAAAGAAAAAGATACCTTTATCTGTACTTCTTGCTATAATCTGTACTATTTCTTCTCAAAAGGCTTAGCTATTAAAATATATGTATTTATAAAGAAATACCAGAAATCTGGTACCATTGCAGAATGTTTTACAGCATTTAAGAGAGAGTCAACGTTTACTTTATAAACCTTTTCATTCAAAGGTTTATGTCTGAGCCATAAAAATCAGTCCATTGTATAACTTCACTTACTAACTCTCACTGTCGGAGTCTGTTCTCCCACTCACTCTTTCTCCTTTGCTAAATAGCCAGATGTTCTTTCTGTGCCAAAGTTACAGATATGTTTTTAGAAATACTCTTTTATGAGGGATTTTCTTCCAGCTACTTTCCTTCACTACTACACAACAAGGCATTTTAGATACAATATAACATTTTAATATAAATTTAAGGTGATCGCTCAGCTTTCAAAGACATAGGTTGTTATTACCTGAATAAGCCTGACACATTTAATGCCCAAATCCTGAGCTTCTGTTTTAGCTCACCTGACTCATTAATGAGTAAAAAAATCCCTTAGTTGTTTCTCTTTGTTGTTGTTACCAGCCTCCGCAGCATCCTCTATATCAATCTGCCAACATATGTAGAAAGATGAAAAACAGAACTATATTTTCATGAAATATTTCCAGAAAAAAACACATCTTTGCACTTGCCTCCTTGTGTCTCTGTGATACAGACACAGGCCATAAGACTAGTCTCACATATTTTTAGCAGACTGGTGTTCCAGTAGCTCCGGCGTGTCTGATAAGAGTGAGCCACTCCATATGGTGAAGAAATTTCATTAAATCTAATATGAAATTCTTTAAATTGCAAGTCCTCAATGGCAAGCTGCTGCCAGAATGCATGGCTGCCAGCCATAGTTGCAGTAACCTTCCACACATATGTTCCTGCATGTTACCAATCCCACAGTTTTGCCAAGAACTCAGGTTTGCATTATCCAGAGGTCTCCAGCAACTCACTCTGACTGCTCTACCCCAACCAGCTCTGAAAGGCAGACAGCGACCTGATTGTTGCTGGCTCAGCTGGAAACAGCCCTGTGGACTAGCACTGGGTGGTAAAACAAATGCCTGGCCTATAGCACCCCACTCTTTCCAAAAGGTCTCCAAAGGTTTCACTTGACAACATCAGTCCATTCTGATTTTCCAATGGAAGGAAAACAAAGACAGTAGCCATGAAATTCAGAGTGAGCTGCCTGAGCTGCATTTCATTAGGTGGGAGGGCAGGATGAGAATAGAAAAATGCCCTCATATAAGCAGGTCTCATCAAAGACAGCCACGCCTGTGCCTCTGCCTTGTGCAGCCTCCAGATGAGACAAGGTTTCCCATGTCTGCTGCTGGGTGGGGGCTGCAAAGACCCTGTGGGTCTGAAGCAGGACATGGATGACTTTTATTGCACATTCATTCCTATTTCTGCATTCCTGAGTTGCCTAACAGAGCACTGATTTTTCCTCAAGGAGTATGTTGATGTAATATAATAAAAAGAATTGTATTGTTTTGGCTCTCAAATGCAAGGATAAACACAGTGATATTCACAGAAATAAAGCAGAGTTCTGTTCTTCCTTTATGTCTGAAGAGAAGTGAAAACACATCACAATTCCACACAGTGAAACTCCCTGTTTTCACTCTTTCCTATTTATTTATCTATTTATGTGCTCTTAGTCATTGACTTGCCTCAAGTTTCTCCCCTGGGACATGACACTTTCAGCTGGCCTGTTAAACTAGTTCTGTGGTCAAGAAAGTGGTGATTGAAAGCAGGTAGAATTAGGCTGTTTAGTTGTTTATGATACGTTCACACTCTCCTCTGTTAAGCCCTCTTAGGAATGAGAGATTCAGACATCTATATGTGTCCCAACATTCTTAAGTAGCTATCTGGACAACTGACATAAAATCAAATAGACTGATTCCTCTTAGTTTCTCTATCTGCTTCTCTTCCTGTAGTTCACGGCAGAGTTGACACTCCACTAAGTCATCAGATTTGTATATAACATTTCTAAAAGCAGATATATGGCTCAATTAATAAAATAATTAACAAGATATTCTAGGCTCACATTGTTTTTCACTCAGTGTGATCTACAGTATCAGTACAGCTTGGATTATTTTTGCACAAGTATCGCTAACTTCAAGAGTGATATCTCTAGGTCAATCCATCATATTTTTTCTTAATTATGAAATGATGATAGAAATATTCTATAAGCCACAAAATACTTTTAAGTCCTGTGTGTGATCATTATTATTTAAGGAACTTAAAATTCAGTCATTCTTCTCGCAGAAATATATGCACACCAAAACAAACCACAACCAACCAAAAAATCCAAATACTTATGACTATTTTAAGGCTCTTTCTCAGTAATTGAAAGACACCAATCCACAAGTCTCTAGCATGTGGAACAAGGGAGCACAGTTTCATTAACAAGACATCATCAAATGGCGCAGGGGAGGAATCCAAAGAAAGTTACTTGTTTTAGAAGTTCTTGGATGAGGCCATGTATTTTTATTTCAATACTTAATAGGTCACAAGCTATACCCGCAATGTTATATTTTTTCTAAAATCACAAGAAACCAAAACCTGAGTCTTCATGCTAATAGATGTATAGTGATTATACCATAACTGGGGAAAAGGAAAATCAAAATTGAAGCTGCTGCTAAATTTCCAAATTAATATGCTGAACAATGATATTCCAGAATGAAATGTGAGCAAAAATATTCACTATTAATGTTCTTATGAAACTTAAAGCTCAAAGATAGTTTTACCTACAGACAAACTACATCTACTCTTTAGAAAAGACAGCCTTGGAGTCATCATTTCTGGATAATTTATTAATGGCAGCCACTTTTCTAAAAAGAATGCTATCTGTACTCTAGCAAAACAAGGACATGTTAATCATAGAGTCAAAGTACACATAAGCTGGCTGAAATACAAGAAAGCTTACAAAACACCTTTTTAATTTTTTGAAATATTTTCCTAATTGCAGAGACGAATAAAGCAACAAAGGAACACAATTTCACAGCTAAAATTTTCCTACACTAGTATCAATAGACAATTTTCTTTTAGAAAGTCAACAGCCAAAAGAGGCTGGTTCTGTTCTGAGCCATCTGCTTTATTGTATTTAAAATTGCACATAATGATTATATGAATTTGAACATTTAACATTTCTGGCTACTCTGAGAGAAAAATGCAATTTCATAGCCCAACTTTTCATTTATAGTTTGGCTTATGCACTGACAAGGGAGAAAACAGTTGCTCTGCAGCAGTTGTTTAGGTCCCCAGCCATAAAGTGAGTCAAGATTTTGGAGAGCTATACAGAGGACTTTCAGGATTGGTTCAGTCTACACTAAATTACCAATAACAGCAACTGAAAGTAGCCACAAATGAGATATTTTTACCTTCTTTGCCAGGAAAACGACTCAGGACCAGTGCTCAATTCAATCAGTTAAAATAAATTTATTGTAACCATCATTAGCAACTTAGTGTATGCAAGAACGTGACTTCCAAATATTTATTTCTAGAGAAATCATTGTTTTGAAATCTAGCCAAGTCCAAAGGTCTGAAAACACTATCAGGCTTTATATATGAGTCTTCCTTGTCTTCATTTTCTGGATTTCCATTTTTCTTTTTTACCTTTTCATCTTCTTCACTCTATCACCAAAAGTGACATGTCAAAGTAGTTCAATAGAGAACATGGTCAAACGAAATGTGTCCTAGTGCATTGGCAGCAATAATGCAAGTAAAATAATTTCTAGCCAATTTATCCTTCATTTTTAATTAAACCAACCCTGGAAGAACAGCAAATAAAACAACTTACTTTTTCTTTAAATTGAAACATCTCTGTGAACATCTTTTATTATAATTATTACTTTGATTTGTGTAGTTATATCAATAATTAGCTAGTACCCAAATGTTTATTTGGATCCTACCAATCCTATTCTTACTTTTAATTCTATTATGAGTTTGATGAGGTGCTATTGCAAATTAATAAATTTACTGTTAATAAACGAAGGGAATCGCAGCACAAGGGGTTTCACTGTATGGATATACTGATAGTAACTTATTAAATCACTGGTTTAACAAATTCTACAGGTGAGTCAAAAGAAGACAGAAGGCACTTAGGGCCCTAATAAAAATTTGCTAAGACACATAGGTTATGGCTAGACTCTCGATGAGAATTTGAGGAATGTTGTTCGCAAGAGTTGATGCAAACAGTGAACTATTGTTTGAGAAATCATCTTTCCATGCTAAATACCATTTCCACATTTTTCACATTTACATGATTACATCTAAATTTCCTTTAAAGATTTTCTTGTCTTTGTATGACTACTGTATTTTCAACGGAGGATTTTTTTTTCTGCTGCAAAGAGGTTACAGAGTAACAAAAGTTATTTTTGTTAGGATTTTGGGACACAATGCACTTTATTTATTGATTAGGAATTAGATTAAAAATGTTGAGGTAGGGGCTTTTTCCTTCTTCCATGAGGCAAAAGAGCTACATATATGAGTTTTTTCATAAAATATGTTTTGATATTATATGCATTATAAAATACTATTACATTAAGTAGTAGAACTACAATATTGTGTGACAAGAAGGAAGATAATAAGATAATAAGATAATAAGATAATAAGACTAGAGAAAATATATCCGGTGCCCATTTTAAAGTGCTTAAGCACTGTTTTGGAAAAACGTTATGATCTTTATCCTGATATGCTGCACGGTATGAATGTGCAAAGGCATTATAAAACTTCTCTGGATAAGCAGCTAAGGGGATCCCTTAATGACAGAATGATGGCAGAGATGTCACTACAACATCCGCTTTGTGGCAATGAAATTTTTGTGAAGACTTGATGGCAGAGATATGCCAGAGTGCCACTTCACTCTAGCTGACTTCCAGTCTGTGTAATGATACTTTGGGTACACTTAGAGACTGACAATATTATGATGGTATCAAGATAAGCCTAATTGAAGGTTGGCATGAAACCTCTGCCCCTACGGCATAAAGTCAAAATGTGTTGAAGTTGTTTCTGAATTTATTTTGACTTTGCATTAGAAGCACTGTAGAACTGAGTCAAAATTCTAAGATATTCTCATGACTCTTACTAAAATAGCATTACTTAAACTTTGTGCTTAAAACACCTTGTTAAAAATCTCCACTACACTTAGAGAAGAATTAGAATAGTGATGAAAATGTAACCTAAATGCAGGAACAAGGAGGATGCTAAACTACACAGAATAATCTAGAGGTTGTTTTCTCATTTTATTTTTGTAATCTGCTAATGTGTCATTACATTCAGCTGTCTCAGTGATGTTACTACTTCATAACTCATCTAAAGGAAAAAGTAAAGAGTAACCTGCTTAGAAAAATGAATTATATTTTTCTCTCAGGGATCTTTTCAGTGTTTTAAAAATTGGTAATCTCCTACTGCATATTTTCACATTTGATATACAATTATTACCCATAAACAGTGTGAATTCATTAGCTTGATGAAAATGAGAGGTATTATGCATGAGTTTCTTCCTATCCCTCAGGACTGAAATGAGAGTCAGATACTGCATTTCTAAAGGCTACCCTTTAGCAAATTTCATAAGCAAATACCATAATTAAATGTTTGTTAAATAGGCAGTAATGTATACTGAATCATATCTTACCTAATTTGGATAAAATCTTAGCAAAATTTCCAAGAAAGAATGACCCAGCTCCTGAATTTCCAGTATTAGTTAAGAAGACCTTTATGTAGTGATGTATTTTTTCAGAGTGTTTTTGGTTTTATTTGCGTGTGACTGCAGACTTTTTGACACTAGAAGACTTCATATTTTTCTTATGGTTAATAATCCTCAGAGTTGTATCAACTTGGAAAGTTTCTGACTGGAAAGTTTCCAAAGTTGGAGGTTTTCTAAGAGAATTACAGAGATATCTGAATAAGAAACATTTCTGCTTCCACAACATATATTTTGACATGAACCTTTCATGAAAATAATTCATTATTTCCATCATTGAGCAGAAATAAATGCGAGCCATCACAAAAAATTAAAGTCCCCCTTCCCAGAGAATGGCCTTGTGATGACTGAGCACGTAGTTAAAAATAAACCCTCTTTGAACAGTCATCAATAAAATCACTGCTGGTATCAGGAAATAAAGTTTCATGTAACATGACAGGCATCCGAGAAAAAGCCATTAGCTGAGTTTTTGGAAACTGTCCAGAAGACTCAAG
>JANRMJ010000088.1:30207068-30227122 GCA_025584955.1 Alethe diademata | reverse complement strand
CTCTGTTCTCTGATTTCAAGATTTCGTTCCCTTTCCTGAAAGGAAGATTTGCAGGGTAGCATGTTACCCCCATAAGAGGATTAACAACAAAAAACTAGTCTCCATGGGCCACAATCACACTTGAAATATTTTAGTGTAATGCCGGCAGCAAATAAAGGTCCCATATTAAGTGCTATTGTTCTTGAGAATAGAGGGAATGTTTTTTTGTCCAAACTCTTCTGATCTTCAGTTTAAAATTTTAGGCTTGACTGCCTCAAAGTGTTAATATTCTACCAGACTACTCTCTGGACTTCTGAAACTGCAAAAAACATAAAACATTTTGTTACTAATATGGCTGAAACATATAATCTGAATTGTTGTTTTTAAATCTGATGCATGCTGCTGGACTGCATTTTAAAAAATATTTTAATGTCAAATTGAAAATATGGGATAGCTTTCCAATATACAGGAACTGCTTCTCCAGGGTCTTCAATGTGCGCTATGATGCAAACACATGTCTGTTTTTACTGACCTAAATTAAAAGGTAATGAATTTTAGTGCAAATGATTCTTGTGTTTGCTAAAAACTGCAGAGAACAAATTTTAACCATTCTTAAAAGAAAGTTATAGTTATCTGCCAACATACAATGAAAATGTTGACTTCCCTCTAGATCGTTTTAAATTTATGTCTAACATAAAAGATTTAGAAACACAGCCCAGCATGGTTGGGCAAGAGAAGCAACATACATCAAAATTCTGAATGTGTCCTTTTTACCTCGGTTTCCAACCTTCTGCCGAGTTTACAGTACTGCTGGCACAGAAAGAGCAGGACAAGCTACCATACCCTGGAGAGGTACAGTGACTAAACTGGCCAAATTTGAGTCAATAGATATCCCACATATCCCCAAGTTTCCAGTCTTCCCTAATCCTGAGTGGAAATGTCTCCTGAATGGGAATCCCTAACGTCAAAAAGACTCGGGCACCCTACCTGAGCCGCGTTGCCTAGATTCTCTTTTTCAACTTCCTGATGGCTACATGAGAATCATAATTGCAAGTTCCATCTCAGAATATTCTGTGATTCTGTAAAATTTCCTATGAATCTATTATCAATTCATATAACCTACACCCATATCTGTCTTTTTTTTTTTTATTATTTTCGTGGGCCACAGTATAGATATGACTGAGTACGCTGTTTCTTACAGTCTTCTGTAGGTGCTAAATCTCTACAGGGGATTTTCTACAGCCTTCTCTAGGAGCTAAATCTCTACAGGGAATTTTCTACAGCCTTCTCTAGAAGCTATGTTTAAGACATACCTCTGCACACAACATTTTTCATTGACTTTAGAACATAGTTTATTTCTGGGACACAGACTGTGTTACACCAATGATCTTGATATATTTAAGCTAGCTGTAAAAGAGGAGGAGAATTTGTAGATGCTAAGACAGGTCCTATAAGCAGAATACTAATATTAGCTTATTTTTATAGGTATTCTAAAATCATATTTGCTAGTAGATAGGTTCCTACTTGAGTTAGCAAAGGTCACTCCCAATTAAAAACAAACTACAGAGGTTGCTAACTAAAAGAGGTTGCTAACAGTACTTCAAATTTCTTTCATTATAGGAAAAAAACAAAGATGCAGGACTTTGAATCTAAGTCTAAACAGCTTAGTGAAAGGTAAAGTAAATACTACAGAGAATACACAAAACCCTTGTTTAATTATTTTCATAAAACTTTGAAAAATTAAATTAATTAAACAAAGCAATTACTTTACTGCTGGCAAAGTCAGACACCAAAAGGCCGAAAATCTGTTAAATGGAAACAAAATTTAATGGACCCAATTCACATAACTGGTTATTTATTGGGACTACACAATCACCCAAATATAACAAATTAAAAGCAAAAGATGAGCACATAAGGCTTCACCAGATTATGAGAAGAGAATGAACATCTTAGATTCTGGGCATGCCAAAATTATAAAATATTCACCTTTTTTGCAATATCAGAGTGCACAAGAAAATTCTTGGCTTAACAGAATTTTTCTTTCCTATGATTGCTTCAGTGTCTAGGCTCACAAAGAAAATACTTATAGTGCACAAGTATTTTGCAATTTCTTTCTTATTCTTTACATTTTATTGTTGTTTGACTTATTTTATTAATGCACTTTTTTCTACTGTTCTCATTGACTGGGGCCTTCTCTCATGCAATAGTATGATCAAAGGAAAATCTATTCTATTTCTTGAAGCATTTTCTTTATATATAAGTCAAAGAATTTCACTAAGCTAAGAATGGAAATTATTCGGACTTAGTAATTTTATTTATTTATTAATTATAGATATTAAAGTGTTGACTGTAGCATGATTCATTGCTTCCTATTAAATACAGCTCTAGATTGATTAACTATCAAATAAGCACTTTATTTTAATATTGAATGAAGGAATGTTGCTACCGTTTGCATCCCAAGTTGAGTACAAGTACTGGAAGGTTCTCACTGCATTTGTAATTGGTTCTATGTTAATATTTAGACTGATTAAGAGACCTTCTGTACCCTACACTATTTAAATAGCTGCCTTATTACTGTACCTTGTGCCCTGCACAAACAAGTTCTTGTTTGTCTTATTCACAAAGGAAACTTTTTCTAGAAAGCCATCTGTGAACTATATTGCAAATTCATGTGTACTCATGGAGGGGGGAAGGAGTGAGAGAAATGGAAACCTGGAAGCAAGGCTCATTGCTGATACATGCTGCCCAAATAGGCTAAATTTCAATCAGTTCAAAGAATCAACCTCCTGCCCAGAAGCAGAACACCAGGATTCAACTTCTGTTGGGTCTCAAATGCAGATGTTGCACTACAGGTGTAGTACTAACAAGCTTCCATCTTATCTTATGTGTATACCAAAGATATGCAACGTGCTGACTAGGAGCTGCCTAGGAATTTGCCCTGAGAACCGCTGAAGAGAGATTCACTTCCTGAAAATAATTAAAAGTAAAAGTTCTGTGTTTTGAGAGTTTTTTTGTTTGTGGGTTTTTGGGCCCATTTTTTTAATCTGGCAAACATTCCGAGCATCTTTATGTTAAATGCTAAACAGAGATTCTTTGTATATGATGAGTCAAGGGGAGTGTCCCTATGGCATAACTGATAGAAGTTACTTTGTATCAGAAATGATGACATCTTCTCCCAATCTTTGTGATGAAACTAGAATGCCACTACTATATAGTAAGAAAACTAGCACAAAGAGTAAAAGCCTATACAATCAGGAGAAAAAAGGGCCAGGGTATATAAATAAGAATATCCACTCTGAGTGAAAATAGGCCTCTAAAAAAATTGAGATTTTAAAAACCATACTTTAGCAATAAAAAATGTTCTGATTCATTCATTAAATTGGACAAAAATATTATGATTCTGAACTTT
Source organism: Alethe diademata (assembly GCA_025584955.1). NCBI lineage: Eukaryota > Metazoa > Chordata > Aves > Passeriformes > Muscicapidae > Alethe > Alethe diademata. The sequence goes on along the minus strand of JANRMJ010000088.1, from coordinate 30,223,734 downwards.
CCCCAGTGTCTCCATCAAAAAGAGAATGTGTTTTTTTAAAAGTGTGTAACAACTCCCCACATTGAAAGGCTTGTTTGAAATAAAGCCACTATAAAAAATTAATTAAAAGTCATTACTTCTAGGGTCAATCCATCAGCATTTTCCAAAGGGGGAAAACCCAGATTTCATCAAAGTATTGCCTACTGCATCTTAATTATGAAATCACAGGATAGTTAGAGTTGGAAGGAACATCTGTAGATATATTTTCTCTTAAGCAAATGAAGCAATACTTACTTTTTGCCTATGTAAATAATAGTAGCAACTGATCTTTCCATTTCCAAATAACAAATCATAAAAGTGAAAGTATGTAACTTTGCCAGCCTGTGTAATTTGCCTCAGGGTAAGTAAACTTGAAGAGTGTCCCTACAACACTACACAGTGTGTTCAGAGCACAGGAAAAGATAAAGGGATACTCAGAGCAGTGCTGCTCCAAAGGAAACATTTGAGGATGCACCCTACTCTTTTATAGATTTTTCTCTTTTTTCTTTTTTTTTGTTTGTTTGTTTGTTTTTTGTTGGTTTTTTGGTGTTTTGTTTTGTTTTGTTTTGTTTTTTGTTATTCATGGTGTTATTTCTTGACTCTTTTTTTTCCTGTTTTCTTTGCTGGAACTCATTTTTTTGCAAAACAGTATTGACTTTTGTCACATTTTTCCTGATCTCTATATCACCAGATCTAAAGATTCATGCTCCAGATCCCCAACAAAATTCTTTTTCATTACTTATTATTTATGAATGAAGAGTGGATAAGAGTGGAATTCTCAGCATTAATGATTATCATAAATTTTGCTGATCTATAGTGATGTAAAAAATCGGATAAATATATTCATGCCCAAATATGCCCAAAATGGGCAGCAAAAATTTAGATTAAAATGCAAAATAAAGTGAAATAAAAAGAACTTAATTAGACAAAAGTTTCAGAAGGACAATCTCAGTGACAGGAAACTATTTTTCTCAACTGTTTCAATATTGGTTCATCAAATCACTAAGCCAAATGACAATGATTACATGGTTTAGATTCTTGATTTTAGCACCAAGTTAGATGATAAACTATTGGGTAAGTTATTAGGGCAGACCAGCAATATCTGCTGTACAAATGGAAATGATTATTTAATGTAGCTAAAAAATAATAATGGCTATCCTTACATGAACTGAATATTTTCATACGCATATTTCAGATGAAGGTCACCTTAGTGTTAAGCTCTATGATTTTATTGCACTGTAAAACATCCTCTGCAGAATCATTTAATAAATCAAATTGAATACTACCTATAAATAAGGCTGGTAATTCCCAGAATAATAAAATCAAAATGTTCTGAAAACAGAGTGATTTATTTTTCCTAGCTTCTTACTGAATTTGTGGGTTACAAATCTTTAGATACAAAAATCTTAATGAAGATGTGTATATCTAATAAATTTTAATCTCATTAAATTTCGTTTTCTATTTCATTTTCTATTCACTTCAAATACATAAAGCTCTATAATCAAGCAAACCAGCATAGGCAGGGTCAGTTTTTAATTTTGGTACTGAAATAGCATAATAGGAGTTGAAACAAATATTTTATGGTAAAATGGAAATTTCACTTCTGTCTCTGAATATTATTCAAATCCTGTTGCGATTATGAAATAAGATTATCTTTTAGAGGGATTAAAATAAATGACATGTCATAATGACTGATTGAACTATGAATTAAACAAGGCTTTTTATTATTGCACAGAAAGTTACTATCACTCTAACATCGTTATTGTGATTGGAAGAAAGGTTCTTACAAGGTCACATTATTTGAGAATGTGACAGGGTTAATGGCAGGATCCGTTTCCAGGCAGCTACAAGTTTCCATGAGAAATCAGACTCTTCAGACACCTTTGAGGCTTTCCCTGACCTGAGCTTCCAATATAGTTTATGCTATATGAGATGTCTACTCTGTTACAAAAGCATTGTCTGTTCTATTAGGTAATTAAATACATTACAGAAACTTCTATATGATTGTGAGAAATTTTATTTTATTTTCCTGTCTCATATAACCACACCTCTCTAAGAATTATTCCATGGGTCATTTTCATTCCCTTACTCTTTAAAAAAAAAAAAAATAAAAAGTAAATATTTTCCCAGGACTTGCATTCTCTATGCTCAGAAAACAGACTCAGTAGTTTATGTTTGCAGTAACATATTTAGCTGCCAATATTTTTTCTGGGTTTATAATCAAGCTACAAGAAAAGAGAATTTTAAGAATTGATCTTTGTTTCACTTCTGAAAATAGAAGTAGATATTAATATTAAAATCCTTGATATCACTTCTATGTTGTGTACATATTTGGATCTTTAGCCATAGAAGCAAATATAAGTGCATGATACACTGTCAAAGTATGATGTGCAACAGCAGCAGAAAGTAACTTCTCTGGGTTCACTACTATGTGAGAAGACTAAAAAAGCATTAAAAGGATTCACTAGTACTTCATCCAGATACAGCAATCATATTCTACTTTCTGAAGTACTGAATTTCTGGAAATCAATTCATACTTTTAAAAAAAGCCACCACTCGGATTCAAATTAACTGGATTGTTTACTTTGCATAGCATGTAGAAAGACTTCTTCAAGGCCTGCTATTCTAAAGGTGCAGAGAAGACCACACTGAAAACACAAGCTTCAGCAGATAACAATCCATCTACCTGTCTGGAGGAAAAAAACCCAAATTCTTCCTTTAAGAGCAAGGGTAGAAGGTACTAAGACACCTCATATTTCCCTCATTATCCTGTTCTCACCCTGCAGAATCTGCTATTGTGCTTTGATTGCCTGAGACAAAGAGATAGTAAAACATAGGAAAGGGGCAAGGACTGCTCCCCTCTCCTTTTACTGTCCCTGAGGAAGCTGCTTGTACAAAGCTTGCTATCATAATACACAGCAGAAAAATGTTCAAAAAAGCACTTTATTGACTTTGATGGCTTTCAGTGGGAACGTAGTTTTAGGTTTATCCACTGATCTGAGCAACAAAAGCAGATCTTGTTCTCCAAGATAAGTCATAATTTAGGTAGAATTGAGGTCAGCAAATGTTTAAGTTAAATCTGCAATGGAATTTTCACTGCCTTTTAGTGCTTGAAAGAATCTAAGTACCAATAGCACACTAAAGACGTCTATCCCAAATGTTTAGCTTATGACAAGAAGCAAGCATCTCTAACTGTTTTATAGTATTTTATAAGCATGATCCTGCAAACAAAACAGAAGAATATAGAAATTTGTTGAGTGTACAGTACGAAGTTCATCTATGGGAAAAATACACAAAGCTTGACAGAATTGTGCAAATGTGTTGGGTATTTTTTTTCCCTTTTTAAAGTTAAAATTAATTTTATTTTAGGAAAGAAAATAATGGCTAAAAGAAGGAAAGAATAAAAAAGCCCCAAACAGTAAGTTCAGCCTGTACTTGAATGAAAATAAACTATATTACTTGTGGTAAACAGTTATCAATTATATGCCTCATTCTCCACTTACAAAAAGGTTTATAAAAGACATAGAAGATCAAACTTTCTGTTTCCTTCTAAAAATTATATATTTTGAGGGTCAATTAACTATCTAATGAATTGACTTAGTCCATATGAAATCATAAAGCCTTTTCTTTAAAGAGGCTTAGAAAACCATTGCAATGTAAGAATTTGCTGGTTTTCAGCAGTTCAAAATAAAATTAGTTTGGACACAAAATGCTCAAATTGGCTAATGTGAAGATCTGGATCTTTTTTCCGATACACAGAAGCAATTCCTCTAATATTCTCCTTAAAGCATGATTTTATGTTCTCATTAAATACTCATCCTAAATCCACCCTGAAACATTAGTATACACCTTTGGACTATAGAAATGCTTGGGTTTTATCTGGAAGGGTTTCGAGAGTGCACAGATGGCTATTACAGATTACTAAAATGGGACTGTGCAATAACAGTGCCAGCTGTGTAACAGCCAGTCCATCTCTAAAAGAGGTAATCTTTTCAGTAAAGGTCTGAGACCTGCTTCAGATGAACTGAGGCTCTACATTAGGAGAACAGAATTCTTTTACAAAAAGGACAGAATGTTTCTATCATATTTGCCATTAAAACTGTGTTTGCATAGGTGGTTTAGGGAAACAAAAGAGCTCAAATATTCTCTTTTATATTACAACAATTATACCACTCCACACTCAGCTCTGTTTTATTTAATCTTTCTAATGTGACCATAAAAAATTAATTCCAGAGAGGTTAGATCAGTGGAGAGAGTTACTAGAGGGGCAGGCTGATTTCTAGATCATTAATCCTAGCTGACATCCACAGTGCTTGAAAACTATCTCTTGAGGAATATTTGCTAGTTTATTTGAAAATATATTATGTCTTTGCATATCATTGAATTAGTGGGGGAAAAAACAAAAATTAAAAAGAACTGCATTTAAAAGCCAGCCCCTGAATACTTGAATTTTGGCACCATTATTTTCCTTTCTTTCAAGAGGCAACAATTCCCCACAACATTTAGCTTCTCCTTCATTTCTTACCCATTCCTTTTGTTCTGGCCCACTGATACATTTAGCAATGTGAGATCCATATTTCATTAAATGTCTTTTTGACAACTGCTGAAAGAGTTGTTATATGTGTTATATGTGTATTGGTATCCTAGGATTCAGTGCAATAGAGATTGACAGCAGTAAGTATCTTGCAGAGAAGGTATTTTGATATCAGCCACAATTAATTAAAGTAAAACTAAATATTCTATCATCATTATGAATGCAGGACCATCTACACAAAGGTGTCAATAATGTCACATAAGACTGAACAAAGAAGAAATTGATATTACAGCAGATACTGCATTCTGGTGTCTCAGCTGAAACACTGAAGGCCAAGTAAACTATACAGTCACTTTTTTCTCCTACATTCAGTTTTAAGCAAAACTCTTACTCCACACTGAAGAAGTATATAAGTCACTATATTTTCCATGTTTATACTTAAATAAATGCATGAATGAAGAACATCTTTCAGGTTTTTTCGCTTTTTTTTCTCAATCATGAAGGACCAGATCTAACCCTTACTCAGTACAAGGAACCTGACCCTGGGAAAGTATCAGTATTAGCAACAAAAAAACCACACTGAGTTAAGGACCTAGTTAGACTTACAAAGAGTTTAATCTGCTGGGGATTTAAAATTTTTAGTGTTTCCTTGAAAATCTTAAGTAAAATTTGTCTTTCCAGAATTTAAGGAGAGTTTTTCATGAGATTTGAACTGAATCAACAAAAATAACTGGGTTAAGTTTGTGGCATGGCCGTATGATTCTATCCATTTAGGGGCTGCAAAATGTATGTATAAAGGTAGAAGACAGAAACTAGTTAAAAGTATCTTCATCAGTTCATATGTAAAATACATGGCTTGAGGGGATACAAAATGTTCTTATGGCTGGCTAAGCAGGGGAATTGCTTTGACTACCATCATCTCCTTCTACTAATAGAGATGGTAGCGAGCACAAAACCTTTCAATAGTTCCTGCAGCAATGTCAGCTGGAGTTCAAGCAGTACCAAAGACTGCTGGAGTGTCCTTTACAAGGCAAAGCTACTATCCTGTTAATGATTTGTTTTGTTTTCCTGATAACGTCATTTGTCATGGTTTATGTCTGACTTATATCACTATAAAGGAATAAAATCATAGGTATTTGCAATGATATAACATTTTATACTAGTCTTTTTTTCCAAAAGTTCCCGTCATTTTTTTCAGTGGAGGAGGTCATTATTTAGTGCTTCTATTAGAGTAGACCCAGGCTTCTCAGCTGAGCTTTTTTTTGTTCAGATTTAATGGCTCTTTTATAGACAATTGTATCATAAATTGTTTTAACAATACTATTTGGTCCTTTTTTCTATTAAGAATTATTATTCTGCCTCTAGTTTAGGAGCTTTTCTTGCTAATTCTCCAGTTTCTTTACATCAGTTTTAGGGCTCCACTTTCTAAAGGCTCCTAGTATTTTATGGAGTGACATTTCTCAGGTTCTAACATTCATCTGAGGGATGAACTCTTTCTTAGTTAGAGGTGGATTGTCAAACTATAGCAACAACATGACATATATTGAAGATCACTAAAAAAAAAAATTAAGGACACTCATTTATTTCTTTCTAATCACCCCAGAGGGAGAGTTACCAGAGCTGTAATTATTTTTTTGTATATTTTTTTGGAAGCTGCATTGGATTCACACCATTAGAAAATGGCTTTTTGTTTTCATGTGGGTGCAAACCAGTCATTTAGTAATTCCCTAATATTCTTCAAAAGTGTTTAATTCACCGGACATAATGAATGAAAAACCTCAACATAGTTATTTGGAGACCACCATACAGTACATTCTCTAGCTAAGACAGCTAGACAGATGGTAGGAAAGATAGATAGCTGCCAGATAGATAATTTAAAGCTGACCAGGGCACATGAAGGCAAAAATGGCTCTTGCATCACACTTTGTAGCCTAAGTTGACAAACAGTGGGTAATGCAACAGAAAATCTGCCTAAAAACAGAGCCTTACGAGCAATGGTACTTTTTGTCTACTAGCTTAATTCCTTTCCTCCCCATTTGCTTAAGCAAAGGTTTCAAAATTAATAACTTTTGGTAGAAATGGAAGGGAATGTTTGCAGGAAGAAGCAGGGTAGGAGACAGAATTATTTCCACTGGTGCCATAGAAATAATAAAATGGCATTATTTAGTAAAAAATAAGCTCCTTATTTGGTGAGAATTTTTTTTGGTGGTTTCTTCCCAGAAAATATATTCACTAACCTGTTTACTTTTGGCTATTCAACCTTTCATGGCTGTTTTCCTTCATCTAAATTGTGACATTTAATTGTTTGACCAAGCACAATACTTTTAGTGTATTTCATCCCACTCCTCCAGCAAGGATTTCTGAGTGAGGCTAGCTTCTATCTTCTGCCGTTTCATGCATTTATATAATGTACATTTATATACACATATTTCAAATATAGTATAAATTCCACTTCTCTTTTATCTAATAAAGACAATTAAGAGTTGTGGGATTAGAATGACGCTCCTTCACTTTATGCCAAAATTTAAAGGGAATTTTCTGAGACAACTTTTGTCTTTTAAATGCACATTTCAAATTCAACTAAAAGAAAAATCAAGCTCAAAGATGCAATTTTTTTTAAGTTTGCTACTTTCTTATTACAAAGAATATAGTGGAAATAAAATGTATATTTATAAAACAGAGATTACACGTAACAGTTCAAGTAAAGAGGTGCTTTCTTATAGCTCGCCCAGCAATAGTCTCATAAGTAATGGGTACTATCTTCATTTAGACATTATCAAAAACACTGCTCTCACCTCTGCTTGGAAATAATGATATTTTATTTTGCTATTGGTGTTTCAAGTTTTTGTATTGAAATATATGTAGGACTTTTAAGATTATAAACATGTCTAATACCTTATGTACCAAATTACAGACTTCACCTTAAAAGTCTCAGCTGGGCATAACATAGACTCAAAACACTACCAGGAGTTGAAAGCAGAAGTAGGATTCTAGGAAAAGAGCCAATAAAAAAATTTTCTCACATGCATATTTTCCTTGTGGCACTTAACCTTTGGCAAGCGGTCCAAAGTGCAGTTATTCCAAATTTTTCAGAATGACTGCAAAAGCCCTCAAGAATTCCACTAACAGCAATGACAAAACGTCTTCTAATTGTATTCTTATTCTGTTATCTTGGGTAAAAAGTTTGCAGACCGACATCAATGAAAGAAAAGGAAATACACTATTGTCTGTGACAAGTTTGACAATACCTGGAAGCACAAAGGTAATACTAAAAGCAATGACCTAAGCATAACACCCTGCAATAAAGAGCATCTGTGTTACTGCTTTGAACTAAAATTGCTTCAGCTGAAGCAGTACTTTTGTCTTGACTTCTATTTCTAGTCATAGCAAGTCATAAAAGAAATGCCTCAGTGGTACTTTCACGTCTGCACACACATGCACACACACATTAATAACAGTATGCTTTCACAGAGTCTAGCAGGTTATTGAAGGGGAAGTTATTCAGCCCAGTTCTGATGAAGGGAAAATACAAGATTACAGCATGTATGCTGTCCTGCAGAGAGTCCAGGGATGTCTTATTTAGAAATATGCACCAGCTGCAGCACAATACTGAGTTCAGGTTCATCTGTCTTCTCAGCAAGGAAAATTAGGCCAAACAGAATCTCATGCTGTCACAAATGTAATGGTTCAAACTAAACTACTGGAGGTACCTCTACTAGATAGAGGACAGTGTACTCCACCTATCTGGAAGCACGAGAAACCTCCTCCATCAATACCATCTGCAAAAGTGTCATCTCCAGTACTTGTGGCAAGGCATTGCCACTGAGAAGTCATATCTGTCTTTCTTTTATCTTCAACCAACAGTATCTGTGTAGATCACAATGGTTTGCTTGACTTCTTTGAAAGCCCTGTTTTATTTTCCCTATTTTATTTTTTTGCATCACAGAAGACCATGTCTTTCTAACATAAGAGCAAGAGAAAACAATATCCAAGCAGTTTATATATTTAGGACTATAATAACTACTGTTTCTGTTTCAGATATGGCTAGGATGCTTTAATAAATAACTCATAAATTGAAGAATCATAGAACAGCTTGGGTTGGAAGGGACCTTAAAGATCATCCTAATCCATTTGTCATGCACAGGGACATCATTCACTTAACCAGGTTTCTCAGGGCCCTATCCAACTTGGCCTTTAACACTTCCATATTTTCTCTGAGCAAAGTGTCCCAGAGTCTCACCACTCTCACATTAAAAAATTTCTTCCTAATATCTAACTTAAACCTCTTCTTTTTCAGTTTGAAGTCATTCCCCCTAGTCCTGTCACTACAGGTCCTTGTAAATTATCTCTCTCCATCTTTCTTGTGGGCTCCCTTCACGTATTGGAAGACTGCAATAAGGTCACCCCGAAGCCTTCTCCTTTCCAGGCTGAACAATTTAAATTGCCTTAGCAGTTCCTCATAGGAGAGGTACTTAATTCCTCTAATCATCTTGTTGATTTTCCTCTGGACTCACTCTAACAGGTCAGTGTCCTTCCTATGCCTGAGACCCCAGAGCTGGATGCAGTATCCAGGTGGGGTCTCACCAGAGCAAAGCAGAGCAAAATGGAATCGTCTCCTAAATGTTCAGTAGACTTTCATCTTAACATACACTTTTCTTGTCAGTTTTATGGTGAAAGACAGAACAAAACAATCAAAGACATTATTTCCTAACAAATCTTTTCTCATATATTAGTCTCCTTTCCCCTTGGTCTCTTGACAGCTCGTTCAGATTAGTAATTATCAGTGGGTAATAGCATTTAGGAGAAACTTGTTGTACCACTGACTTAATGGCAGACGATTTTCTCGCTGTGAGATTCCTGAGCATATGCCCTCCTTGGTTTAAGATTTGGCTTCTCTTGGCAACATGAAAAGGTACAGATGGTTTAGATTGTAGCCGTCTTCTCTAAAGGATGAGCTATTACTATTAATGATGATATAAGAGCCTCATACTGTTTCCTCTACCATGGTAGAGCTGTAAAAATCAATTAGAAAAGTCTGATTACATAAATTATTTTCTCATTTTCCATCCCTCCAAACTCAACTGGTCAAAGAGGATGACAGTTCAAATGAGTCTTTCCTTCCAAACCCCTAATAAATGTGAAGTCTGTACTTAATAGATAGGAAGCTTTAGATGTCAGTAAGATCACACTGCAGACTAAAGCCAGTAGAGAATGATCACTTGCCCTTTTAAAATCATTCAAAATTCATGGTGAACAAGTGTAGTTAGACACTCAGTTTATAAGCCTTTCAGATTTACAAATTCATGTTTTTCTGTTTTATGATGCATATAAATATAGATTCTTACCTGCAGAGATACACTCGGAAAAATGAAGGGCTTTGCAAGGAAGAGTTCAAGGTAAAATTTCCTTTCCCGCTCAGCACTCCACAACAAACACTCAGGTTGTTGGTGACAGAAGCATGGAAGATTCTTTTAAGAAGCTTGTAATACTATTGAACTAGTGTGCTTTAAAACCAACAGCCCCAAGTGCATACAAATTAATTCTTGAATCGATTCCTTAAAGCAAACTAAACTGGTTATAAAGATACAAGTTTTATATTTCATAATAAATATTAGAAAATATATAAATTTCTGATTTTATTTAAGTGAAATACTTGATACCTAGTAGAGCACATATCATTTATTTTTACTTTAATAACCAGTTTTACTGTAGCAAGGAAATATAGCAATGAATACAAATATGTTGTTGCACACAGCCAACAAGTTTTAATATGACAAGAGTTCACTAAGAGCCTGGGCAGAGAAAAGTTGCAAATATTCTCCCCACCTGTATTATTTTATTCTACAATATTAGCTGCTAAACATTTATTTCAGAGGTGAGGCACATCTTGCTAAAAACTTTAGCTATACATCTAGGTTTCCAGCCAAGTTTTTAGGTTTTCCATTTTCTAGGGTTATAAATAACTGCAAATGTAATAACTTCAACCATCTTCTTTGATTTACTTCACTTCTATCCGAGGGACTGCCAGCTCTTGGACTAGTTCTAGTCATTAGATGACAAAAAAGCCATATGTTAGATTTACGTCTTCTATTCTTTCTCCTATATTCTATTTTTTCCACAAAACACAACTTTGAGCTAATGACAATTTCTTCATTTTAGTGAAAGTAGCAGGCCTAGTTACTACCTCCAGCTTATATGTGAGATCATGTGGCTTTAAAGAGTTTATATGAAAACAGGACCTCAATCAAAATATTGCTTGCAATTACATCACTGTAGACTGCTTCCCAACTCTTGTCAGGTGGATTGGAGAAAACCCCTGACGCCTTTCGCTGCGCGTTTTTTATGACACTGGCTGCACATCAGTAACCAAAAATATCTCATTGGTCTTAAAACAACTAATTTATGGTGAACTTAAAATGCACATGTCCATGAAACAAGCATAGCACAGATTTCACTCTATTTGAATTAGTGAAGCTCTGCAAAATAAACATTATTCCTTGTGGGGTTTTTTACTTCCCACTGCATGTTTGCTAGTGCTGACTCAAAAAATTTACAGAGGAAATAAGATATGTAACAGCATGAAAGGAGAAAGACACACTTACCTTGTTATAGTAAAGAACTTAATTTATTATACTAATTATTTTTAAGAAAAATATATTAATCTAGATGTGTTAACTTCTCCTGAATCAACTAGTAAAAAACTGACAGCTGAAAGTGTTTGTCTGACAAACTTTTCTGCTTTCAGGGAGGCTGTGATTCTGAGGCAGTCTAAAAAGTTCTAGGTTCCTCTAATCCATATAACCAACAACAAAAGTACACCCCTGTCTATAATCTAGGAATTATATTTTTCTAAGATGAGTCTTAGGCATAATCTTTAAAAGTTTCTGGTTTTTGGCAAAGCAAAAATTGCTGAGTTTTCCTCGTTTCATACATCAGGATGACTATTTCATGCCTAGGTAAAACCTAGGCACTGTAGACGGCAATTCCTCTGCAAATTCAATTCCTCTCAGATTTTACTGGCGTTCACTAATTCCTACAGTCCTGACTTCCTTCTCGTTCTTGCTGCATCCATTTCACTTTTTTTTACAAATATATTGCTGATCCTTTCCCAGCAAGTTCTTCCAGGTAAGACTACTTTCCAAGCCAAATGGATTCTACCCTGATCAGATACGAACAATCTAAGCTAAATTTCACAGAAGCATTCAACAGCAGAATTTGGCTTACAGATTGTCTCTGCCTTATAGCCCTGCCATGACAGCTGTTCCTATGATAAATGATAGGAGCTCACAAACAAGGCAGAGTTGCAAAGGACAGTGGATTTCAAGGAACCATTTGCTAAGGTATTTACAGATAGAGCAGCTTTTTACAATGTCTAGTGTAGCATTTACAGTGCAAAAATGGATATGAGATCTTTTAGCATTCCCTAGCCAAACTGATGTTCTCATCTATTTTCACTTGTCTCCCCTTTTCTAGCTTCTTCTCATTCCTCCCAACACAAGTACACAAGCACACATAAAATCCTCTTCTGTTCAGAAATATTTTGATAGAAAGTTTCATGAGGACAGATTCTGGATAAATACAAAAGATGAAATAAATTACAGGAATAAGGAGAATGCTTTTTAGTTGTTTGTGGCACTGCTGTTGGATTCCAAAGAAATTTCTACTGCTTTCTAACTAAAATACCATTTAAAATGTAAGTGTAATAACAAAACTTCTGACACGAAATCTAGTCTAATTCCCATGCAATAATTTATTTTAAATGTTTTAACACCTGTACTGCTTGTATTTTGGGCAGGGCTGTGCATAGTCCTAATAACTGGATGACAGTAAATAAAAATTTCTACATTGTCAGGTAGTTTAGATCTCTGTTTCCTCAATATAAAAAGATACATCTAATCTGAACTCCCTACAATCCAAAGAAATATTTTAAAAGAAATCACAGCAGCACTGATCAGTAGTTAAAACTCAAGAAAAGACTTGAGAGTTTGAAAAACTTGATTTCCTCTACTGTGTGAAAGAAAATATTATTTCTGCCTGAGAAATATGGAGTGGTCATATAACCTGAGGATTCAACAGGACTGCAAAACATTCCCCCTTAAGAAAACACCTGTTAGGGTTTAATATTGCATCTATCTCAGAGTAAACTAGTGTAGTATTATTTTCCAAATGGAAAGAGATTCTCAAAATGTAATCAGACACAGGGTTTCATTCTGTATAATTATATGAGCAGTCATTCAAAGTGAATGAAATATAATGAATAAAAACAATCCTTGCATTTCAACACCTCACAGAGGGGCAAGAAAATATCCCAAAGTCAATCAAAAGTATCCTAACAAAACCAAATATTTTTAAGTGTCATTTTACCAGTCATTACTTTCCATAGTTGAGTAACATATATATTGCCCTTTCAAAGTAGTTTCTAGGCACTGAAACAGAACTAAGAGAAATTTACACATTGAAATGATGAACAGTCATATATGCTAATCTGAATAATCTATTTTAGGCTGAAGCTAATATAATAGTCTCCTTAGATCTAAATTGCAGACCCTGGAGAAAAGAAGGCTATTTTTCTGTACAATCCAGAGGGAAAAAAAAACCGAATCTCCTATCCTGAACATCTGGAGAAATGAAGAGCAAGTCCCAATTATGCAGGAAAGATAGGGAGACCTGCCTAACTTAAACAGCCACATTGATTATTTGAATATACCCCCATTATTTTCTTTCTTTGTAACTTTTCACATAACCAAATTCTTTTGTAAGCATATCTGTGACATCAAAACTGCTATTGATCAGTGACAATTACAAGTGTGGCACAGCAATATCTACAGATAAGTGCAATTTTCCAGAATACAGTACCTTTTTCTATCGCGAAATTTAAAAGGAAGAAAAAGTGTAATGTTCTGTGGAAGGCTTTCTGCTTAGACCAAGCTCTCTACATACATAATTTCAAAACAAAGCAAGGACTGCTCAGAAACATGCATCTGCGTTGAAGCTGGTGAGTATGAATTAGGTTGATTCTGACATATTCCAGGTAAGTAGAGCTACTCTTTGAACCTATAGATACTTAATTACTTACAGAATATAAAGAATAGATTGAAAGCAACTCATGACAGTACATTCAATTGCATGGCATGAAGAATATTAATCTAAGATGCAGACTAATCAAACAAATCAAATCTTGGCTCTGAGCCTGGCAGAAACTTTAATTAAAGAAGCATCTAGATTTCTAGGTACAGCTAAAGGTATAATTCATGCACGTCATAAGTACTATAACCTGCTTCCACTGTCAAACATAGCTGAAAATATTAAGTAGGAAATGAGGTATCACCTGATAATGCATTGTTAAAGGCACAAAAGTCTGCCAAAACACAGAACTCATAAGACAGATTCCTTGCATAAGCTGAAAGGAAATCAGGTTTCTTGCTTTCAGTATAGATAATTTAGTTAAATTTCAAGAGCTGTGGCATTGAGAAAAATAATTCTCCCTGTCAGTTAAACCCAGCTGGAGACGAAACACATGCAGCTGCTTGCTCAAGCTCTTCTCCACACTGTGGCGGAATGGGGAAGAGAATCAAAGTAAAATTTATATGTTGAGATAAGAATAGATTAATAATTGAAAATAATGCAAAATACAATAATAATTAATATAATAATAATAACAATAACAGCAATAATAATAATAGTAATGTGTAAAAATCCAAATTATGTACAATGTAATTGCTCACCACCCTCTGACTGATGCCAGACTCCCCATTCCCAAATCCAGATTGGCTCCTCCTTCCAGGTAACTCCCCTGGTTTATATAGCAAGTATGCTGCGAAATGGTTGGAAATATCTCATTGATCAGTTCAGGTAATATGTCCCAGCCATGTACCCTCCCAGAGGTTTTTTTCAGGGTGGTTTTTTTGTTGTTGTTGTTTTTGGTTGGTTTCTTGGGGTTTTTTTGTTTTTTTGCATGCCTCCTCACTGGCAGAGCATGATACAAGGCCAAAAAAGTCCTTGATATAGGACAAACATGATTTAACAAAAAAAAAAAAAATCAAAACACTGGTGTCTTATCAACATGATTCTCATTCTGAATCCAAAACATAGCACTGCAACAGCTACTGAGAAGAAATTAACTCTACCTTAGCTGAAACCAGATCACTCTAGCATTTCAGGCTGTCTTTACAAAAAAAGAAGACAAAAAATTGTGCAGAGAATATAGTTTCACCTTGCACTTGAATAGAGTACATGATAAAGGGGAAAGGATTAATCTGTGGAGAGTTTTGTATGCTCTCAGTGCTGTTTCTCACACACAGACAACTAGTACAGCAATCAGCAATGAAATTTTTTTTTCTGTACCTTCTTATCTGGCCCTTTCAAATCACAGAGTAATCGTCTGAGTTCTCATCCCCAGTTATAGTCAAATTTGAGCCAAAGTTCCTCCCTGTGCTTTATCTACTTGTATTAACTTTGCACATCATCTTATGAGGTCTCATCAGGATTTTATAAAACGTGAGACTTAGATTTGTTTACCAACCGTATTCAACTCCTGACTACAGACCACCTCTGAAAATGCCAAGCCCTTCTCTCCCCAGTGCATATACCCAAGCAAAAATCACTTACAGATTCATCATGCTGACACAGGAAGTCTTAAATTCAAAAATAATAGAAAAATTAAAATTACAACACTGATTGTTCTTTGACTTACAGAGCTGTAAATAAAAAATAACTCTTTTTTAGTCAATTATGCTACAAAATTCTAAAGACGACCTAAGAAAAAAGAAAGTAAAAGAAACACCCACATGTTCTTTCCCATGTGTGTTAATAAATGACCAGGAAACACCAAACTCTTATATAGGATATAAGGCAAATTATACTTTCATTACAAATTACAGAGTGTTATCCAAGACCACAGATATGCCAGCCCAATGGACAGACTTACGAGTTCTGATGAAAAGTATTAAAATTATTATCTCCTTACAGATGATCATGTTACATCCAACTCTCACAGGGCTGCATTAATACTGGGGTAAAAGCCACACATAAGCTTCTTTATAATTTCCTTATATCAAAACTCCTACTGGAACAGCCAGACAAGCACAACAGGATGCTCTAAGGTCCTCAAAATTTTACATTCATCTTTCCTGGTTCTCTCTAGCATTTGTAGATGCATTAGCATTTTCAGATGCACAATAACACTGTGTATCTAACTCCAGGCACTGACACAAATATGATGGAGGAGTTTGTAAAATCCCTTTTTTCCTGTGAAATGGACAAGAAGTAGTAAAAGTTAAGAAAGCATCTGACATCTATGCACATGGAGACATTTTTAAAATTTATTTCTTATTTGTATTTCTCTCACAGACTTTACTATAGCAACTGAAGATAATTTCCAAAAAAATAGAAGAGGAAAAGTACAGTATTTGCATTTTGAAAATATTAGCAAGCAAGTAAAATCCCAATTAAGCACATTAGTTGTAAAAGTTGTTCCATTTTTTACAAAGAATTTCACTTAGATTTTAAAACTGCTTTCATAATAAATAGGTACCTTTTTGTACCCTATTTTAGTCACAGAATCTGATTTAAATCTATATTTTGGCCCATTTTGATCTACATTTGCAGAGCAATTAGTGACTTGCAGTGCTCTAAAGGGGCTTGCTCAGAAACTGCAGGTTATCATGCAGTTTCATCTGAAAAAATTTACAGTCTTCCAAGACTAACAGGCAAAATAGGGAACTCAGACTTGAGGTCATTTCTGATGGATGAACATGAGTGAAGACCAAAGGAGTAACTTTGTTTCTCCTTTAGGGAAAAAAAAAAAAAAAGTCTTTTTACCTTGTAAGGGAGTACATAGAATTACTTACCTCATTATATTTCTACCAATAAAACATAAAAAAAAATCTTTGTATACCTTGCAAATATGAAAGGGAAATGTAAATTTTTGCTACAGAGGAGCTGAACACCTGTGGCATCAGCTGTGGGAGTTCTTTCTGACCCCTGGTGCTCTGCAGGCACGAACTCTGGAGCTCTATAGTCTCCTACTCTGAGCTCTTAGGTTCTCAGTTGTCCGGTAGTCTTAAATAAGCAAAGCAGCTAATAGTTAAAAAGGTTATTTATTACAAAGCACAT
>JANRMJ010000088.1:30121645-30198318 GCA_025584955.1 Alethe diademata | reverse complement strand
AAAGAATTTCTTAGATAAGAAAGAATAAACAACCTTGGAAACCTCAGAAAACGGCCTCCTGACTTTTCTTCAGTGCTCAAGCTTGGAAAACCTGAACTTTAAACCATCTAAATGTCCTATTGTGGGTGATCTCAAATTCAGGACACCCCACAGACAGTGACAGGTAACCAGATATCCCCACATAGTTCATACTTTGCAGGGTTTCGCCGTGCTTGGATCTCTCTCCAGAGCTGCAAGATAAGGTAAGACAACCTTTACCTTTCTTGCTGTGCTCCTTTCCAAAGTCTGCTCCTTTCAGTTTCCTTATGCAGGACCACACTGCATAAAATTAATGCAATTAACATCTGAGAATCTCTCACTTTTTTTTCCAGGTGTACGATAGTAGATGAAAAGTTCAAACTACTATAGCAGAAAACTTGGATGCTAGGAAATTTTATGACCTCTGAAGTCAACTAAGACACCACCGCACTGATTGATTGATTGATCTCAGGAAGTCAATGGAGAATCTTAAAATTAGCTATGAAAATAATTTTTATAGAGGAGGCATATTTGATTTTCTGAAATAAGACCTCTAGAGAGAGTAGCACACTATGAATTTCAAAGTGCTATCCTGATGACTTTTGCTCACAGGGGAGTAAAACATCAAACACAGAGCAATAGCTTTGATTTATGTAGTACAGGTGAAATGACACATTTTTAGCAGTTTGGCTCTTAAAATAAAAGTGTGTCTAAATATAAATTTCATTCATTTGATAATTTCTATTTCATTTTCCCAGTTATTGCAAACTTGCTGGCACAATGGCCTTTTACAAGAAATCAATGACTCAATTCTAAATTAATTTCTTTGAAAAACTCTTCAGCAGATGGCTAATTTTGTTTGCTCTTGCTATCCATAAATGTCTGTGCCTTCAAATTCTATATTTACATGTTACATGTGTTTTTTTATGTGGGGTCATAAGAAGAGGCAATCAGAAAGTAACAATATTACTGTCTATATGGTAAGGTTAGAATACAGATCTTAATACATTTTCAGTGTTTCTTGAGTAGTAGTACATGGTAACCACTGTTAATTTTCTCAGTATTGACTAGAATTACTTGATTATATCTGATTAAACACAAGGAACTATTATTTGCACCACATCATGACTCCTTTCATTATGTTCTAACATGAAAGAAATTTCTTAAGTGGAGAAAAAAAATCTGTAAAGCTTACCATAGAGGCAGGCTGGAAGACTAACACCAAAGTCTCAGTCAATCCCTAGATAGAAAAACAAAAGAAAAATAATATCTCTATTTAGTAAGTTCAATTTTTATGTAATATGTCAAGTTCTCACACCTGTAACTCTTGAGAAAACTCAGAACATGAGAGTTGTAACAAAATAAAGACCAGTCACTACAAAGAGTAGTGACCCATTCATAGCTGAATGCTCACATTTAAAGTGTGCACACAAAGCTTTTATCTCTTAAGTTGGAGTTGCCACAGATTGCCATAGGAACTGAGGTCAGGAACTGGGAATTTTTTTTAGTGGAAGATCATAGATAAAGCTAACTTTGAACTTGCATGGCAAAGAGTTTTCTTCGGTTTGGTTACAGGTTCTACACCCTATATAGAAACCTGGGAAATTTCTGAGCACTGAACAGATTCTCTCTATAACTGAAACCTTTAAGACCTCTACTCTCTATTCTCATCCTTTCTCTTGCAGCCCTGTTGAAAGCTGCCCATCAGGAAGCAAAAGGGCAGTTTAAGCAGAATATGAACTGGACTGAATAAAAAACTGGAAAGTTTAAACTTTCTGACAATGCTCTTCCAGTATAAATCAATATGTTTATGAAGATCTAAAAATATTATAAAATCATCGTGTCTCTGTGCTCAGCCACTCTTTGCTAACTGAAGCAGGGATTTTATGCACTTGAATTTAGGAAAATAGTACAATTCCAGGGAATAAATGTTTTAACCCCAGAGAGAGCTACAGCTCATTCCCAAGCATCACTTTCTAAAGTGCTTTACTTCAGTCATTAGTGATTCAACCATACACATACATTTAAGGTGGATACATTTTTCAAAATTGTTGGGATTTTCCGGGAAACAGAAGGCAATATGAGTGCTAATAAAAGCAGAAACTATCCCAAGGACATACTGAAAAGTAGGGAAATGGAGGTTTCCTGCATTTTCATCTTCTTGTGCTGAGCTTGATAGAAGCAACTTCTCTTTGGCTTTTATTACAAGAATGAAGAAATCTGAAGAACTATAGTTTAAACTTCATTATTTCTCAAGAATTTCTCAATAACAGTTAATTTCAATGAAACATTCCACCACAATGTATTTTTAAAAACCAATTTTATGTTAGATTTTCCTTGTATGTTAAGTTGATAGCACCCAAATTTGAAGTCTGAAGACATGCATACAGTTGACAAATCTAATAAAGTTAAGAAAACAGTTCTTAATCCTAGCAAATCCCTGAAAATGTATTTTTATACTATATAGAAAATAACTAAACACTAGCTGGAGCTATCTGCAAATGCGAGTGGAATGAATTCCTTGTAAAATAAATTTTATGTGAATGTGTAGAAAACTAGGACTTATTTAGTGAAAAGTAATGATCACCTTTCCACCAAGAGATGGATGACAAGAAGCAGTAGTCAATACCCCATTAGCAGGTCCATTATAACTTTGGAATAGAAACACATTTTATTTTAGAAAGCTAAAATAATTGTGAATTTTAACAGCTGAACAAATATACATGCTAATCTACAGTTACAAAAGTGAAAAAAAACTAATCATGCCATCACCATCACTTCTACTGCACAAAAAAGTTTGTAACTCATTTTAAGACCCATTATCAGACTGTTCATTTTGTCTACACACACTTTTACTCTTAATGTTGTGTCAGTATTTCCGTAACAAGCACTTATTTCCAGAAGATTTAATCATTGCTGAAATTCTGCATCTGATCCTTCTTTCTGGAAGGTGTTTATAGGGATGGTTTTAGCATAGTTTTAAAATCTTACAGAAGTGCAAAAATAATAGTTACCATTTTAAAGAATTATTTCAAGCTCAAAAATTTCTCTGCAGCTATGTATACACAATTGTCTATCCAATTCAGGTCAAAACTGAGAGCAAAACTCCAGAAAAATGCTTTTCAAGACTGAAATGTTGCAAATATGTGAACTTCCTTGTTTTTCCTCAAAATCCTGTTAATTGCTCTGAATATGTTCCTTCGTGCCAAGTTTTGTTACTTTCATAGTGTCTGGATTTTGGCAAATACAATGAGAAAACTAAAATTAATTTTGCTGATCCAACAGTCTAACAGAATCTGGACCCTATTTCACATATATTTTCTGTCAGTGGAAATACATTATTAACCTACTTGCTGATTTAAAATAGTTGCCTTTTCTCATTCCACTTGAAATCAGAAATTCCAGGTCCTCAAATTCAGATTTCATGAGGTTTTTCTCTTCACCATAATTTAAAAAATGGATCTTAGGAGTTCATGTGAACTTTTTCTGTTCACGAAAACTCTGCTGTTGAAGAGACAAATGTATACAAAGTCAGAAAAGCATATTGCACTGTGTCCTCTGGGGTGGTCTGTCATGGAAGAATATATTACTTGAGCTTTGTGAGTTGGTGAAAAAAAAATACTACACTTTCCTACATGTCCAAGAAATGAAAGTCTCATGTAGAGTTCCTACATTAAAAGTGTCTTTCATAATTCACACACACAAAAAAACCCAAACCAAACAAACAAAAAAACCCCAAAAAACCAAAAAACAAAAACCCAAAAAAACCAACCAACCTTCCAACTCAGTTGTCCAAAATGTAACACTACCAGATCAGAATTTAAAAAAAAAAATACAGCAATCCAGCTGAACTATAGCTGGTTTTAAACCAAGTTTGATATTGACAAGAGATAAATGTTCTAAGCCTGTTTTTAAATTTTACATAGCTATTCTTACCATGTCAAACTTTTCCACATCTAAAGACAATGAATAATAATAGTGCATCAATCCCTGTCTACTTGAAGAAAATACTTCAAATCAAACCCTATTATAAAGACCTTACCATGACACACTCCTTCCCACTAATCCATAAGACCAGTTGTGTGGTTACATATGGTAGTACATGGGGGTGCTCCCTTAAGCAGGAAATGAGAAAACATTCCAACGGAGGGTATAGCTCTCTAAAACAACATATGTTAAATGCTCCCTTGCTAGAAAGATTCAAAATACATGTATGTATACAAGCCAGACAGATTTCTAGCAGCTCACAATCACACAGCTTAAGGGTATATATTGCGATTACATTATCTTAGGTATATCTGCCGAATTTTGCTCTTGACAGATAACCAAGTACAGTCTGCAGTACATATCTGTCTGAGTACATTCAGATTTCATGGTGGATGGAGTCACAGACTTGGGTGAATCCTCCTGAGTAATGCTACTTTGAACACTTTAACAGAAAGTGGTTGAGCTGTATGCACTTTAAAGAGATAAGTGATACTGGCTGCTGGACGTGTTACTCCCCTTCCACCTGAAAAGTACTGATTACCCAATTAGAGCTGACTATATCACTGAAAATGAAAGACATTCAGGAGAAAATGTGGTGGTCGGGAGAGGATTGAAAAAGACAACTTGGAATGTTTGAAAGATCAGGGAATTCCTGAAATAAAACTCTGTGAATGTAGGATTCTCCTTTAAGAGATGCAAATAGCTCAAAAGCAAAGGACTGTTACACGTGTAGAAGGAGTAGCAAGAAACAAGCACATGGTGCTCAGTCCCAGATTCCTACACAAATCTAAAGATAAAATAAGTGGAATACAAGCATTTTAAAAGTTCTTGGTTCTCCAGACTTGCAAATAAATAAATGTGACTATTTTCCCTCTTTTTTTTTTTAACCTGAAAACAACTGGGACAAAAATTATGTCATTCAACTGGTCAAAATTCAAGGCTCTAGTAACTACAGTCCAAATCCATTTAGCATAAAACCACATTCTCCTGCCTTCCGGGTGTCCCCTTCTGCATCTCCCCAAATCAAGACTGAAAACTAATGCAACCTTGTTCCTCAGCCTTCCACTGTCTAACACCAAAGCCTCGTGTTTTCTCTGATTCCTGGATACAGAGTACAACCCTCTCCAAAACAGTATTTTCACAGGTGTTCTGTATATTTTAGAACAACTTACACATGTCTGAATCCCACCATCTATACCAGGAAGCTCCTCTAACAGCAAGAACCGTTCTTCACATCCCTGCAGCACCAGAGTCTCTAGCTTTGGAATCTCTTATACCACACACTGATTTTCAGCCAGTATACTCACAGCTTTCCCAAAGTCAGAAACTTGGAAGGGAAAAAATGGGAGAGAACTATTTTTCAGCATGTCTCAGGATAACATTGTCTCCACAAAGTCCTTACCAAAAGTGTTATGGTTTGAGTGCTGTTGGTAAAAGTAGAACACACTTTTTAAGTGGAACCAAAAATTTACTGTTAGCTCAGATAGCATCTAAATTATTCAAAGTACAATACTCCTCAATTTAGATACAATAAGATCAGTAGTCTATTAATAATAATGAAAAAAGGCTTTAAAACTATAATTAAAGAAAAAATACTATCCACTGAACTTCTCTCATGTTGTACTCTCCTTTCCAATGTCCTCCAAAGTCAGAAGATTGGTGACTGCTGTCTTCTCCAGACAGAGCAGTCCTGTGATGTGTCAATGTGAATTGCCAAAACTAGTAATTATCCACCAGGAGCAACACAATGCTGCTAACATGAGTCTTTTCCCCCTCACTTTTGAAATCCCTTGAATCTATTTTTAAATACTTTCTCATCATAGTCTATTTCCCCTCCCTTATGCCTCCACACTGGTTTTCATACAAATTTTGAAAGCTGCAGAATAAGCTACCACTGAGTCAGTTGGCACGAAGGGCTGATGTTTGCCAGACTACTACACACCTGATCTGCTAGACCTGTTAATCTACTCCCTTACATGTGTCAGGTATCGAGGATAAGATTAAGTTAAAGCAGATAAGCAAAAGTCAACCCTAGAAAATTTTTAAAAGAAGCTAAAATCAGTTCAGGGATAAGTCCTGTCAGGTCAATACAAAAATACAAAGTCTATCTACTGAAAATAACCATGGCAAAATTCATATTAACTAGGCTGTGAAAGATAACTGTTTGATGCCTGTATTCTGGTTTCTACCCTCCCTTCATATGTTCCATTGGCCAGAGAACAAGAAAAGATGGGTAGAGAAAGCAGTGGGCATCTACTCCAAGTTCAAAACAGCTCCAATACAGAAGGTGTAGACTGTTATCACAATTCTTTTTACTAGAATTATGTAGTAGTTTCTAAAATAAAATTAAAAAAAATCCTCTTTCAGATTCTTTTTTTACAATATTTCAGGCACTTCTTTTTTTTTCCTTCCTCTTGGAATTTCATAATGAAATGTCTCTAGACTTAGTTTTGGTTTTGTACTTCTGTGTTATCTACTACAAAGGACAACTTTTCTGACTGTGGCTTTCAAGTTATGTATAATTACAATGACTGTTATTCATTGTTATTTTCTAGCATGACTGTAGAAGCTACTACGTAAATGAAATAAAATTCAGAAAATTAAGGGATAAGATTATTACTGTATTCCACAGCTTCAAAACAAATATTCATGTTTGAATTTAGTCATGTCTGAATAAAGTATCATACTGAATAATTAGATGTCTTAAGGAACTTGGGGAAGAGTTCTGAGGCATTGCAGACTCCTACTTATTAGAAAATTATCATTACAAAATATAGTGATGGATGAGTGGTTCTCTGGCTCATTGTTTATCACTAGTAACATTCTTTTTCCACCTCACTAGCTAGAAACTCTTGTGCAGAAAGGTAACTCATAACTGCAGGAATTGTCAACATCCCTTCATTTGAAATCAACGTGGCTTCAGCACTGTTTATGCCTTGGCTATACTAAAGCATTCTAACAACACACAGATAAGTGAAATGAAGGATCACTATAATTCAGAGTCATAGCAGTAGCACATTAACATTATGTTCTAAAATGGTTTTTGTAGACTATTATTTAACATTGACACTGAAAACAGTGACGCATTTTGCACAACAAAATAGAAAAATTAAAATATTTTTGAAGCTGAGGGGGTAAGAAATGTTTTTTGAGAGATGAGTTTGTTGCAAATCTTGCAACATTTTCAGGGTTTTTTAAAAGTGACTGCAGAAGAGTGCTTCTAAGACACCTCAGAAAACTAACATGATTCAGGTCAGTTATGTTTCTTTTTATCTCCTGATATTCTTTCTGTTATCAAGCAGAAACTAGAAATTGATTTCATCAATTCTGAGTCTGAAACGGATGACCTCTAGATACCAAATAATGATAGTAACATCAATTCCCATTCTTAGAAAAGCAAGAGCATTTACAAGAATAGTAGCAGGTCTCAAGAAGGGAAATAAAATGGCAATATTGAAACCTGTTGGTAAACATTACAGTGCATATAAAATACAAACTAATGTGACTACACAAATAGGAACATCTGATGCTCAAAATTCAGCTTGCAGATGTGGGGACCTTCCTCCTTATCTCTAAACTCGAATGCAGATCTTTTATTATGAATTGTCCATTGGTTTACTTCAGCTTTTTTCCAGTGGACACCAAACAGATTCAATATTTTCTCTGTGCTGCTGTTAGTGTCTGAATACATCTTCAATTATTTTCACATGAACTGAATTATTTAATAATTTGACACAGGTAAAACAGTCTCAAAAAATAATGGCAATTCCACAATTTCAACAAAAATGGAGGCAAAAGTTCCTTTGAATAAGTGTCCTCAGAGAAGAACTTTAGGATGACTTTTAGCCTTGCTAGACTCCAAAGTCAAACTCATCTGAGAGAAATCTATGACGAGAGAGACTGGCTTGCATTCTAGATTTTAGATATGGAAAGAAATATTAAAATAATTCTAAATCTCTGCCACTTGTCATTGTCCTTCCCATTCTATTTCCAGAATAAAAAATATATTAATTACCATATCAATATATCTTCTATAATTATTACTTTAAACCATGGAACATAAATCATAGATATTTTTGTATTATGGAACTAGTAAAGAGTAGGTTGGAGGATCCAAATAAACCTAGGCCTCTTTCCTAGCTTGACTGAAACAATCTTTTTCTTTTTGATTTACATTCATCAGCTTAAAATGAAATTAAAGATACTATAGCAGTGAACCATTCAAGGAAAAATATAGCTATATATATTTCTCATTTTCTTAGTTCTGTTAGTGCACAATGTACAGAAAAGCCTTACTATGCTCTACTAGTTCCATAGGGCACCACTTTACTGTTTTACCTTTTCACGTCCAGTATGATGTATTTAACAATAGTTGTTTAGATGTACTTAAGTAAATGTAGCGTGAATCAGAAACATGGTCTAAAATAAAAAATAAGCCAGAAGTAGTAGAAGATGATAAAGCCAATGGATGACCTTTCAAATTTTATAATGACAAAAAAAAAAATGTCAACAACTATATCCAAGATAAAATCCCCACTTTTTGTACACAACCATTTTACACCCATGGAAATGAACAAAATAATCAATAAGAACTTGCATACAGCACACAGCGCAGCTGTTGAGTACAACTTATTTTTTTTTGTAGTATAAGGTGCCTTTGGTATTCCACAGACAAATCATTTAGGTGATAGACAAAATGAGGTGTTATTCAGAAAAGACAAGCTCTAAATCAGTGTGTCTTCCACAGAGGGATGCAGATTTATGTAGGTTGGGGTTTCAGAGATTTTACTGGAAAAAATAGAAGGCGGTGGTTTATGCACAAAAATATTGAAGCAATTTATGTTTGTCTTACCACAGTTTATTGTATTAGAACTCCTTATCTTTACATGTGCTTTACATCAAATGTATCACCAGGGGCATATGTTCGGCTGGAGAACTAACCAAAACACATGCTGAGAAGAAGCATTGACATTATATACAAATCTGTGTAGGGATATCTGCAAGAGAAGGGTCAAGATCAATTCTAATAACCAGACAGCATCACTGAAATAGATTTTAACCTTTGGGTGTAATTACAATGATTGCCATTAACATCAGTCCATCCTTTAGATGGATTGATTGCCATAAGACACTGAATTTCACTAAGACTGTAAAGTTATCCAGAGTGCCTAGGGGAGGATAATTTGTGTCAGACTCAACTGATACTACACATTCAGCCAAAACCAGTTTTAAATATTAATTAAAAATAAAAATATAAAAACAAAAAAAACAAAAAAAACCAAAAAAACAAAAAAAAAACCCCCAAAAAAATAAATAAATAAAAATAAAAATTAAAAAAGGGAAGGTTAGACATCTTACTTTTCATTTAGTCTCATTATTACTTGACAATACTCATATAAACTCATAATGGAGACCAAGTCAATTCAATTCTCATATTTCCCTTTCCATCCTTTGCCTAGAATCTTCCTGGAGGAAGAAATAAAGAATGTTACTACCACCATGGATTACAGAACCTCACTGGGACTGTTTCCTTGTATTGCCCTACCTACTTTGAAAGTATGGGCTGCAGCTTTGCATACTAACATCTGAACAAGCTATAGCCACCAATTCATCTCCACACAGTAGCCTCTGAAAGGCTATTCCTAGACAATGAAGCAACATAGACAAAACTACAAAAAGACACCCATAAATATAGTTCTATATCGTGCTTAGGAAATGTTTAATGAAATCACAACCTTCTAATTACTAAATTCCTTCATGAACTTAGGTGTTTCAGGTCTGTTATATCCAGAGAAATGTTTTGAGCAGAGAGCTATACCAAATAAAAATCTGACAAAATTTTCACTGAATTCTGCCAGGATTAAGAAAATATGCAGTCAGCTGAGAATGCTGCTTGCAGGGCCTTTTAACCTCTCCTATAGAAATCACACCATTAAACAGAGCTCAAGGTTTCTCCCCACATCCATCTGCCTATGAAGCATTTGAAGATTCATAACCTCCTCAAATTTTGTATTTGGTACCTTCTGAGGCACAGAGCAATATTTTTTGTGCAAATGAAAAAGAATATACATTGGCTTTTAGAATGTAAAAATGCAGTGTCTGTGTGTAAAAGGAGGCATTTACAGATCATAAAAATAAAAAGTTTATATAAATATACATGCTTTAAGCATTTCTTCTGGATAGTTTAAGAATTTAAATTGTTATGTATACAGGATCCTATAATCCTGCACTGAACATCTTTACACTAATCTGAGAATGTAGAGATTCTGTGATAAAGCCAAGATATTAAAAATCAAGTTCTTCAAAACTTAACATTGCTGCAGACATCTCACTTAATTTGTCACTTATTCATGATTTGGAACATGCAGAACCTGTCTCAGTCTAGTATCTGCAGGTACCAATGATGTCAAAAGTTCTAAAATTATTTTGTGATGGTGTATTGATCTGAGAAGCACAGCTAGATCTTTGCAAATCTGCAGAATTTCTTCTTCAGCACTGCAAGTTAGGCTGTTAGTAAAGTGGGTGGGAGAAGGAATCAAGAGCAACTGTATGCAGGAAAAGTTGATTATGAATGCAAATTATGGTGGAGAATATTTCTGGAGCTTTGGGACTGAGACCTTCACTCTCTTTAATACTCAAAATCAAGAGTTACGAATTGTGGGTTAAACATTGTCTTATATCCTGCTGTAAATCTAGGCTAGCTATTGTCTCCAATGGAATAGTATTATGTTACCAAGATTAATTTTTTCCCTACTCATTTTCTGTCCTTGTCCAATCACAAAATCATTTTATATAGTATATCAGTGTTTGATTACACAAGTAGTAGCTACTAAATTTATTTAGAAACTGTGGAAAATGTTCTTGACCATCTGTTTTTAATTACTGGAAAACCACCTAAAGCAATTTTGTTGGCCCATTAGCAGCAGCTGTTTTGCACAGCTGTGTAGAGGCTCTATTGAAGCTCAGGTTAGCTGTGTATTAGCCCTCATAAAATTATTAAACAGTAAGAGAATCTGTGATACTTTTTCCAAGTTTTCCAGACAAGAATTCTGCTCTGGAACTTCTGAAGCAGCTTTCAAATTGCTTTCAGTAAAATTATAGAATGACAGAAATTAACAGCATTATAGTTATTCAAATATTTTCAAGATTGAATTCATTAAAAAAATCAGTCACATACTTGACTTTCTCAGTTTTAAATATATAAGGAAGCAAAATACATCAAATTTGCCACACACAGTATTATTAGGTATATCTCTTATTTAGTCCTCATTAGTTTATTAAACTCTTTGAAATATATACTTAATATTTCATATGATGCTGTGAATAAAAGAAGAATTGTCTAAAGAGGATGTTAGCTATTTGAAGAAAGGTTGGCTCCTTTGAATTTGGCAATTACCAATTAAGTTTAGCATTTCTGAAGAACTTGAGTAAAACAACCTAGTGCAATCTAAATCTCAAAACCAGATATAACTTAAATATTTTGGTACTGCATGTGTGTTAACCTAACTAAGAAAGAGCCATAATTTTGTCAGTGTGATTTACACTAATTCAATACATTTGAAAAGCAATTTAAATGCAATTGCATTCATAACACAATTGCTGGGAGGGGTCACCATTAGTGGTCCAAATTTGGTGAACTCCTCATAGTTACCTACATTTACTAGACTCTACTGGCAATAGAGAATACCTTGCATCCATAATGATGGCATGTTCTTGTTTGTACTCTAATACAAGACTTGCCTGGTGTTTCACTGCCATTTACTGGGTTCTTCCAGTGGTCATAGTTTTCATCCATTTTCATGTGACTGCTGTGAAAGAGGGTTTAAGACTGTCAAGGAAATTTCACAGCTAAGAAAAGCTGAAAAGAAATTTACATCTCAAAAGAAGAGCTTTGGCTATATGGGAAAATCAGTAATCCAAAGCTAATGTCAGCCCTTATTCAAATAAAGGGTGAAATGCCAAATATTGTTTAAATTTTCAAAGTTTGTGACAGTTACTTTATTAAGTATATGGAATCTGAATCCATTCCTGAACTTATTTCTCAAATAGCAAAATGATGAAAATACAATATGTAATGTGTGCTGGGCTTTAATTTTATTTTTTTGTTGTTATTATTTTTTAATAAAGTACGAGATTACGAGGAAAATAAATGTGGACAGCAACAGTATCTTTTGCTTTATCATTAATGAATAATACTTTTTTGTAAGTTTAGAAAAGTATGCATTTCCTTCCCAATAGCAAAGAAATGTAGTGACAATCATATCACATCTCTAACAGCATTTCGTTATGGCACAAATATGCAGTAAAAAAGATTGTTAATAACTAAGCATTTTGTTAACTTAGTTATTTTTGTTTTGACTTTAAAATAACATTGGGAGAAAAGGATCAATAAAAAATTAAAAGAGTGGTATATATATAATGTAGTACTTCTGAATTCCTCAATTTCAAAGAGTGAATAATGCAGCAAGGTCACAGATTTGTGTTTAACCAAGATAGAATTATATTCTCAGGTACATTTTCTTACTCATTTAATGACTATCAGAAGAGCATTCATAGATCCTCTTTGGTAATAAAAAACAGGGGTTTAGGATTTCACTTTCAGTGTTTTCCTGTACTCTGAACTCTCAATATTTTATAATGTTGATCTCAAACCAGAAGTTGTTTTTTTCTCTGATTAGTAGCCACTGTAATTTCTTTGAATTCGAGTGCTTTTGCTAGATGTACATAACCATAACAGACCACAATTTAGCCCATGGAATTTTAAGACTAAGTTTGAAGTTATACCCAAGACACAATGATAGAGTGTCATTTCAGATGTGGATCTACGTTAGTCTCACTATCACTGATTTCAAATTATTGCACATCTGAGATTTAAACCTACTGCCCAACAAGTGACATATGACAATCTTCTGATTTCCTGCCCTTTATACACATAGGTCTCTTTGTTTGTGTATTGAGACCTGACCATTCCTTTACTATCTCTTCAATCTTTTCTCACAAAATTCTCCTTTATATATTTGGGGTTTGGTCCTTTTTTTGTGTGTTCTCAACTTTTAATGTAATATTCTCCATATCATTTTATTTCCATTTTGTCATCAATAAGATATAATGTACAAAAAAAAAAAGTAAGTCATATGCTGTAGTTTTCTTTTTTTCCTGATTTTTTTTCTAATCAGAAATCATGACTCAAACTGCTCTGCCTAATTATATCAGCCAAGTTAGGAAATGGTTTGGATTATACAGGTTATGGTACCTGAAAAAAAGGTGGGCCTTTACATCATGGTATCAACACAATTAGTTCATTGGTTTCCAATTATTAACTAACAGCAAATACAGATTTAGACTGAGATGCTAAACTGCTGCAGGGAAAGCAAGTTGCCTGTATCTTAACCTACCTTTGGATGGTATAATTTAAACTCAAACATAAGTAGCTCATACTTCTTTTCCTGGGAACAAGTAAGCCTCTTAAAGCACCTCAGACCTGGCACCCTCCACGGTGTACCACAAAGGGAAGTGAAGCTGCAGGCCAACTTACACACTAGAAGATGTGCCTCAGGAGCAGCAGGGATGCAGAGAAGCACTCTTTGAACTCAGCTGTTGTAAAACTGTCTAGAACACAGAACAATATAAGCTATTGAAAAAGAAGGGGGAAGTATAATAAAAAGACTGACAGTTTATGAACAGATTATCAACTATGAAAAAAGCAAGTCAAAAAGATCAACAACCCAAAAGAGCAAAAATATGCCAAAATAGAGAGGATTCAATCTTGAGACTTTTCTAGTGCAAAGTATTGAGAAGCTCTTCCTACTGATCCTTCACAGAGCCCCCCGATACATAAATCACACAACAGTACACAGAACTAACTGCAGTTACGTGTTTGAAGTTTCAGCAAATGTATGACAAGCCATGTGAATATATAAATATACATCAGAACAGAAGCTGTATGTGAAGAACAGCCCATGCACTGGCTGCTCAGTTCTCTGGACTGATCTTGAGAAAGTTCCTTCTTTCATGATAAAAAGCATAAAGCTATACTACTTGCCATCAATACACGCCTTTCTGCTTCTTCCTCAAATTCCGTGCAATTTTGTGTAAGAGACAAGAAGGAGACAATATTGCTAATGAAAAATAAATATCATATCAAGTAAATTACCCTCCTTTAAACTATAATTATATATATAAATATAAACTATAATTATAATATATGTATATTTAAACTATATGCTGACAAGGTTCATTGGGAGACTTTTTCTCTTGTTTTTATTTAGTTCAGTATCAGTCTCTGTTAATCAAGTGATTTGCACAAAGTCCCTGCTGAACAGTGCAGTCAGAACCATAAAAGGATCTCATCTTTCTTATTCCACCATGATTCCACAGCAACTACAACAATCCAAAGACTATAGTTCTACTAGCTAACATTCATGCTTGAATATAATTTAAGCAAAATTTATGAAACTTGAATGTATTAAAGACAAATCTAGTTATGTTAGAATTCTGTCCCAGGAGTTATAATCAAGCTATAATCAAGCCATTACAGAAAAATTCTTGATTTCAGTAATGAACTATTCTATTCTATTTGAAATCCCACCCAAAAAACCTAACTTGTGTAAATCAAAAAAGCAGGTTTTAGGCATCATTTCACCTTCATTATGAAGCATGGGGCAAAGTATTAATTTTTCATCAAATGTAAGAGCTGAACTTTGATTAAGAACACACATAAAACACTAAAAAAATAAGATTATAATTTTTCTCAGTGATAAATTACTTCTTTAAAAGCAGTTATTATGGTTTCAGTATTGAACAGAAAATGCATAAGCTCCTTCGATAACAAGAAAATTTGCTGATGCAGAGAATTTGTGATTACACTTCTTAACCATCACAGTCATTATTTTGCTATGTAAGACACTGTGAGAGGAAGTATCTAAGTGGCAAAGCTAGGGAAGATTGCTCTTAGATATAAAAGATGAGCAGAATTTTCACTCATTGAAAACCTGCTGGGAACTGCATCTGTGCTACCGCATGTATCCTGTGCTCATGGTTGCCTTAGGCTCTTTTCTCAGTGTTGGTTACCAAAGAAATTGCTTTAGGTCAGAACAAAATAAATATAACTTGTCTACAGCAAGCAAGATGACCAAAGTATAACAAATAAATAATTGTTTTTTCTTTCCATCATAATTTCTTTCTTCATATATATCCTTGGAGCACATCGTCCATGATACAAGACTGCTTTGCTCTCCTGTCAAGTCTTGGCCGCACAAGAGTTTTAACACAAAATTTTCACAGATGAGGCAAGTTATTAAGCAATATAAATTCAATTTTTAAATTGATCCTAGGATCAAATGATGATATGGTAAATGGAGTTTAATTCAGATGCTGGCCAGTCACTAGTGTTGTTCCCCAGGGCTCAGTATTGGAGACAGTCCAGTTTAACAACTTTATCAATGGTCTGGTCGAGGGGATTGAATGCACTCTTAGTTTGCAGGCAAGACCAAGCTGGAAGCATTGATCACCTGGATGGTAGGAAGGCTTTACAGAGGGATCTGTATAGCCCGGATTGATGAACAGAGGCAAATTGCAAGAGGTTCAAAAGGTGAAGTGACAAGTTCACAACAACCCCATGCAGCACTACAGGCTGGAGGAAGAGTGGAAAGCTTTCAAATGAGAAAGGACCTGGGGGTGTGCTGGTCAAAGCACAGCCCGCTGAACATGAGCCAGTGTGTGCCCAGATGGCCAAGAAGGCCAGTGGCATCCTGGCCTGTACCACTAAAACTGTGGCCAGCAGGACCAGGGCAGTGATTGTTCCCCTGTACTCGACACTGGTGAGGTCTCAGCTTGAATCCTGTGTCCAGTTCTGGGCTCCTCATTACAAGACAGTGAGGAGTTCATGTGTGTCCAGAGAAGGGCAACACAGCTGGTGAAGAGTCTGGAGCAAAAGTCTGATGAGCAGCAGCTGAGAGAGCTGGAGTTATTTAGCCTGGAGGAATGGAGGCTCAGGGAAGACTTTATCAGTCTCTACAACTACCTAAAAGGAGGTTAGGGTGAGGTGGGTGTTGGTCTCTTCTCCAAGTAACAAGCAATAAAACAAAAGGAAATGGCCTCAAGTCACACCAGGCAGGTTTAGGTTAGATATTTATTTATTTTATCTCTAAATATCTAACCTAAACCAGGCAGGTTTAGGTTAGATATTAAGAAAAAAATTCTTCACCGAAAGTGTTACCAAGCACTGAAACAGGCTGCCCAGGGAAGTGACTGAGTCAGCATTCCTGGATGTGGAGATGTGGCACCTGGGGACATGGTTGAATGGTAGGTTTGGCTGTGTGAGGACTGTGGTTGCACTTGATGATCATAGAGGTTTTTTCCAATCTAAATAGTTCTGTGGTACACTCAAGTTTCAATATTTGGCTCCTTTTTTTCATCAAAATATGCAGAACTGAACAAGATGAAAGCATGCCCATAGTATGATCCAAATTAATAATATTTTCTGAAATTTTTGAAAAATAATAAGCTGGACACTATTGTGTTAGCATTGTCAAATTAATAATTTCAACTTTGCATGGCTTTTCATAACACAAATGTGCTTCACTTCCGCTTTGCTGAAAAAGCAAAAGTTATGTTCACCAGCTGAAGTGAAGTACTGTGCTTTGAGCTGCACTAAGGATAAATCAAGCCAACAAAAACTTCACCTACTTTCTTACAAAAAAGCCCAAATTGAGCAATTCTAGGCAGTATGTAAAATTTTATTTTTTAATATCTTGGGACTGCAGCCACTCACTTCAAACATTCAGGTTTTTAAGCAAATTTGGGAGTTTTTTATCTCAGGGCTCTGGCATCTTTCAGCTCAGTTCTCTTTCCATGTTGTAGCTCTACTACAGCTTGCATATATATTGCTTTGTTAGACTAACCCTAGCTGTATCTTACTGCCAAATCTCTCATCTACAATGGGCTCTTTCAGTGCATCATGGTATGCCTGAGCATGAATGTTAGTTAGAGCTTAGCCCTTTAAATTATGCTGTGGAGGACTGCTCCTGGCACTTTATTCACTTCCTGCACTAGGAATTATTTATACCTTTCAAGACATACTTCACCAGACAGCTCAGAATGGCTACACACACCAGTATCACTATCCATGCCCTACTGCCAGAATAGCACAAAATGAGTGCAGCAACATTTTTGCCTCTCACCTAAAACCAGAAGATGACAGGGGTGGAGTCACACATCTAAATTTATAGACCCACCAAGTTCTTTGAACTCTGAAGGCAACATCTCCTTCTCCTAAGATCCCAAGTCCAGCTTTCTCAGTCACAAAATGAAATATTCCTCTGGAAATCAGCAACCTGGCCAGTCTTTGGTGTAATTTGGTCCAGCCAACATTACTTTTCAGAAGCGTGCATATGTCCCTCCTCTCTGCAGCCATGTGGCTGTGGCTACTCTTCTCCCTAGCCACATGCCCCTGTATCTGAGACATCAGCCAGAAGACTCTGACCATATTGGTTTCTTTGTGCTCCCACAGGACTGTGTAGCCCCAGCTGTAGAGCACATGGAAAAACACACAGAAAGCAATTTTCATCCCAGGACAGTCTATCTGTGGCTTTGGGATGCATATGGCAGAAGCCTGTAGTCTATGCCCATCACACCCCTTTGTATTTACTGTCATCCTCCACCTTCCAGCTTCACTTCTGTTTATCAATCACCCAATGCAAAGTCCCCTTCAGGATGGTCTGGGCATTCAGTGCAAAACTGTCTTGCTGTGAAGGATTCCTTAGAGAGAGATGTGTGAGCTGCAGGTGTTCTGTGCACACATTTCCCCAGAGGAGAGAACTGCCTTTCCCTGGGAAGCTTGGTTCAGCTATCCACCATCACCAAGCAGTGACAGCCACAGGCAGGCTTGCAATGCTTGACAGCACACCATTTTTCAAGACTTCCTTAGGGATACTCCCTGCAGCCTGGCAATCCTAAAATAGAGTCTTCCTGTCTTCCAGCTGTTATCCAGATTCTCTACTGGGAGAGCTGCAAGAGCTCATCTAACAATTTATCAGCCTAAGCCTGTCATTTTGGAAAGAGCAGGAAGAAATCCTGAAACTTTATGTTAATGTGCTGGCTTTGCACATATGACATTTCATGAGGAAGGAAGGAGACACCCATGGAAATTTTTTTAAATTATTTTTTTAAAGCTGATGAGAGATTCCCTCCCCCTGGCACGGCCAGGGGCCTGCAGCTCAGCTTCCATGCTGCCACTACTAAAACATCTGGCCAACACTAAGTCCTGCTGCCAGCCCGGGCCAGGCCAGGGGGTCTGTGGGGCCCTGAGGGCAGATAGATAGACTCTCTTATTTCCCTATAAATTATAAAATACTTATAGGGTGGTAAAGCATTCATATTGAAATATGAGTAAAGGCATTTGTGCTAAAGTAAGCAAATGTTAAAGTAACTGTAATCCCATAAAAGGTTTGAACAGAAAAAAAAAAAAAAGAGTATAATGCCCTTTGCCCTCAAAGATAAAGAGACGATCTCTGTTCCTGAAGTTAAATAAAAATCTTTGCTCTAAACTACTCATCCTTAAAGATGCCCCCAAAATTAACATAGCCCATTATTCAACTATAAAAAAGCTAAAAAATAAGCGGAATTTTTACACAATAATCAAAATTCCACTCTCGTGGTCAGCTGATCACTGTAACATTAAAGCCATAGGAAGGCCATTTTCTTGTGGAGAAGTCTCCATAAACTAAGCAAGAGACACTCGTCTCCCTAAGCAAATTAGAAAAAGACTGTTTCAGAGATTATAAATTTACTAATTTGTTTCTATACATTGTCAGTGTGAAAAAAGAACTTTAGAAGGAAGGAAAGTGTTCTAAAAATTTTATTCTAATTCTTATTATTTTTCCTTTTAATTTATATTAATAAAGTTTTCTTTATACCTGTCAAAGTTTAAGCCTCTTTTACCTTCCTCCTAATCCTGTCTCACAACAAAAAATAAATAAATAATTCTAGTAAGTGCACTGGCAATTTAGCCAGTGCTAAACCCATCACAAGAATTAGTACATTAGCAAAAAATTTTTAAATTACCAAATTAAAACCACTACAGTTACCAAAGATAAAAGCTTGTATTTGTTTAGGAGCTATAGGGAAACAAGCCTTTAGAGAAGATTTGGTAAGTACCTATCTCTGTCCCAAACATGGCCAACAGTCCACTCTCTTGCTACTCTCCTAAGATGATTGCCATGCCATCTTTCAGGACTAGTAACCATGAGGGTCATCCCAAAAGGCTTGTGGGATACCAAAAATTCATCAGCACCTCCCATATTATTTAGGAAAAACAAAAGGGTCTCTGTACCTGATTAATCTGATACTTCCACAGAAGTTCTGCTAGCAAGCACGGGATTCAGTAGTACATGTATTTCTGGACTGATAAACTCTGTTACCATGAGAGGTTTTTTCAGCAACTTCCATATCTCCATAACTTTATTTGCACCTTTAACTGCAGATCCCTATGTGCTCTGATATAAT
Source organism: Alethe diademata (assembly GCA_025584955.1). Lineage (NCBI taxonomy): Eukaryota > Metazoa > Chordata > Aves > Passeriformes > Muscicapidae > Alethe > Alethe diademata. Next base: position 30,178,809 of record JANRMJ010000088.1, on the reverse strand, counting down.
TTTTAAGAAGGGAAGGTGTTCTATGTTGCAGTTTTAGATTGATAAAATTGCCAACAGGGAACACACACTCCTTTTCTGTCATTCTATAATTTCACAGTGCCAAGGAAATCAAGAGAAGGAAGAATTGAACACTTTTTCTGAATGAGCCAGACAGTAAATGTCTCATCTCATATCTCCTAAATACCATTATGAACTATTATATAATATAGCCAATATCTGATGAAGATGCATTTGATTTGCACAGCCCAGATTTATGTAATACATATTTCTAATAGGGAAGAGAGGTCAGCAGCCCAAAATGAATGCAAGGTGGAGAGGGATGTTTAACAATTTTTTCCTAAGTGCAAATGTCTCTCTGCATACAATACTTCAGCAGCCACTTTCCTGGAGCTGTTTACAAGAACTGTTGTTCTTAAACTACTTTAACTATTCCCTACTCTTGATGTATGGAAAAACAAGAATCTTATGAATTCTTCTGTATCAGTCTTCTTGGTGTATAAAATAAAATTTTTAGGATGTTTTTCAGCTCTGCATCACCTTTATTTTTCCCTGTTATTATATTCTTCTGCAGATCTTCAGGTATCTTTCAATGGAATCCTCTTTCGTAAAAAACTTGATTGCCTCAGAATAATAGTCTTGTTTTACCACCTACAAGATATTGTACTAGAATGACCTCTCATTTTGTCTTTTCAGGGCAGGTCTGTTTGCCTGCTTTGTATGAGATGGGTAGGTATAGAACCTAGAGAACCTCAGGAGTACTACTCACTCACCTTTGTCAAGCAGCCTGAAAATCTGTATCTCAAACTACCCAATTTTTCCTCAAATCCTGAAAAAGCATGCATTTGCTGCTGAAAATGATGCATCTTTTCACTAGATTCTGTTTGCCAGGCACTTTTCAGCCATGCAATAAGTGCATTAGAGTCAGTTTCATTTAACAGTCACCTTCTGTAAATAAAAAAATCAATCTGTTTTCTCCTCTCAGAGACTAAGTCCAAAAACATTTTTCTGTTTGATTTTCCTTAGTGGTGATGATGCATAGGACACAAATCTCCAATGTTTTCATAGGAGAAAAGGACTGTACCAACCAAGTTCCTTACAGACATATGTAACTACAGACCTGCTGGTCTGTTAAATGCAGCCCTATCACTGCTGACAGCGATACTGAGAATGTCCAGCTGGGGAGGTGTGTGGCAAAAATAGAGGGATGGGAATGATGGATTTGTCCGAAAAATAAAGAACTTTAATGGGTAAAATAATAAACATAGAAACTGTGCGGTCTAAGGGGCAACATCCAAAGACCCAGGGATGTGTTGAATGTAACAATATATAGGGGTATCTGAGGGCAAAGATCCAATCACAAATGCGAATTAGGAGCACGCCCTTATAAGTCACCGATCTCAAACCAACTGAGAACAAGAACCAGAAACATGACCTATTATGGAGTAACTCCATTAACATACCAACTCCCATGGTCTCAGGTTGATGCCTTCTGCATATGCAGATGAAGCCACTCCCCCATCCATCCCCATCAGACTCATTTCTACATGGCCTGTTTGCTCACTTTTCTCTACAGGACTTTCCATCTTCATACATCTTCATATCTTCATTTCAACTTAACATTTTTCTTAGTGTGCTTTAATTTATCAGGTCCACCTCTTCCGCAGCTGCATTGAGTCTGAAGTCATGCTTTTCTACCATTCTTTCATCACATCCAGACATCTGCACATTTTGGCATTTTCTTGGCTAAGCCTTAACATCACTAGTGGTAGCCTGAGAGAACAGTTCTCCTAAAATGCACGCTGAATGACTATACGAATGAAAGCACGTGCAGTAGCTACTTGGACTTCCTCCTGGCTAACTCAGTACCAAAAGAAAGCCCAGAGCCCTGCAGAAACGAGATAAAAGACCAAAAGAGGCTCCTTCCCCCGAAGGGTTTCCAAAGCTTTATTCCAGGATGCTTCCAGGGAGAAAGAGGAAGGGGGAATGCCTGGCTGTGGCATTTTAAACCCCGCGCTAAGGGCAGAGGGAACCCAGGCCTCAGCCAATCAGCTCAGGGCGGAGGGGAAGGGGGAGGGGAAAGGACTGAACCACTAGTAAGGGTACAGGGGAGATGGGGAGATACCATTCTCAGTGCTACATAAACCACGTAAATGAAATACAACAAGCATGTATTAAGCTTTTTGTTGCTAAAGGAATCTGCTGCAAACCTGAGGGCATCACAATAATAATATAATAGCCACAACACCACCGCAAAAAAACCCCAAACCAATCCCACCCCCAGAAAAAGCACCCCATACCAAAACAAACAACATCCTCCCCATATCAGTGTCAGACTTCTCCTCTTGTTGGCACTTATATAATTCTTCTAGATATTATTTTATTTTAAAATATCTGTTTTTTTTCTAGAGCCACAAAGAATGCATCTTGTCTAACAGTTCTGTTATTGATTATTTTCAGAGCTATCCTTGTTTTGGGGTTGGGTTATTTCTGGTTTGCTTGGGTTTTTTTTCTTGTTGGTTTGTTCAGGGATTTTTTTCTCTGCGTAAAGACTAAAAGAACTGTTTTGGGGGCATGAATCATACCTCAATTTTACTTTTTACAGATTCTGTGCTACACACAATTTAGAAGTTCTTTGTCCTCTGGGATCTCCTCAAACAATTCCTCAGCAATTTTGGTTTTCCTAGTCTCCAGTGAGACCACACATATTGATACATTCTTAAGTGTCTTATATTTTTAACTGTGATTACTATTACAAAATATAACACTTTAAAAAACACTGCAGGACCTGCAAGTCCAAAAGTTGTTCCTGGTTGACACAGGCTATCAGATACTATTTTTGTCCTTTCGCTGCAAACTTCCAAACAGTCTCAGGCAGCTAATTGGAAGATGTACCCTTTTACCCATTTGAAGAAACACGTTAGTGTTTTGGGCTCTCTGAGTAGTACTCAATTTATAATGATTACACACCCCAGCGAATACAACACATTGATGTTTGCTTCACTTAGCCTGTAACTCAAGTCAAATAGTATTCCTCTATAAAATCCACATCATCAGTTAAGGTTCATAGAGTTATAGGTTCTGAAATTACAAAAATTAATTAAATCCATCGTTAATCCACTTACAGTACAAACAAATCTCAAAATTCTTCCTTCCTTTCTCCAAGTCCACCTTCACATCTCTAGACATTTATTTAAATCTTACAGTCAGGTAAGGTTTGAAAGTGTGAACCACTGCACAGGTGAACCAACCTTGTTAACCCAGTTACTGTTATCTCAACTATTGCTTTCAAATACTTTTCATCAGCTTGCACTGCATAAGATAAAATGAACAAGTTATAAGCTATAAATGCCCTCCCTTAAGGAAACTATTAAGCTGTTGGCCCCTCAGACTGTAGTACTGATGTTTGGAGGCAGGTCTCATCGATACCCCATGTTACTGATGGGCTAAAATGCCTGCTCAACTCCCTCAGCAGAGACGAGCTGGATGCCATAAGCATTTTGGAGGTAATGTTACTCAAATGACCATGCTAGGCCTCTAGACACTGCCTAAACTTGATGAGTAGGAGTAACAACTAACTTCATCCTGTGAAATAACCTCCACATGAATATTTGTAGGGGCTTGCTAAAAATACAGCTTTCATCTTACTCAGGAATGTCATGTAACTTCGCAAAAATTTACATAGAATCTCATGCAACCTCAAGCTTGTATACAAAAATGGGAACAGATAATGTTTCAGCTTTACTCATAAAAATATGTGATTTCTAAAAAGCAACAGTGATAATGTATTTTCTGAAAATCAAGATTTCTAATGCAAAAGCAGGTCTGTCTAAAGACAGAATTTTCTCTCTAGCAACAAGACTAAATAAAACAGCCATGGATGCAAACATGAAGGATAAGGAAGAATAGGCCTCTCATTTCCAAATCAGCAGCAGCGATTGCATTCTACTTTAGTTAAACAACAGGAGCAGCAGTCATAATCTCTCTCTGTGGAGGAAACTGTAAAACTCTAAGCTATTGTTTGAAGAAAAGAACTGTAAAAATTTTCTAAAAAGGGTGCTTTAAGGTGGCAAAAAGCTTATTCTTTTTTTTTTTTTTTTTTTCACATACCTGCTTCATGAAGCTCAGGGAATGACTGAAGAATATTCTTGAGACTGGTCTGGCTTCCTGCATCTTAGGAGTTCAGGTAGATACGATCCTGTTCATGTTCAGATGTGAAACAATCTCACCCTGCAGTCTCTTTGTGCACACAAATGACCTTCTTCCTCCCACTGTCAGTCAGTGAGAAGAAAATGGGAAACAGGCAAGCACATATTGCAATTCCAGACATTTCTGCTTAGGAAATTGCAGCTGTTGTATATTCTTCCTTCTCCATGGTGCATGCACATTTGTGGGGTATGGCTGCAAAGCAAACCTTCGAAGCCAATTATGAAGCAGGATACACAGAGCTGACCAACAAAAGGCTGCCACCGCTGGAAGAGTTCTGTCAGTTTTTCAAGTGATCTTTGACACACCAGGAACTTTTCTAAATACACCTGGGACAGCGACAGGAGAAATAGCCTTCAATATGCACCTATGAAAGTGAGCACACAAACACACCTATGTCTGTTTATACAACACCTCTGTGAATGCACCATCCATGCTCTCTATAATGCACACAGAACAGCCTATACTTTTTCTCCATATACATGACTCTTAAGTTCTGCTGAGTCAGACAATCTTGTAGATCTTTGAAAATGCCAAAGAACCCTGTCAGTCAGATTTCCTCACCCACAATGAAACTAGAGTATCAGTCATGATTAAAAAAATTAACTTCAAATAGAAATTAGTATATTGCAACCACACATAATTTGTCATTAAATAAAAAGAATGCATATTTTTATCCAGATATCTATGGCATACAGGCATGCACACACCATTTCCACAGCAAAGAAATAGAAACCATATTAATTACCTTGTCTTATTAATTATTATTGTCTTCCTGGCAATGGTGAAAGACAACCTGCTCATTCTGCTTCTTCTGTTTCTGGTTCTCTGTCTTAATAACTATAAGGCATTTCTGAAACATGTCTGGACCCTAGAAGGAAAGGATGTTTACTGGAACATGGGAATTCATCTTGTTGAGAGTATCTCAGTAACCATGCTGGGTTCATCTACCAAAATGTCATTTTCATGAGAAGCCACTGTTCTACAATGTATGACAATGGTCATGTCAGCTGGATGTTATTTCAGTATGTTAATGGTATTGTCACTATCCTGTGCTGCCTAGGTAAAATGGAATAATACTATTTTTATCCTTTGGCTAGTTATTTCAAAGTACAAATTCTCTGTGGGGAACAACAAAACAAAAATTAGATGGCTTTCAGTGCCTGAGCTTAAATGGTGAAAGACAAGTTAGGTATGCCTTGTGGGTATACGAGTAAATTAGACAGTATATGCCACAAAAAGGACTGAATGAGTAAAACCGTTAGAGCTAGCCCTAAATCTGTAAGTGTGCTCCAGATGCTCTTATCAAATATTCCAGGCACACAAACAAAAATTAAAGTTTCACTTTGTTTCCTTTTACTTAGATTTTTAAAAGACAGTTATAGAGTTTAAAGTCACATTTCCAACAAGAAACAAAAATAAATTCAGCAACAACCCTTATCACATGGTAAAGACCTTTCCTGAACATTCCAGATTAAAACAGCCATGGGATTTGTGTTATTCTATGCTGATGAAAGTCAACCTCCATAGAGAACAAATGAAAAGAGCCATGGGGCAGTTACTATTCTAAGTTGGAGAACAATCAAAACAAATGGGGGAAAAAGGAAAAAAAAAAACCTCAAACCAACAAAATTATTTTGGAAGGAAAAGAAAGCATTAAAAACACAATAGATAACAAAGATCAGTCTTCCATCTCCCATACATTGTTTCAAAATGAAATAAAACCTGCTGAGTTCATCAAAGAGTTTTACTTCTACAGACTCCAGATCACTGTGAATCTAATCACTGAGAAACAAAAGACGAATGCAATAAATTCGCTGGGAAAGGGATAACTAGTTTTCATTTATTTTACTCCTTACAGCATCTTAATCTGAATAAAGTATTATAGAACCCTGGCTGAGCCTAAGATTAGAAAGAAATGCATATAAGGCATAGTTTAGAGAGTCAGGCTCAGCTGTTAACAGCCAAGATAATTGCATACCAAGGAGAAAGATGATGAAGATTAAATATGTAGTAGTACTAGAGCAGAGTTAAGATGATGAGTTGTTGCAACTTTAAAACTGGTCTTTAATGCATGCTGGATTTTTTATAGATCTTTGGATGGACTGTAATGTTTGTTATTTTTTTGTTCTCAGAAGAATTGCAGAGATCTTTGTTTATAAGAGGTTTTGCTGGTTTCATCCTTTTCAAAGGTTATGGACAAAGCTCTCTTTCAGCAGGGGAAAAAGAAGTATTAATTGCAAATAAAAAACCTCTCAAATATTGTTGTTAATACAATTGCGTGAAGTTGCACAGTCCCATCTAGTGGTCAAAAATTACTGCATAGAAAGAAACAAATATAGCACCTAAACCATAGTCCCAAGAGATCTGCAAATGTTATTATCTGTTTAAGCATTGTACCAGTGTTCACATGCATTTCAGCCCAACTACTTTTTATTATACAATATTCTAAGGCAGAGCCATATAGAGTGAATGTTCCCTGTCCACAGCTAATTCCAGTGAAAGCAGATACAATTGGATCTCAAAACTGGACTCATCTGAAGAAATTGAGCTATCATTGATTTTATTTTGCAGCTTACTCTGCTTCTTGAGAATATTTTCTTATAGTAAATATCACTCTCTAATGGTATTCTGCAAAGTGGCAGCTGATGGTAGCATAATAAGAAGCACTTTACAGACATTGTGGATTACATTACTATTGACACAGTCTTAAACTCAAGCAGAATTCAATTTTTACTGCAATCACAACATCTCTGTCCCAGTCTCCAAATCAGTATTTCAAGGAAGGCTGAGTCCTGCTGCTAAAGATGTGCATATTTTTATGGCCACCCTGTGCCATATTTATGGCTGTTTAAAAATCTCTGGAATTTGTTGAAAATTGACCGAAAATTATTTTAATGAAGTTCAAAAACACCCTCCTTATTAAGCAAGTAAATAAAATAATCCCTAAGGGCATTCATGTTTATGGTGTTTACAAGCTGCTGTTTTGGAGAAAAAATCCCTGATTGTTGTGATAAGATGGATTTAAATCAAGGGTTAATGTATAAGTTCTACAACTTCAATAGAGAATGTGAGCAGCCAAAAAATTATGAGGCACTGTTATTTCTCTCTTTAGGAAAAGCAGAGGAAAAAGCTTGATAATTGTGTAAGTGGTGAAACCCACAACATGGGTGGGATGAGAGCAATGTGCTTTTCTCAGAGAGCTGAGACAAGCACTGCAATTGATGTCATCACTTCTGTTAAGAAGGGCCACATGTCCATCACAGAGGCAACAATGCCCTAGGACACTACAAGGGCAAAGGACTAGAAAGTGCTCTTACATGTCGAAGTGGACTACACACCAAAGTGTCCTGCTATAATTTTGCAGAGGAAAGGTTACACTGACTTACCACTTGAGTGACACTGCCCACTGCACAGATATCAGGCTCTGCACATTTTCTCAGTCTAAATCCCATTCATACTCTCTGGAAAATGAGATTGCATTTACTTTTGTAGTTCTGTAAATCCATTTATTACCTGAAGAATATTCTTGTCATCCATTCTGTGTTGTGGGAACACATTGTCCAAATAAAAAATTCTGCATCCTTTTTAAAAGCTTATAAGAAATTTCATTGCAAGTACATCTGATTGCTTTACAATATTCAGCACCTCTTCAAACCTAAACCATCGTATTATTACTGTGGCCAGATGAGTTACAGCCAGTCAGCAAGAGGTCAGTTCCCACACCTGAGCTGGGAGGCTGCAATATATAGGAAGTACGAATGTGTTTCAAAGCTCCCCAATTTATCTAACTTTCTCTGACATTTCAGGGCAAGCTTGACTGAAATTTTACTCAATTTTACTCAAAATAAAAATGTAGGCAACCTACCAGGAAGAAAAAAAATATTCTGGTGCATCAAGAAATCCAGATATGTGTGAAAACCTGCATTAGTCAGTTGCAGACAAACAATAGGAAAAATGCATATTGCAGGATGATAAAAGCTAACACACATGGTAAGAAAAAGTCCTGACCTCCTCCTGTATAGTTCTGTATTGCACTAAGGTATTATCACTATGTTTATGAGACCAGGGTTGATTGCAAGTGGGTCTTAAAGGTATAATTAAATGCAGGTGCCAAAGAGGTCTCAAGATTAGAAATGAACTTATTTCAATGCAAGTTGAAGTTAGCAGGCAATAGCTCATGATTGGACATCTATCAGACTTAGAATATAGTCTGTCTTGTTCACTTTCACTGCTTGCATAATTAAGTCTTTTCTAGCAAATCTGCCTCACAGAGTACATAAAATGTTAGGTAAAACAAAAAAGTCTACCCATTACAAGGTTTAGATCATATTTACATGTATTATAATTGAAACTGTTAATATAACTAGAGTTAAACAAGTCCTACAATTAAAGGAATAAAATGTTGCCTGCTTGTTGATGGTCTTTGAAATTTTATACAAAGAAAATGGCAAATTCTCCCAGCTGTCATGTAATCAGCAGAAAAATTCTGCTCAAGTCATTAGAGTGAAAAATAGAAAATTAAAAAATGGGCACAAAAGAACCCATATTACACATATTTCAATGCTATTTGTTACCAGGGTAAGTAAAAATAGAATAAGGATCAGTTTACAAGAAAGTCCTTTACCTATCACAACAGCCTAAACTACAAGATCTTACCAGCCAGTTTGCAGTCCTGATTTTGGCATAGGAAAAGAGAATTGGAAGTATCTCTGATTCTGAAATACTGGATAAGGTGGGAGCTGAAAGGGAAGGATGCCGAGCAACTTAATATTTTAACTTTTTCTTGGCTCTTCTTCCTCTGATTATCTCCTGTGATAGCTATTTATATCTTGAATAGGGTTTTGAGAATAAGGGAATAACTTTTTTGAGGAGTCAGGGGATGGGCAGTGCTGCAGAAAGTGGACAGAAGGCAAAAATAGCAGTTTTTCTTCTTAGGTCACTAGCTTGGAGGCCATACAGGCTATTTAAAAGACTGACATGAGCAGCAGAGCTCTTTGGCATCAGGAACTCATGTAGGTTTTCTTTATCTAATTGCTCCCTAAGCATCACCAGAAGTAAAATAGCTTTTAATGACATCCACTGTAGTTCTGTGGTTAAACACCACACCTAAGACCTTTATTTGCCATTGTATTATTGTTTCCTCTGATCTGTCTTTAACATCCATCCTCTTCTGACCTGTCCTTTCTCTCACTTTGCTTTTTATAGATGCAGAAGATTTGGGCTTGGAGGGATTTCTGCAACCAATATGTATTTCAGAATATATTGGGTGGGTGTGGGTCACCATAGAATTACTTGATCCTACAATGTTTTGGTTTTTTCTCCAGAACTTCTGTGAGACTTGATACTTACCTGAAGTTTTCTGTTCTTTACACACATATTTTATGTTATCTATTAATCATTTTACAAGTAGAAAATATGAGCATTTCCAGTTTACTATAAACACTCAAGTACCTCCAAAGAGTTTAGGTATTGAAAGGGAAACACAAATACTTACATATTGTATTTTTTTTTTAGAAAACATGAGAATTTGTGAGGCTTTATTTAGTCCTTCATGCCTTATTGGCACTGTAATGTCTATTTTGAATTGTCTTGCATATAATTTCCCAAAGTAGTAAAAAAAAAAAATCTTCATAAATGTCTCTTTATAGGGGAAGGGGAATTTTCACTGTAGATACTACTGCAGTTTACAGAGGCTTGAATGTATAAATGAGCTTAGGTGAATAGGTAGTCTTGCTGACCCTTAGAAAGTTTGGGTAAATGGAATCTAAACAGTTTTAAGTAACAACTGGTAATAGTTATTTTTTATTACACTTACTTTTGGCAGTCACAAGGACTATATGAATGATAACTGTCTGCTGAAGCTGCTGTTGTTTTACCTATTTTCATTCCACCTCATTTCTTCCCTTGACTAACATTTGCCTTTTTAATTCTTCTCACCTTTCTGTTATGTCAGTGATGACATCAGTAAGTCTGTGTAAGCACAAACTTCTGCCCTTTAAAGTTATCAAGTATAATTCTGTCACATAAATAAACAACTATATGGTGGAATTAATTATTGCAGACATCCTTGGCTTCCAGAGGGTCAGTAGCAGTAATAATAATAATAATAATAATAATAATAATAATAATAATAATAATAATAAATAGTTTATGAAAAATTATAAATATTATGAAGCAAAAGCATTTGGAAGGAATATTAAAACTCATGCCTAAAGGCATAAAAACATCTCTAACTCATGGGTTGAAGAAAGAAACTCTTTCCTCAGGGCAATTATAATTGCTTAGCACATGTCTTCTTCCAGCTTTCTTTAAAAACACATGACACTGAGAGTCACTGCTAAAAACAGAATAGTAGAGTAGATGGAGGTCTGGATTGTTTTTGCAATAACATTTCTTGTAGCCCACATCACTTTAATGCTGTTTTCATTTAGTTACTCAGTCCCAGAATTTGCTAAACAGATTCTAAGATGACCCTTTTCTCAGCTATATTTTTTTCCATTTTATATTTGCTGTATAGCTTATGCAAAGTTAAATTCAGCAGACTCTCTGCAGTACTTACAGCCTCAGCTACATCCTTCACTTCCTAGCCTCCTTCACACATTCTGTTCACAGGCTACTAGGGTTCTGTTTTGTTTTTTCTGTCAGTCTTCTGTCCTTTCTGGCTTGGTTTCTATCTTTCCTGTGGCTTTTCAAGTCTTCTCGAAAGCTTTTTTCCTTTCTGAACAAAAATAGTTGGCATACTATTCTGTTTTACTAAGAAGAAAAAAAACCAAACAGAATATAAATTACTAAAATTGGTAGAGAATCCTGGTTTTCCTTCTAGGATTTGGTTTTCTTTATACCACTTTTTTTACCATAATGGACTGTTTTAATCCATACCAAATTGGTAAAGAATTAGTTTTTAGCTGATACAGATTAAGTCTATTACACTGTAGTCACCAGTTAAACTATAAGGAAACATCTTCTCAAGAATTCTGTTCTAAGTTCCATAGGCTGAAAAATAGGGCAGTGTAGCCAAAATTAATTAAAATACTTACAGGCTGAACTGGATCAACTGCTTCTGGTAAAAGAAAAGTCTTCTATTCTTACAAATTTATGTTGTGGTATATAAAATTGAATTTCTCTCTAGAAAATACAGCAGTGACCAATGTAAATTGACCCCCATAGGTAAATTGCTTCTTTTTCTTTATGAATATCAATTTTACATGCATGTTTTTATCCAGGTGTGAATCAACTATTTACTTTTTGTATCATAAATTATGCAGCTTAAATAAGTATGACTTATATAGTATTGATGCGAATAAACTGTCAGACTCTACAGTTTGTATGAATTCTACAAGTATGATTTATTGCCCTTCACAATCAGTTACAGTTTTTAGCTTTCATAAGGAAAAATTTGTTCCTGTATTTTCTTTAAGTTACCATTTCAAGTAAGAATTTCAGTACTCCTGTGATGATCCAGTCAGCAGGTGCCAAAAGACAATGTGTTGTGATAAACATATTGTTTCCACTTCTGTTTAATTTGCCGGTGATTCTGTATAACAGCCAGATCTTCACAGGCTTCCTTGTATTTTATATGCTGTTCTAAACTGGACGTTGTTCTGCAGTTAATCTTGCTTAAAAGGTTTCCTTTAAACATTACACACATAGAGTTTAGTACTGAAGTGTCCCCCCATATTTTGTTCTGTCTATGATTGGGTGCAACTAAATGTGCACACGACTAAATTATAGCGATGATGGTGGCAGTCTTTCTGTGTTTATATTTATTTGAGTGGGTGCTGTGAATATTAAACCCCCCATACATACAAGAACAAGAAGAATGAAGGAGCTAGCCCGAGAATACCAGTAATAAAGATAAATTGAGCAAGGATGTGGGACTTACATTTTGAAAATTAATTCTCTATTCAAGTCTAGCATTCACGGTGTATCCTTTTTATTCAAAGTAATATGAAATTATGACTAAATCTTAAAGGACTGAGGCCAGAGACTCAGGGAGAATAAGTGTTCCTCTAGTTCAGAAACTTAGCCATATATTCTCTGCAGTTAACTAAAATATGGTTGTATGAAAAATTGCTTTTCAGGTGCAGTTGTTTTTTAAGAATCATCTCAGATCATGTCAGGATTAATAATTTCTGAAGCTTTCCCTGATTTTCTTAGTTTCTAACTCACTTGTAGGCAAATTAATGGAATAGAGGGCTGAGATTCACAACATTACTGGAAGGAGAATGGCTGTCACAGGACAAGAGTTAGTCCATGAAGAGGGGAAGTATCTGAGTTCAGGCTTTCACAAAAGCAGGGTACTCAGAGGAAGATGATATACTCAGTCTCTTTTTATGACATTATATCAATAATTAAAATGTTCCTAGATTCCCCATCTCTTAATGAATGTCTCAACCATAAAATCAGACACCAGTCTCTCTCACGTTTCTGTACTGTGCATTCTTTCACCTCTATCAAGCTCACTCAATCCCAGACAGAAACTCCACCGAATATTGTCAGTCGGGAGCTGGGACCCAGCTACCCAGCAGGGCTGAGCTCGTGCCCCGGGGAAGCAACTACAGGGCAAGCTCAGCTCTGCACTGGGCTTGTTCAGGGATCTTCTTGGCTCAGAGTAGAAGTACCACAGGAGACTGTAGATATAACTTGTCTTGCTCCTGTCCTAGATGCAAACCATTATTGAAAATGAACCAGGATCGTGCTCAAAATCCGTTCCAAATATTTTTTTTTCTCCATTCATGAACACTTTATGAGTAAAGATCTTTGAAAATTCATATGATGACTATTTCAAAACCTTCTCCTGTGTAAGTAATAGTGCTTGTCTGCAAGTCTTCTCTGAGTCCATCTCAATGAAGATGTCTTGCATTTAAATTTTTCCACTCAAACAGGCAAAAAGGGATGTCTTTGCTCTGTCGAATTCTGATTCATCTTAGTCCCACCCCTTTCAACTGTAGGAATTCCTGTGAAATTTGAGGAGAAAACTCAAGTTTTTATAATAAAGCCCTCAGAGGAAGAAGAAACTAAACCTTCTCTAAGAATTATTCTTCTACTTTTTCATATATAACCAAAAATTAACTGTTCCTCAAGTTAAATATAATTCTTCTAATGACTCCTTTTACTGAATATATCAACATTTCTTCTATAGCTCTGCCTTTTAAGTCAATAATCTCAATGCTTTAACAATTTACTATTGTTGCTTTCCTATAGTTCACAGCTAGGGAAATAAATTATTTTCAGACTCAAAACAAATGTTTGAGTAAATGAGTTAATCACATTCACAGAAATTTAATCTAATGAATCAAGTTGATTTATTTTCCTAGTATTTAATGGACCTTACCCAGCATCAGTAAAAGTAAATCACCTAAAATACTAAAGCAATTTCTTCTACACTCCTCTTTGAAGGAGCAACCTGTATAACTAATAAATAGCAGTTTGTTACAATCATATGAAGGAAATATTTCTTCTTTTTATTTTTCCTTCTTCTGTGTTCTAGATTATAATCAAAACTGGCTTCTGTGTAACAACATTAACATGTTTGCAGAAAATAGCTGTGTAATGGGCACATTAAGGGTAGATTAGCCACATTGACTTTCTAATTTGGTGTTCTGTCTTCAACAGTGGTTAGACTGAGTGTAGCAAAAGAAGCACAAGATTTATTAATACTGCATAGGCACATGATAACTTCTTTAGAGAATATTTCTTTAAAAATATATGCCTTACTGCCTTGAACAACAAGGAACTATTTCTACGCTATCCAGAAAGTATAACTGTGCTTAACTTTACTACACAAACACATTTACCTCTTCTCCCAGAGTAACATTGTAGTTTTACTAATATCTCATGGTAATGAATGCATTATTCTAATATTCTAGCAAGAAATCAGATTCTTTCTGGAACTACACAAATATGGAAGGCTTCTTTAGTTCCTGTGCAACTGCCTAAATATATTGCCAAATTTGTATTGCCTGCAGCATTTAATAATAATAAACCATGGCTATCCTATGCTCTTTTACTGGTCCCTCATCAATGTCTCTTTTTTTGAGCCCTTTTGATGATTATAGCTATTTTCCTTCTGCTTGGATGTGCAATTCTTTGTATTAGTTTGTCAGACTGTCATGTTTCAACTGTAGTAGTTTGACTCAAGCAACTTGAACTCCAATATTAAGTACTTTATAATATTAAAAATTCTTTATATTTACTCTGATTTTGTAACTGCATTTAAATAGGAAAAAGTCCTGTACAACCCTCTTCAGACTTTTCCAAGTTTACATGCAACATTTTCATAATAAACTTTTGTTATGATAAATGAAAACTCAAGATTCACTTTTTGTTTCTTTAAGGAACTGTTATAACAATTAGAAGCAGAAATGTAATATTTTGAGGATTTAGAAAATTATTTTGTTTTTAAAAGTTTTTTCAAATGCAAATGCAGTACAAAAATATTTCTAACAGAGAGGTTTTGGATTTTTTTTTTAATCAGGTTTTAAACTATAGCCTAGAAGGCAATAATGTCAAGAAGGTAATTCCTTCAATTAGGATATGTTACAAGTCTTTCATTTTCATAATACTAATTGCAAAATCATGCATTGGTAAAGCAAACAAGAATTTCTAGACTTGAATCTTATTTACACAACATTACTTGAAAAATTACCAAGGCCGTATAAAACTTCAATTCTTCATTTTGAAGAGAAAGGTGAATGTTATACCCAGCAATCTCGCTTTCACTCAAATGCACATTGCCTGTGTTGTCACATGAATAACATAATCATTTTATCAAATTTGATCTTGTTAGTGATCTATTGTATTTTAGAAGTAAAATAAATTTGGATGTTATTTCTGTTTCCTAGATTATTTCATCTAGTAAAAAAGATTGATTGTAAGAAGAAATTATTCCCAATGTAGAGAGCTAGTGCAAACCATTTCTGACCTAAGAATTGCTTGGAAGTTTTTCCATTTTGTAGCTTTTTTCTCCTGGATTGTCATCTGGATTAGGGGCCATTTGTTCTCTCTGTGGCAACTTAAACCCAGAGTTCTAACTAAACTGAACAGTATGTAAATGTGGGTTTAGGTGATGTAGCTCAAATTTATGCACAGAGACTACCTAGAATTAATAAACAGCAAAAGAATTGTTGCTTACCTGAGAAACATTTTTGCAACCACTTCTACACATATGTAGAGCTATTCTAAAGTTATTCTGATTTCTTCTTTCTTTTGGAATATTTGAAGGCACTTTTCTGTCCTCAGTCAAGCTTTGTTTTGCAAGCAGGTATTAGAAGAGCAAGAAGTCTTTTGAAGAATATTTTTTGAAATATTTGTGTCATAGTCAAACAGGAAACTGAGGAGAGAAAATGGATAAAATAATCTGAAAGTGTCCTGGATACGTAAAAGGGAAAAAAAGAAAAACAAATTTTAGGATATTTAGTACACTTGCACACATACAAATATCCATATAATAATCTATGTAATATACAGTCACACATAATGAAATATAGTCACACAGGCAGAAATATATACAGATATTTCCAGAGAATGACAAAAGTTATGCAGCTTGATAGGCTTTTCATCTTTGCCACATTCAGATTCTTTATCACTGCCTCAATTGCAATAATGTTACTGTATTTTGGCTTATATCACGTAGGTATACCAGCATTCTTAGTGCTTAAAAAAAAGAGCTCATCCAGAATTATTTTTCATTTACACGGGCAAAAATAATGGAGATGAGGTTTTATAGACCTTTACTTTCAGTGCTGTTCCCTGAGGAAAAAGCTTCTTGATTCAAAACTGCGATTTGTTTTACTTGTAAGTAAAATCACAATGATGATCACTGTAATAGTTACAACACATTCTTTTCTTTTTTTTTTTTTTAGTACAAAATCTAAAGAATATTGGCACAAGAGCAGCTAAGTCCCTGAAGACCGGAGTATCTGCAAAAGACTACATAATATAACAAATATAACAAACACCCTGTTATGAGTTATGTAAATTCTGGTAGCTGCCTGGCTAATGATTATCATGCACCGCCAAATCCAAAGCAGCTGTGTAGAATACATTGAAAGTACATGTTAATTGATTAAAAATAGCCTTAATCAGAAATATTCATCAATTGTGGCTATATGTGCTCTGCTATGCTGCTAACCACACTAAGTATGGATTAACATCAATTCCAAAACTATGTGATATGTTTATCCATGAAGCAGAACAAAATATGAAAAACTGTGCTGATGGTGGAAGACACAAAGCTTTGCAGAGAAGAGACAGGACATGCCAAAGAGTCCACACGGGTCTGGGTATGTAAGAAGCATGGAGGAAAGGGCAGCTGAAGCTGCTCTCTGCCAAATGAGCATGATCCATCCTACCACTGAGCACATGTGGAGGAAGTGGAATATTCACCAAATGAAAAAGCTGTAGTAAAACACCTTACATGTGGGCACAGAGAATGGCAAGTGGGCAAACACACTCTTTTCTTTAGGAAAGAGAGAGAGAAAAGTTATTTTTAGTCTTCACAGGAAGATCAATTAGAAACTCTTACAATTAAATTCAGCCTAAATAGTGCACTGATAGAAATTCTTCAAGACAAATTAATTTACAAGAATTAAAATAATGGCCAGGATCGCTGCCCTCTTACCTGCTAAGTGCAGAGACTCATTCTGAATTCTTTTGTACCAAAGAGTTCAAAACACTGTGTGAAAGAGCAATTAACTTTATTGAAATTACAGTTCATTAACCCCTTTTGACATTTGAAAATAAAGCATTTTAGAGAACTGATACTGAAATTAAAGTTAATTGAAACTAGAAGACATACCTCCTTGAAAAAAATTTTATCTCTTATGTCAGCACACACCTCTTATTCTAGTTGTCAGATTTGTCTTCAGCTCACTTATTCTCTGCAGTAAATATAAAACAAGGAGTTGTTAAACATTTTCTTTACACAACCATAGCAATCTTCCATGATAACAGCACACTTCCCTGGAAAATAGAATTAAAGTGATACATGTTACTGATTACAAATAGCAGTCATTCAATTAAATAGTCTTATTCAAGTCGAAGAGATTACTTTTGCAAGAGCCTGATTCTGGTAAATATATACTTTTATGTTTTATATGCTTTATACCAGAAACACCATCTTAAATTCAGACCCTTTTAAAATGAAACAAGATTTTGTGGTCATGAAATGGAAAAAAAAAGCAGCATGAAAGGTAATTAAAATTACAAAGAGCTAATGCATTGAATCTTGACCATTTCATGCCAATTAGCTGGAGCAACTTCAGGCGAAAACTGGTTCCCTCTTTCTGTATGACAAATTCATGAACAAACCCCTTAGCAGTAAGATCAGTGTGGTCATATATAATGTATTTAAGTTAATTAATAGGAAATTCTAATAAATACATAGAAATATAACTCAAGTACAGAACTAAGATCAGAAAGTAATTTTTCAAAATCCCAAACTTCACTGTTAAGCCACAAATCTATTCACAGCTGAGGAGTGCAGGCTTCAAACCAATATATCTAACTCCTGATGATTATTTGTGTCTGACATCAGTGTGATTTAGACCCAAATCCTACAACCATTCTGAACATATCAGCCTGAATTACAAGCTTTTGGAGGAAGATAAGCCCCAAAGCAATATAATGCAACCACATTGACAACATCTAGATTTTTTCTATATAAGGCATGCTATATACTTCAGCTGAAAAAGAATCAGAGCAGTGACCTGTAAATAATACCCAGGCATGGTACAAGGTGCTTAAGATACTATTTTCCAAATAAACCAATGGAAACAACTTTCATTGTCATCATGTCTAACTCCTTCTTTTCTGAGGTAATGTGTATCATACAGCCCAGGCCCTTTCAGAAGTGCCCTCTTATCAAATTGGTTACAGGACATGGCCAAAACAGCTTAAAAGAAAGCCTTTTTCAAAATATAATTCTTCTTATGGCTACCAGATCACTACTCTTCTAATGTTTGCTGTATTTATTTCCATTGCCCTTGGTCTTTTAATTTGTGTGCATTGTTCTTTGACTGGGGCGATTTCTCTGAGGCATTTGATCTGCACTGTTTTTTCTTTTGATAAATTTCTAGCAAGCAATTACATGATCTATGAGCTAGATGGAAAAAGACATAGTTTTTCAACACTCTGGTAAAATGAAGTCCCTACTGTTCTGATTACTCCAGCAGCTGCTGTCTAGACTTCATCTAGATGACTAGAATTGAACAAAGAATTCAGGTCAATGGTGTAACAGTGACTTTTTTTGTATTTCACTATTTCAGTACTTGAGCAGAGCACTTTCTACTTCCACAAATTATTGAAATTTATTTGGTAAAAAAAGGCAGAAGCATTTGTGATGGAAACATCGTCACAAAGGTGACTTTAATTTTTATTGGAGTCTCACAGGTGGAAGGATAGTAACTCACAAGTCACTGTAGTACAGCCAGTGACTGGGCAGCCTGCCCCAAAGAGTTCCCAGTTTCCCAACACCTTTTCTGTCAAGTTCTGCTGCTTGTGTAAATGTTCAAGGGTAACAGCCACAGACCTGCTTTGGTTTCTCAAGTTTTCACTAAAACAAAAATACAAACAAGCTTTGAATCTCACCAGTCCAAAAGACTGACATTTGTAAGTGGATCAAAGTTCAGAATATTTTATATTCAGACAGTGCAGCACTTGTATGATGTCCAAAACAATGCATTCAATGTCTGTTCCATACTCACAGAAAACACCAGAACCTTTGCACATGACAGAGCTACAGACTTTAAGCCACTTGGCTATCACCATGCTGTCTGATATTATAAATTAGAGGCAGAATATAAATGTGCCATAACTTTTGCCAAAGTTGATGGCTCACAGGGACAGATGGAGCGTTACTATTTTTGGAGCAAAGTAGACTCCAGACGCTATGGAAAAAGAAAAAATACTAAGACACCAAACTTGTTTTCCTGTATCTACTGCAGCCTTCATGCTTGCATTAATTAGCTCTCAATATTGAATTGGACAGTTTTCTACCTATACAGTTAATCAAATCAAGATTGACTCTTTGGAGCTGATCATCCCAGATAGTTAAAAGTGACTTTATGCAACTGAATGTCCCAAGTAGCTAAGAAAAATTTTCATTCTCACTTAATTGTGGTGCATCAAAACTATGAGAATAACAGATGTCTTATTGAAGGACTTTCTTTCAAACCACTGAAAAAAAAATAAAAGAAAGAAGAAACAGAAATAAGCTATTGGTTCCCCTTCACACCTCCAGAAGGTATAATATAATAAACAAATCGCTGCCTGACTCAGTCTCTATTACTTATTTTAGTTATTATATAGTATTCTCCCTGAAGATTAAATTGTTTTCTTCTTGAAGGCCTTTTAACATAACATGAAGAATTGTTTTTACTATTCTCACCTTGAACACAAGATCTTTCCCTTAGCTGTATTCTCAAGTGCTCATTCATGTGCCCCCCGTAAAACTCAAACATATTGTCTCAGAATGGAAATGGATTTCCTCAGTACCATACAAAGCCCACCTAAGTACAGTAGGTTGAAAATGTTTGCCTCTCAGGCTTGTCTCCAACAAACCAATGAAAAGAGAAAGAATCATGCTTTGTGGGATACCTTCACGTATAAAAGGCAGAGTAGTAATTTAAAAAGATATACTCCCAAAATTTGGAATTCTGTCCAGTTCAGAACTATTACTTAAAGCAAAATAAGCATCTTTAATAATGTGGAGTAATAGCAGAAAAATTTGGTGCATAAAGTATTAAAAATGCTTTTTTTCTCTATTCAAGTATGCATTATCACTATTTTTTTTAATATTATCTTTCTTTCCTCAAATAGGACTTTTGGCATGTTGAGATATCTGAAAAGAACCTACTCTGAAAAAAAGCCTTCTTACTCAAAACATTCTTATTCTTATTTAATCGGGCAGAACAACACATATAAATACATCTCAGAAAAAGTAGGAAGCATCGTTGAGGAAGTTATCAAGTAACCACTCTTTAAAGCTAAGTAACAATAATATTTTCTATCCAGTTGGTGAGCCTATATTAGAAAAAATATCTATGGTAAATTGTAATATGCTGAGAAGAAATGCCAATACAAAATGCAATTTTAATTGTAACAATCAGCAGAAGAAGATAGAGAAAATAAAACCAAATGCATGGTATAATTACTGGAGGCATTGAAAACTGAGACAATTTTATTGCACCATCTTTTCCAGAGACGAACTGCAGCAATCAATAAGAGATATTGCTGACCTTGCAGTGTGTATAACATTCAATAAATATCTAGGGCAATCTACTAGCATTTTGTTAAAATGAGTCTGTAACAACACTATATTGTCTGGCAAATTGATCACATCTGATGTGACCAGCAATACTACTTCTCCCAAAGTTGCAAAAAAAATCCTAAGATAACTAGTAGAACAATTTCATGCCTGTAGTGGCAGTAAATTAGCATAGAAATGGTGCCAGTGTAATTAGATTTTTTAAGGTCTTTTAAAAAAAGTAATAGTATTATCAGTACACTCTCTCATGGTGCTACAGTAAAACCAATGTAAAAGCAGTTTACTGTTAACACTTCTGTAAAGGTATAATGAAGGAATACATACACACACATGGAGAAGATGCAGGGGTTTTGTATTTTTACCCGCAGCAGATTTAAGCTAGTAAAATCAGTCAGCTTATAAACTATTTTTAGAGCCTCTTTTTTTCTTTTCTTAATTGAATACCTTCTTTCCAGACAAAACAAAATCTCACAGGGGGAAAAAAATGAGAGGAAAAAAAGAAAAAAACAGTCCAAAACACTGTCACACAAACCAACACACAAATGAGAGAGTTCTTCAAGCCAAAAAGGAATACATATCCTGGCACATTTGTGGTTAATAAGAATGTCTGAAACATTAAAAGCAATATTTATGTTGTTATTTGCGGGATTCTGCATTCTAGCTTTATGAGAACACATTCAGATAGGTTTACATAATGTACCTGACTTCAGATGAAAATTTTGCAGTATTTCTTACAGTAGCGAGGAAATGTGTTAATGAGAAGGAATAAGTTGTTTATAGGCTGCAGAAACATTCTGACTGCAAACTACATATTAGCAATAATCATCATAATAATGAATAATAATAATAAAAATAATGGCCAATAGATCAGCTGTGTTCAGTGTGGTCAAAGTGAGATTTTTTTCTGTTTTACCTCTGTGCTTAAGATCAACTTTGACCTTTTTTCCTTTATGGTGTTACTTTTCAGTAATACATAATTCTGAGAGCATTCCTCACAAAGACAATAAGGATGTAACTCAGCCATCATTCAATTAATTTTTGATCCTTCTATAGAGATTATTTAATTCAATGTACAATTATTCATACGATAATTTAAGAAAAATGCTAACATTAGCAAATATCTGAGAAGAAATACATCTGTTCTCTTATTGCTGCAAATATTCACTGCAACAACATAAATCTCAATGTTACTTGGATTTCAGAAAGGGTTCACAGAAGAATAGCTAACTGCATTTTCACTTTCATTTTCATAACTTGCATTTAAAGAACAATACTCTAGAGCAATATTCATGTTCTGTCATAGAACTGATAAAGTCAAAAATCTTTTGGTTAAACAGGGCCGATTCTTGAGTTACAAACACATTTATGTTCTTTCAACTTAATATAATTTCCTGCTTGTACTTGCAGCACCTGCCTCACTATATATTACTCCTTGAATCTGCTACGGACAACACACACAGAAAGCTAGACTACTCCAACAAATATGCTCTTAAAAACACCAGTAATACTAATCAGTGTTCTCTTTATTCTTTACAGATTGCGACTCAAATTTAGCCTTTAAAAAGCCTCACTATTCCCTCATCATTCTTTTACAATCCATATTATATTTCCAGTCTATCGGTAAATCTGCATCATACTTACCAATTTTTTCTCTGCCTTTTTGTGTTATCTCATAAAAAATTCTTAGAATAGATTCTCCTGTAATTATATTGTTAAATAAGACGAGGTGAGCCTCTTTTTTGTATAGGTTTTCTGTTGTTATTGTTGTTGTTTGCTTTGGGGTTTTTGTTTGGTGTGGATACACCCAGGTTTTAGGAAGAGGGGGTTGTTTCAGTTAGTTTTGAGTAGATTTTTACTTGGAGTTAACAGTATTGCTTACACAGTCAGGTAATATTTTTTAAATTATGTTGAATTTTCCTCTGTTGTATAGCTATGTGTGGAAGTGTCATCCTTCTACCACAAATTTAAGAATTCTACATTGCAATTTCATGGACTTCAGTAAGCTATTCTTGTTCACACAATCAAGATGGATGCTTTTCTATTCACTAGATTTTTTAATTATACAGTTGGGCTGAGAATCATGACTCATTGACATTGTTCACTGGTTCTACAGGGTCTGGCTAACTGAATAAAATATAAAGTAGATAACAACAACAATCTAGATTACTTACTATCATCATGTTTGATAAGCCTTTCAGAAATTTCTCTTTGTGGTGAATACAGTGTTCAAATGATGCCAGAAAGTCTTTCATACTTTAAGTCCTATTTACTTTTATTGGCCTTTTCTTTATGACTGGAACGAAACATTAATAATGTTTTCTCAGAACAAGATTTCCCATCAGTGGCATAAAGATTTACACCTCAAGGGCTTTGGTATAATTGTTCATGATTGCACAAGTTAACTGGATATACTGTGTTTGACAGCAATATGCTTTTTAAAGTAGTTTATTTAGTAATAAAAATATGATAGAATGGTTGAAGTGGCTCAGAAGTTCTGAAGTTAATCAATTACCTCTCCAGAGCTGTACTTTCTCTTCTAGAGGTATAGCTCTGCTATTTGTCTCCAAATGGTAAATTGCACTGTTCCCAGAAAGGTAATATTTTTTAGCATTTTTTTAAAATAAAATAATTGTTTTCTGAAGTCACAAAGCTTAATTTAATCTCCTTACCTTCCACAGTTCATAATACTTCTCCACCCAAACATTTCAGACTTCTCATGCAATTAAGGGGAAAAAAAAGCAAAATGTCAAACCACCTTGGGAGAGGGCAACATTTTACAGGTAAATGAGTAAACTTTTTATTCCCTCTCCCCTCAGAAAAATCAATCCAAACATGCATTTATTTTTCTGTTGCTCTGACATATTATTTTGATTGCAAATATACCTAATTGGAAGGTAAGTCTTGCTCTAAAGACCTGCAAAGGAATGAGAGTCATACCTTCAGCTAAACATTCACACCTGGATGTCAGCTGAAAACATAGGAAAAGAAAAAAAAAATCTCAAGATTGATAGTTAAGTGTGGGAAACTGTCCTCATCAAACACCATACTCAAAATTGCTGCTCACACACTGAGTAATATACTGGAGTATATGGACATGATGAACTTGGATGACACCGGCTCTCCTTTGTTTAAGCAGAAGAACTTCAGTAGAAACACTTTTTGTCTAGTCAGCTTTAGTTGACATGCAATGCTGCCACCACTCAGCAATAATCTCAGCATCTGAGATTGTTAAAGTTGCCCTTTCCCCAGGAGCTGGGCAATGAGGAAACACAAACCTTTTGGCATCCCAGATCCTATCAGGTAACAGGTCACCTGTTTCTGCTGCCAGTTCACCACATTTACAGGACACATTATCTACCTCTGCTGCAGGGAAATTAAAGCTCAATTTGGTAACAGCCAGAGGCCCAAGCAGCTGGCTGTAGATTCAATATCTATGACGTTTGCACAACATATGTAAATAAAGCAGCTGCTGCTTTAACTACCAAAACCAAGTCCATTGGGATCATCAGGTTATATTCAAAATGAAAAGGGGTTTTTTGTCCTAGTAAAAATACTGGCACATGTAGCAAGAAAAGAAATGAAGGAAAGTTACTTATATCAATATCCACATCAATCTTAATTTAAGCCATACCCCATATGTATGATGTTGGCAGGACAACTGCACTGGACTTATTCATGTGCCAGACCAGTGAAAAAGGTGAGTATGAGCAATGAAACCAACACATAAGTTGAGCTTAGGCTGCTGCTGAACCCCCTCTGCAGCACAGCCATGGTGCACAACACAGCACAGCAACTGCCCAGCCAAGAGGACAAGTGGGTACAAAGAGGCTGCCACAGATAGAAGAGGCTGCAAATAGATTCCTTGTCCCAGCAAGAAGGGTCACCTGCACATGTCCCTATTTTCCTACAACAGTGAGATCTCTTTCTCAGAGAAAATTTAGCGTAAAAGATCTAGGTTTTGCTGATACACTGGACACTGACATTTAGTCCAGTTTTTTGATGCAGCATTTATTTTAAAACCTCTTTAGTACCTGAGTTGCTGTTGTTGCTCAGGGAATAATATACTGCTTCTTGTTGAGAGCTGAACAACAGTCATTCACAATATATTTATGCATGCAATTCATTTTAACCATGATAGCCTCTGGAAGAAAGGCTTGTGCAGCCCACAGACTTCACAGACACACCTTTCTCTTACCTCTGCATGAAGGCCTGTCACTCAGCTCACCTCAGAATAGTGATTTAATCTATTGACTAATTTTAAAAGAATTTTAAATAGGGGTGTGTTCCCATCCAGCATCCAAAGATATTTTTCACCAGCTTCAGTTGCACTGAAAGGATGTTGTGCTCCATCACATAGAATTAGAAATAGCAGACGATAACATGTACTCACATTAATGAGGCACAAAACACACCTGCTAAGGAAACAGTGGGAGTGTACAGCATGACCTACTTTCTTCTTCACAATAATTCAGGTTACAGATTTTAGGGTAAATAAAAGCGTTGCTTGAGTTTTGAAGGTACTGAATATGAGAAAGCATTTTTATTAACAATATTTCTTCTTGCATTTTAATATGGACAGTTTTAAGCTTCTATCTAGAAAAAAACCGCAGGTGACAAAAGAAAAATAGCTAATCTCAATGACAGTGAAACAGTATGAGAGTACTAGGTTTTAAGATATATAACTGTTGCTCATACCACCATCACAAAAATTTCACTATGTATTTTTACCAGGTAGAAGGACAAAATTACTGTTTTGCCAAAACATATAGGAAGAAAGCTCATATGACCTAGCCAAATTTTTTCTCTCATAAAGTCTGAGGTATAAAGTAGGATCAAAATTAAAGCAGGAAACATTGCCAGCCAGGGATGAAGAACGAAGAGAGAAACTGAGATAAAATGGTGGGGTGCTGTGACTTATATATCCATATTCTTTGATATCCATACTCTCAGCTAGGAGAATGATATTCAAAAGCATTAGAGCAGCATGAATTTTATAGAATGTAAAAATCAATGAGGTAAGGAAAGATGTGGTTCTAGAAGCTTAATATATTCTTACTAATGGATCATATGTTACTTACTTCATCAATGATGAGCCAGTTTAATTCACAAAGATGAACAACAAAAATATTACTTTCCCTAAATATTTCCATATCTCCTTTTGGAAATTTTTTTTCCCAAGTGGAAATTTTTTTTGAAACTGTTTACATTCCGGGAAGTTGCATTCCTAAGACAAAATATGTAAATTCACTGTAGAAACAAGTCACGAGTCTTTGTACATCCCAGAATACAGACCCACTACTGCATGGGTAGAGCAGGAAAATACAAACCAGGAATTCCATGAACCTCTGGAGCTTAGAATTCTGCAGCTTCCATACAATTCAACAGCTGCCCCAAGGAAGACACAACTAAGTGTACTTAATGCAAAGCCTGAAGAAAGGAAGGAGCAAACTCACAGCTGCCCACAGGCTGAACAGAAAGCTGACCATGTACTAGTGATCAGTGTCATTTTGATAAAATCAAAAACCAAAAGAAATATATTGATTTTGAGCCATAAATACTATGCTCCTTCAGTCTTCATCTTTTTCTCAGTGCTTTTAAAATTTGTGTCAATTATTTTGAGGCAAATTTCTTCATATAATACCTCAAAATCGTTTCATCTTCTTTTTACTTCTTTTTTTGGACAAAAACACTCTTTTCGTTCCCCAGGTTACAAACTAAAAAATAATAAACTACCATCCATCCTTCTTCTATCAGCTTTTGCAGCAAATAGCATCACTTCAATTTTATCAAAACCTGTCCCACAAGTTACCTTCACATATGCTTCGTTCTCCTCTTGCTCCTAATCTAAGATCACCATAGGAGGCAGAGATAAAAGTCTTCGTGTGGTCACTACCAAGAACTATAAAGCCAATATGCTGTTGCAGAAATAATCATGTAACAACAATAAACTAATATATACCCTTTTTTAAAGGAACTTACGTAGCAAATTCCATTGTCTTCTAATTAATTCAGGTAAATAAAATAACATGTTTGTACTTTGAATATTGCATGTACATATCTCTGATAGTTTTATTACATATCCTATGTCAAGCAGTATTTGAATTTAAATCAATATTTATTAAATATATATTCTTAACTATATCTGTGTTGGGTATTGACTTCTGCTAGGAGGCTAGATTTGCAGGAGAAGGAAAATTACAAATCTTGTACAAGGAAATGATAGAAAACCATAGACATTCCTGTTTCAGGCCGACCTTTAGATCAATAATCTCCTTATTCTGCCTGTCTGTCAACAGGCAGTGCCACAAAACACCATTGTTAACCTTCAGTCTTCACTTCTCCTCTCTTACTATGCCCTACAGTTCAGGTTACACCTACAATCCCCTGAGCCATTAAAGAACTCCTGGATTTCGCCCGTAGGGCATTTATTGTAGCTCTTACTTTCCAGTATTTAAAAAGCCAGATGGTAAGGGTAACACTCACTTTTTCTGATGTAATTTTCTTGGATAAAAATAACTGTCAGTCTACATGATTTTTAGCAGTAAATAATGAATTTATTCAATGCTGCAAACAAACCAGACTGAGTTTTAGAATCAACAATATTAAAACCTGCATATTTTTAAAGCACTAGTAAATCTGCTTGTCAGTAATGAGCTACAGATTCCCAACTTGCCATTTCAAGTTAAAAACACCTCTGACATTCTTGAATAGTGTTAATGAATGTTGGGGTTTTTCCCTTCTTCTCCATTTTGCTGTCCTTCCTCACTTATTTTGTGGCTACAACATTATTAGAATCTGAATTTAAAATTCATCATGATATTCATGAAGGATAAATAGACACATCCAGTGACAACCTCAAGTACATCACTCACACCGATAGGATTTTTGCCTAGCAATTTAATCTTGTTCTAACTAGCCACAAGGCAGCTACATATAATTAGTGAACAGAATAAATTTAGATTACTTTTATATTAAATTGCTTTATAAGCGAGGCACAATTTCCTGAGGAGTCTGTTTTGAGTTTTGCGTACATAGGAACATCAAAGTCCAAATAGCAAAATAAAGATGTAGACTCAAAGACTCATCATAAAAAAGATACCATTTTTTTACCATATACAGAGTGAGACTGCAGATAGATATGATACAGGATTTTGCAGGACAGTATTAATGCAGCTTAGACTTAAAGAGGGCAAGGGATATTATAACAACCCTGTTTCTATAAGCAGAGCAGTATTCTGAGATTTCAGGACAATAATTATGTTTAACAACTGAATACTTTAACTCTGCTGTTTAGCTTTTATCCAATGGTATATGCTCTCCTTATCATTTGGCAATGTTTTGTCAAATCACTTACCCACTATATAAATTAATTGCTCTGCCATTCTGAGACATAAAGAAAATTGTTGAATTTATTGGAAGTCTGAAAGCACAGGCACTCAAAGTGAAATAGATGTGCAGCTGGGAAACAAAATTTTAAAAAAACCCCATAAATTAACCACATAAATTTTTCACACAACTGCCTGCGCAGTCCCCTGTATATTCTCCTAACATTACTTAACTGGAAAAAAAAAATATCTAGAAGGTTATTTGTTCTTATTTTGTTCTACTTTCAACTAACCGGACAGATGGGATGCAGAGAAATGAAGAAAACTTGAGAAACTGTGTAATCTGTGGTAAAACTTGCAGGCTGGTTGACCAGCTACACATTACCCTTTTTTTGAGGGTAAAGAAAAGGACTCTGCAAAAAAAGCAGCCACATTTTGTGGTGGTGGTGTAGGCTATGTGTGACAAGCTTGTTTACCTCTGCTAGTGTCTTAGAGTGTGCTGACATGCATGAAATCTAAGTGCTTTGCTTAGAAAATGCAATTTTAAGGTGTGATTGGGAACCAGTAACTCGAGCTGGAGCCTGCTAACCCTCCATCTGAGTTGATGTAGTTGTTAAAAGCCCTGGGTATACATCTTCCCTTTGCCAACCCTCATTACAGATGCCTTTGCAGGACATCTCTGGCTGCTGAAGGGGAAGTGGGTGGTTAACCCATAGTCTTTAGGACCAAAAGTTAATCACAGTAATTCCTAGGGTCTCCAAGCTCTGTTATGGTAGATAAAGAATGCAGGGCAACCACTGACAAATGGGGCAATGATAACTAAACTTATCCTCTTGTGCTTTGATTGCTTCTCGCTATCTGCTTAGAGCCCCAAGGTGGATTTTCAGCAGAGCTGTTTCTCCCTCTACTATTTATTAGGAGAGATACTCTAAATGCTGTTATTGAAATAGTTTACTGATAAAGTTAATAAAGACATAGGACTTCAGGGCTTTTTAAAAAGATTTTTTTAAGTTCTAGCCCATAAGAGCATGAAAACACAGCTTCAGTACAGAGAACATCAGAATAACAGGTTGGGAGAGAATTTTTCAGCCAGTGTGTGAAGACTGTTTCCCTCTTGACCTCTGAAATTGACTTGATTTAAAATTTGAAATAGCTATTATAAATTCCTCCTAAATGAAGGTTTAAGACAAAAAAAGAAGTTACCTGAGTGGGGAGGGGCTCCCCCACTTTCAGGGAAATTGAAAGCGGATACATTTAACAATGTATCCAATCCAAACGTTCTGGATTTGGCTTGGCTTCCATCTTGGTGTTTGTCTTGTTTTTAATGTAGAAAAGAGCTGAGGAAACATAGCCCTATGCAAACCAACTAAAGATGTAAGTAATAATACTAGAGTTAGTTTTAAGTATAGTTCATTGTCCTGTTATCATTTATTCTAAACCTTTCAGGGTAGTTTGTTCTACACATGCACTTTCCTGCTCAGGTGGTGTCATGGCTTAACCCCAGCTGGCAACCAGTCACTGCACTCACTCTACTGGTGGGATGGGGGACAGAACTGGAAGAGTCAAAGTGAGAAATTTCGTGGGTTGACATAAAGACAATTTCACAGGTAAATCAAAAGCCACACATATATACCAAGCAAAACAAGGAATTTTTCACCACTTCCCATTCGCAGTTGAATTACTATTTAGAAAAAAATGAATTGCTATATATGAATTTTGAACAGCCTAGATTTAATTCTTAAGAAATCTAGACTGACAAAAATACATTTATATCTGTGTTCATCCTCTATGTTGTGAATATGGTTTTGTAGGCACAGCTACGCTCTAAACAAAGATATGATAAGAAAGTTCAGAAAAATCTTACTCTGATTTTAGACAGAGTTTAGAATTCCTATCCCAGCCATTTACAGAATATGCATTTTATGTGTAGAGCAAGACAAATTACTTCCTGTTTTGATGATTTTTTTAATATTATAAACAGTCTTAGTCACAACACTTAAAATTACTTCTAGAATAATTTACAGAATCTAGAATAATTTACAGAATGTTATGAAGATTTACATCCAGGCAGAATTTCTCCTTTCATGGAATCTATATAGAAAAGCTGATGTCTCAATAGGGCATCCCTGTACCTTGCCATGTGATAGTGAAAGGGATGATGAAAGGGTTTCAGTCTTGTGTCACCCCCCAAAAAAGAGCCAAATATCAATAATGATTGCAGTCACATAAACAGATTGCTATCTTTTTAAACAAGTCAGTATAAATCTGAAGTTTACGTCATTACTCAAAGACAATATCTTCAGAAAATTCCTATACAAAAAAAGTACAGCTTTTTTTCATACAGCAGTATGTTTTACAGTTTCACTGCATAGTTTATAGGAGTGAAAAATCAACTAAGCCTCACACCTAAAATGTGTTTTAAAACAAACCAATGTGAAACGCCCTCCTAAACTTCACATAGAGAAAAACAAATCAGGACAGTATTTAAATACTACTAGTGTCAAAATGTTGGATCTTTGATAATGGGTATATGTGGGAAGGTTAGCCACATCTATGTTAATCTTTTTGAAAAACATTTCTAGCCTGCTGAATGAGCATCTTCTCTTTTTCATTGTCAGGAGAAAGAGAGAGGTTGTGAGTCCAACCAGCCGTTGCCCTTTCTATAATTGGTGCAAAAATCTATGTTAAAAAATGATGTATCTTAGCTGATTATCTTACCTCAGCTGATGTAGCTTTTTCTTTAGACAGTTTCATGCTTCCAGTAGACAATTTCTTCTGGAATACCAATTTCTGCGAGCAGGAATGAAACATACATCAAAGTAAATTAGAAGGATGAAATGTGTAGAATAAATTAACCATTATATACTGATAACAAGTCTAAATCTTTGGTCCAGATATTACAGATATTGCAAGTTCACTTGTTGCACAATTATAACAGTATGTAACAAACTTTTTTAGGCTTTTAGTCAAAGAATTTTTAATAATTTCTAAATGCTGCAAGATTAGACCTGATCAGGAAATTTTCAAAGCAAAATGGCAATTTTTGAAAACAGAAGCTCTTCAGAAGAGAAGATTGCAAAATATTGTGCCAGAAAAGAACACCCTGTGTCTCCAAGATATTCTTGGCCAAAACAGGATGGGACAGTGTAATGTGCTACTGATGCTCAGTATATTTTCAGACCATGAAACTCAAACTCTTGGTCCAAAAGAGAGACAAGAACTATAGACTCCTATGAAACATGCCTGGATCAATAACTTTTGTTTAAAAGGGTTTACATTTTAGAGAAATGGTTAATTTAAGTTAATTCAGTCAGAGAGGGGAATAAGACTAGTCCTCTCTTTCATGCACATAGTGTGAGAGAAACTGGGGCTTCTCCAAGAACTTTTTCTGTAGTGTGCACTAAAAAAAAAAAAAAAAAAAAATCAAAATTACATAAATCCTACTATGATGAACAGTAAACCAGCTCTTAAACCATTTCTACATCAGGGTTGTAACTAGAGAACATTAACATCAGGTTCCTTCACTTTTACTGAAAATCACTGTTAATCTGGCACACTGTATTAAAAAAAGTATTTAAAAGAGTATTTGAAAAAATTGTTAACATAAAACCATCAAATTAAAAGTGGCTGTAAACAATAACTAACAAAAAATAAAACAAAAGACTGTATTTCTACTCATGTCCACAGGTAAACATAGAATAAAATTTCAAAAAGATGGATACAAAAACATTTAGATGAGATGCATTTGCATGTGAATTGTCTGCTAAGTTTAAATATACTACTAAAAAGTCTATGTTTTCTATGGTAGATTTTGAAACATTTTGCCGAAATATTTCCCAGTTCCAGATACCAAACAGGAAAAAGGAGAAAGTAGAACCAGAGAATTAGCTGTCAATTGCAATAATGGAACTAATATTGAAAACAATTTCACAGGATCATCTTCTCATGTTTTCTCTGGCTTTTTTCTTCAACAACAGAAAAGTTCAGCATTTCTCTGCCCATGTTTCTCTGCCCATTTTCTACCAGGCAAATGTAATACAACCTGATTGTTTTCTAACTTCAGTAGTTTATATTTCAAATAAGGCTTACACTATGGGTAGGCAAAGAAAGTAGCAGAAACAGAAACATCACTAACCAGTGAAGAGTCGTTCAAAGCAGTTTTATAGATTAAATTGACAGAGAATTACAAACCTCTCTGGAATGATAATACTGCGGATACGTGGAAGAAAGACTGTAGGAAGAGACAAGATTCAAGAGTTCTAGGCTAAGAATCAGAAGGCCTTTACTGAAATCTGTGACTAGAACATCTATTCCTATGTAGTTGTGACACTTCATGCAAAACCACCAAAAGGACACAAACAATTCTGAAACAACATGTAAGGATTAGGAGCAATGGTCAGAGATGCTACATAATTTTTCCCCTAAAAGGATGAAAAATTTGCATGACACAAAGAGTACAGAACCATAAAGCATTCAGAGAGAGATATAAAGCAGTCAGATGTCTTAAGTGGATAACTTCCAAAAGTGCGATACACAATACTGCCTCCCTACAAACATGTAGATATGCAGTCTCAGTTGCATTGAGGTACAAAATGTACTTGGATAGCTCAGCTATCAATATCAGCATGTTTACTCCAGCTATAGTACCTGATTTCCAGACAAGATGATTATTATATTAATCCAGACATCATTTTTTTATGTATAAACATGAATTTCTCAATACATGTGCCTGCCCAGAGCTCAGAGAAATGCCCAGACACACCCAGGAAGTGGATAGAAGAACAGCCCCTGGCCTTTCTTACAAATCATTCTCCACTCATAATTTTAAGTTTTTAACTAACGAAGAAGGGAGGAAGGGCAG
The DNA here is from genome assembly GCA_025584955.1 of Alethe diademata. Taxonomy (NCBI): domain Eukaryota; kingdom Metazoa; phylum Chordata; class Aves; order Passeriformes; family Muscicapidae; genus Alethe; species Alethe diademata. The sequence continues at coordinate 30,146,150 of JANRMJ010000088.1, read as the reverse complement.
GAGGGAAAGGAAAGAAAAAAAAAAACGCACAAAAAAACCTCACCCAAATGTACCATTAATTAACAAAATCATAAAAGAAAACAAAAATTTGCTGACTTTATATCTCTAAATTCAACCAAGGCTGGGAAAAATCATTACTTCAAGTACACTTTATGTACATTTATGCATGCACTGTTTCTTTTTTGAAAGGTCAATTAAATGCCAAAAGTGTAACTAAAAATAAGAAATTATTTAACATTCAGCAGTTATAGCTTGCCTGTTGGTATACATTACACCTAATTATGTACTTCACAATCATTTCAGGAAAAAAGATCATAAAACATTTACAAAATATGTTCAGCCTCTTAATCATAACTAGAATTTTAAAATACTTTTAGAAATACAATTAGGTGGAAATTTACTCTACTTATTTAAATTGTTTTGATTACATAAAGAGTCAGAAGACAAAATATCTCCAAAGTTCCTGGAATACACATTGTATCTTGTAATTGTGAATGAATAAAACAAACTATCACATATTTATGAGATTTTTTTTTTATCCTTGACTAGCTATATCTTCTATTAAATGATTTTTTAAAAATAGTAAATGCATTCCCATGGATTCTGCTTTATAAGAAGAAAAATGCATATTTAGTAAACTGTGATGCAACTTCTGGCAAGCTGGCAGGAAATGCCACAGTGGAAATCACAGACGAGCAGGTGTTTTTCGCACAGTAGTCAATTATATTGTCTGTATTCAAAAATTGTCTCTGGTGTGGTTTTCTACTGGGAAATACCCCCCAAATCCTAGACCAAAAGATAATCTGATATTTTATAAATTGTCATTTTCAAAGTTACACTGCGTACAACACACATTACTAAGATCCAAGTTCTCATAGCCTATGTCTTACTAGATATCTTCTTTTTGGTCAGTCATGCAGCAAGGCGACACTAAAACAAAAGAAAGGACATTCAGACCTTTCCATAAAGGAATTGAGTCAGCTCAGCAGCAAGACAGCCTTCAAATGGGCAAGAAGGAAGCCAATAAGAAAGTAGATAGCTATCAGCCAACAAGATAAGTCACACCTGTATTACTAATTGTAATTCTGTATTCCTGGATTTTTCAGAAGACTGTTGTTCTTTTCTAGTCCTTGTGAAAATAACTGTTCACCTCCTCAGTTTTGTGCTTCTGGTATTAATCTGGCATTACCATAGAGAAAAACCGCTATTGTTTTATAGAAATCTGCAGGCAACAAAATACCTTTAGGTTCTCAAGAGGTGGACTCTTAGAATTCAAAGGCACAATGGTCCCGCAACAATCCCCCAATTCCCCAGGAGTGGGATCAGTAGTTCTGCGAGTTCAACTCACCTTTGCAGAAAGGTCATCCACAGGCCCCCTAGGCTTACTGCAGAAATTATTCCTAATCCACTGGAGCACAGTATTAATTACAACAGAGTATTTGTGACTTAAGGCCTCACAAAAATATATACATCAATATGCAAAAAGATAAAGTTTAATTTATGCCTGTGTCTGTGTATGCTTTCACTCTTCTTCCTCATTTGTTTTCATTTTAGCAGACTAATTAAGCAGTTTTATATCACCACTCTGTGTAGGCTGAAGGGCAGACCCAAGCTCTTTCCACAGAGTTGCTGGAGACAGTAAAATTGTCTGTGAGCACTGTAATAGCAACAAAGGTGATCCTGTTGATGTGACATCCTTTGACCTGATGCAAGATGCTTCCTTGGTATGCAATGGCAGCACCTGCCTTTCTAGATATTAGAGCAACAGAGCTGTACAAAGAAGTCAAAGCCTCAACAGAGAGCCAATAATACTTGGGGAATAATTCCTCAATGCAGGAAATGAAAATAGTGTCTTGATCATGAATCAGTCATTTTAATTATGCATTACTTGACATCTTCACTCTTCAATATCTTCATTCTTCCATATCTTCACTCATGATCATCAGTAATCAAGTAACTTATTTTGTTAGCTTGCAAACCAATCAAATCCATTTCCCTAACTTACACATAGAGGTTTGGTAGCACAGGGTGCCTGTGACTGAATTTCCAAAATGTCACTGACATTTGAGTGCGTTGACCCTGGCTGGATGCCAGACACCCATCGAAGCTGCTCTATTACTCCACTTCTCAGCTGGACAGAGGAGAGAAAATAAAACAAAGATTCATGAGTTAAGGTTTGGGAGATACCACTCAGCAAATACTGTCTCATGCAAAAGAGATTCAAACTGGAGATATTAACTGAATTTATTGTTAACAAAATCAGAACAGGATAATGAGAAGTAAAATAAATCTTAAAAGCACCTTCCCTCTGCCTCTTCCTCCTTCACCCCTCTACCTCTTCCCCCTCAGAGATGCAGAAAGGCAGGGCATGGGGGGTTATGGTCAGTTCATCACACTGCTCAGGAAGAAGGGTCCTTCCTCTGCTGCATTGTGGGGTCCATGGTCAATATTTTGCTTTTATTTTTTACTAGTGTCTCTACTGAGAATTATATTAATGATTGTCATTTATATGACATACAAAAATTTTCATATACTTCAAGAGTTTGTCAGTTAACAAAATTCCCAGTGTCTGTTATTTTCTACTACAAATTTTATTAAACAGATTTATATGTATTAATACTGATTAGTCCTGAGGACATGGTGACCACTTGCATGGGAAACGTTCACCTCCCTTTTACAGTCTATTATTAACGTTTTTGCTCTTACTGTTAATTTCTTATTTCATTGCTGTTTCCAGTAAATTATTCTTATCTCAAACCCTTAATCTTAAACTTTTGTGCCTCCAATTCTCCTCTCCAGCCTGACACAGGGGAAAGGGAAGGGGGAAGTGAATGAGCAACAAAGAGCTTGGAGTGTTTCGGGGGGACACTAGATTGGTGAATACCATTCCTAAACAAAGAAAAAAGTTATTTGTATGTCCCTAGTTTAGAATTCACCTCTTTGGACAAGATAGGAAACATCTGATGACTTAAAAAGCAGAACATTTCAACAAACAAAACAGTCAAAAATTAAGAAGCTGACAAGCAAAGGGAGAAAATATCATTGAATGTTTCATATCACTTATCAAGCATTATGCAATATAAAAGACAACCTAAAAGATCTCAGGTATATATAAGCTCTACAAACAAATAAAGAACATCTCTATAACAGTTTGCTTGCATAGATGAATAGACATTATAATTCAATGAAATTTAATGAAATAATGGTTCTTATTAACAAAGATCTTTTAAAAAAATTAGTGCAATAAAATTTACTTGGTAAGTGCATTTGATGTTCTACAGCGTTCTTTACACCGATAAAATATAGAGTTTCTACAAATAAATTTAGAGTATTTTTTTACCTTTAGGAAACTCACTGCTGTCCTTAAAGATGGAAACTGCCAAAATAAACAATACCTTATTAAGGAAAAGTAATGAATTTCAGGTGGAAGCAACGAGTTAACTACTTCATTTTTTCAGCTGTTGACCCCAAGATGCTTTGTGCTGGAAAGAGCTTTTCCTTCCAAGATCTGTAAATAGTGTAAGAATAGTTACAGTAGCTTGATATATAAAGTTAGTCCTCATAATCAAAGGTAATCATATCTAGTCACTATTTTGGATAATCATAATTGAAAACACTATATGCAGAAGTTTATTTTTACACAATTTGGGTGAAGAATGCACTTTATCTAAGAGACTTCACATTTAGGTGGCTTTAGTAGGTTGTCAGAAGATAATCATAATACTATTCCACCACTTTGAAACAATGCTACACACGTTGCAAAAAACTAGATATTATATATCTTCAGATAATGCATTACTAGACAAACTGTCTTCTGTATTTTTAAAATGTTGTTAAAAAAATTTACACCATCATATATATTTTTTATTCAACAACAATTTGTTTCCAGTATGGCTTGGACTTACACAGACATTTTAAGCATTCACCCTACCCTACCTTAGGCTCCTGGCTATATGAGCAATTACATTGCATTGTCTCTGATCTCTGACCAAAAGAACATCTTTATATTTGTAAGGAGGACAGCCTAAAGCAATATCTGTCTAGTATGGCAATATTATTTACAGCCTTCTTTAACTTTTCTAAGCAAATCTTAGGTGACATGAAATTACAGTTATGTTTCCAGTCAAATAATTCAGAATAAGAAGAACATCTCATTTCTGTGACTATCATTTACTATCATTATGACCATCTTCCTACTGCCACATGGTCTGATATTAAAGTATTATTCCCATGACAAATTTGCTACTATTTTTCAGGTAGTGCTCTAATGCACTGATGCTACAGGCACATAGATAGCTCTCTGTGTGAGGGATAATGACCATCCATGGAAGCTCCTAAGCCGCATGAAAGGCATAAGCTGTTTACAAGGAGCTAAGGGTGAGAGAGATTATACCCCAACAAATTAAGCAAGCAATTTCTATTCTACCCTTGATTCTCCTACTTGAGCACAGACAATCACAGCTTCTATGTATGTTGGTTTTTTTGCTGTGTCATGTTCTTTTTCTATAGAAGACAGAATTTCTTAATGATTTACAGGATAAGCAACAAAATTCACTCAGATAGAACTGCAGTGCCAAGCAAGGAATTAAAGTGTGGTGTTTAAGTGCTGGATTATGTCTACAAATGAGTCACGTACGTCCCCAGACCCTGGTATCAGCCATGAGCAGGACTATTTTTTGCTATAATAATCAGTGATGCAGTTACCTGCCAACATCATCAATTCCCAGAGGCATCAGAAATTTGGATTCCAGAACAAGATCCCTGTAATTATTAAACAAGGCTCTGTTGCAGGTAATATTCCAGCCCTGTGATATATTAAAGCAGCACAGACAATTTCAGGAAACAAAAACACTGTTAAAGGCTGGATTTTTTTTCACTGCTGTTAGTTAGTCTGTGATTTGACTGGCTTTTACTTCATTGTTTACAATTTCCAGTTGCTTGTCAAATATATATGGCACACGAATTTCAACCTGTAGGTTGCTTATAAATGGCTGACTGTAACAACTTTGGTTAAATAGATCTTATCTCATGAATATTCAATCATTTGGTTTTTTTCTACATCATGTTGTTTTCTTTCCTGTCTGGGTGACATAATAATTTGAAATGGCTATGCTTTCTTTCACATCTAATGCTATTTTACACACAAAACTTGGATAAGTACCCAAAAGTGCATTTTCTTGAATAAATTTCCTTGCATAAATATGTGTGCAGGGGAGGGGGAGACCTAATTAAAAAGCCCATATACACAGTCAAGCCCAGATTGTATTGGGAAGGCAATGAAATTGCTCCCTTGCTGCACACTGTGATCTAAAAATGGAAACTGCAGTACTACTCTGTTAATGGAACAGTTTGCACTACGATTCAAGACCTTCCTCTCTCATTCAGAAATGACTACGGCTTGAATGAGAAAATTATCTCTTTCTCCTGAAATGCTCATATAGATAGTGATTTGCTTTCTGTCCTTCATTACAAACAGGTATGGATCCCACTTAAACCGAAGATAATCAGATTGGAAAATGTTGGGAGATGGCAGGCTCACAGCCTACCATGTTAAACATGTTAAACAGCAAAGCTGTTTTTCCCAGTGGATCAATTCACATTTATCTGTATTAGATTTTGCCTAACATTTCATTCATACCTGGATCTTGCAGAGCCCTTTTATGAGTCTGTGCTTCCAGCCACTGACCCCCTCAGCATCTTAAATAGCACAGTATCATCTGTACACATTCTCACTGTCTCTTACCAAGTCATTAATCTGTTTATCTTTCAGTCAATGACTCATCCACATTATGATCTTTCCTCTTGCCAACCAATACCTTAAAAGCATTAGGAGAATATTCGCCTTCTGGAAACTTCAGTACATTATTTTAGCAGACCAAATCATCCCATCGATGTGCTTGCTGCTGCTCTGAAAGCTCTTCAAAAAGTCATGTATAGACACTACCTCTACCAACAGAACTGTGCTGAAGTCTGCCCTTCACCAAAACTTCTGCTGATCTGCCCAGTACAGGACTCAGAATGGCCAGCCTATGCTTCCCCACTTTGCTCCCACTAATTTTTTTTTATTTAGGATATAAGAGTTGACATTCTTCTGTCTCTGGATACCAGGGCTGCTCTAAAGGGAGCCTAAAAGTGCAAGGTGCTTCATACTTCAGCTGTGTCTGAACTAGCATGTGAATATTAACCAGCCTGATGATTTTGGGAGGTTCCTTCCATCCAATTGTACCACATATTATGCTGCAGTCTGTGTGTTTTAAACATATCCTATACTTACTCCTTTTTTTCCTGTGTTAGAGCCTTACAGGGTGCAAACATTTTCACTTCTTCCACAGTGAACATCAATGCATGAAACTCACGGAGCTTCCCTGAAATGGCCTCATGCTCCTTGAGTGCTGTTCTACAATCTGGCTGTCACAGTACAGCCTATCTGGTAGGCTTCTTTTCCAAATACACGGGAAAAATTTATTTTGTTCTACTTTTGTTCCTTTAGCCAGCATTTTCTCACTTCTCCTTGACTTGCAGAATAATATTATATTTTATATTTAAGCTACTAGTGTTTATAATATTTACTTTTTTCTATTTATTTATACTTACATTTATTTTATTCCTAGGATAGCTGTACAACCATTTATGGACTCCCTGCCAGTGATCACAATGATAGTAAATGTACAGGTCTGTGATAAACCATGCTATACAAAATCATCCTTCTAACCAGTTCTGTACAATGAGAATTTCATCCTCTTTGTAGTTATTATCATCTCAGATTATCACCAAAACGTGCATCCTTAAGCTTTTTCTTTCTTTCTGCCTACAGAAATATTTTTGTAACTCTGGCAGTAGACTCTCCAATAAGTCATGACCACCCAAATCCAAGTTACTCATGCACTGTGGAAAGAAGGCATACAAGCGTAGATGGCTCTATATAGATACCTGATTCCCATCAACACAAGCTAACAGAAGCATGCCAATTGCTTTAACTAGTTTCCCAAAGTTTAGCTAAATTCAGCATTCACCAATTTTGGCAGCAGTGCAATTCTCCAGTAAGTCAAGTCATTTATGTGGTCTTTCAAGAGAGGTTACAAAGTCAAAATGTGTTTACCAGAATCTTGAAATTTTTTCTTTTCATGCTTTAAAAATAAGTAATGAAAATCAGATATATTTTTCCCCAACGGAAAGAAAACATTATCTTATATAATAAAAAGTAAAGGCACCAGTTTTAATAATGACTGTATCTACAAAGATTCCAATAATATATGTATCTGAGGCATACCTGCAAATGCACTAGCTATATGTTCATATATTCACTCCGTAAAGGGTTAAGTATTCTGAAATTCTGAGACTTTGCACTGCATATAATGGCAACTGGCATGATGTCGCCACCCAGTTGGTGAAAACAAAAGGAAAGGGCTGTTCTTATTCATTAGCAATTGTGTCCTGTAATGATAATGCATTACTTTCCCAGTTTTGCATAGCATCTTATGATTTTTTGGTAACTATGGCAACTATTCATTTTTGTTTGAATAAAAATGTGTTGTAATGCCATGCAACTTGCTGGCATATAAACTAAGGCTGCCTGCTGGAACTAGGATGCCAGAATTCAGTTTTCCCACTTAGATTTAAATTGACATGCTCACTCTTGGCGAAGGAAGTGCCCATCTTTGCTAAGGAAAAAAAGATATTTGTCCCGAGTAGGTGGAAAAGGTCATTCAGTTCAATGCACAAAGCACAGGTGCTGATGACTGCTGACAGAGGAGTGAGTCAGTCAGGCTGAGCAAAGAAAATACTTGAATTACCTTCTACTAAGCTATAGCATCAATACCAGTCATGAGGAAAGAAAGAGGGAAAAAAGAGGACAAGACATGAAACCACAGCCGTGGTTTCTTACCTGCATCCTAGAGAGAGCAGCTGGACTCCCAGTCATGAGAACACATTTCAGCAGCTCTGGCTTAGGCTGTGATGTGCAGAATCACTGATGCAACACTCCAGAGCTGACTGCCCTGCTGTCATTCTTCAGGCCAGTGTAAACTCCAGCCTTAGAAAATACCTCCTCGCACCTAATTCCTTCTAAAATAAAGTCCCTGAACTTTTATTACTGCATTTTCAGGCTCACATATTTCAATGGATTAAAGCGTCACAATAATAGATTTTTCTCTTCCTAATTCACTCCCATCTGTTTCTCCTCTTTTGTTTTCTTAGAAAAGCAGGAGATTTTATTCAAGTCAGTTAATGCTTGAAGGCACAATTTTACTTCCTCTTGTATTGTGGCAACTGTTTGCATTTCCAGTGTACCTGAAATTTCAAACACATCCTTGGTTACCTGGGCCCTGTTCTGGTGTCTCATCATTATGACATAGAATGGTAGAATAATTCAGGTTGGAAGGGATTTCAGGATATCCTCTGGTGTAACCTGCCATTCAGAGTGGAGAGTCAAATTTATTTCAGACCAGGTTGATCAATCCAATTTCAGCAGCATTCCTCCTGATATATCTGGGTATACTGAAAGAAGAAACTGCCTGCAGCAAAAGTAATAAATTGATAATTTGATGAAGGATGTTGAAAACCGAGGTTAACATATTTCTTCTTAATCCAAACAGTAGTTTATCTTGAAATATTATCTCCAGAATTACTTTCAGAATTCCCCATCCAACATCAGTACTGTTTCATAGCATTAATTCTCCAGATAAATTTCAGTACATGTATAAATTTCATGTGAATTGAAACCTGAAAGATTCATGCTCTTTGATCTTTGCAAGGCATCACCACATTATTCTCTTCTCAAGCATTAATTAATAATAAATGCTTTATTCATCAGGAAGCTAAGGTAAGCACATTTATTTTACATTCTTCCAGTTTCAGGATCCAAATTCTATTAAAAAAGTTTAGGACTAGCACAACTTCATTTCCAGATGCTTTAGTCTCTTAAGAGCAGAATTGATGCAGCAGGATGTTTTAGTATTATTACTTTTCAAATTAAGATAAAACAAGTATCTCTGTTTGGTTTCCTTTTCTATTACACTACTTTACATTGTCTTTTTATTTTGGAGGAAAAAATCCAAACCTCAGTGTTTCAGTAAATTGTTTCAACACAACTAGACAAAATCTCACAGCTAGCTAGATTTTACAAATATCTGCAGTAGTTTCCAAGCTACAGTCTCATGATGTTAGGTTGATGCTCTAGACAAACAAAATCATTATTTCCTGAATTTTAGATTCTGGTATAATTGTTCAGTGGAGATGTACTTATAACATGTCAATGAAAGGTAAATAACACACAAGTGAATTTTAGGAAGGCCAGTGATGGTTTAAAGCCAGTTTTGACAGATCTGCTAATCTATGAATTGTGCTCTTGGGAAGAGCTTTGGCTTGAAAAAATTTTTGTCAGAGTCAGAGGTCACTGCTTCAGTGATTCTGTCTTAAATATTACAAAGCTTAATGGAAATAATATAAAGTGCAGCATCCCTTGCTCCAATTCACAAGAAAATGCCAAAGCAAGAAGAATTTTGCCCACCAAACGTCTGGGTGAAATATGAGCTAAAACTTTCCTGTACTTTCCTTCAGTGGGGCATGACAGCAGATAAAATGCAGTTTCCAGTCATAAGAATTCATCACAAAAGGAAGATTAAAGGCAGGAGAGAGAACATGGAGAAATTTTGAAAAAGCATAGGGATCCTATGAACCAGGAGGAATTTTGTCTCCTGTTCCCAAAGTCAAAATACCTGACCTTGACACCACTCTCAAAAAAACTGTTTCCCCATGAGAAAAGCTCCCTCTCGCAGTCTGTGTATTTATATCTAAAAATATAAACTTCCCTCCTTATTTTGTTTCTGAGAAGGGGCTAGTCAGTGAAAACCTCCAGTGGTAGATGGAGACTGGGATTAATAGTTAAGTCATGTATTTCTGTCTTTTGCAGCAGACTGAGGACAGTGCTCCAACCTATCAGATTCTTCTGTGGAGTGAAAGAAGCAAAGTTTCACATCAAAAATATGAGCATCACCATCTGGAAATGCCAAATGTTACTCTCCATCATGTGTTTTTTTAAAATTCAAATTTGAATGGATGGAATCTATGGAATTTGTGCAGATGTATAATTCATGCACAGTGAGATTAGGGATATTTTGGGATTATATGTTAGTGCTCAAAATACCTTTCCTACCACCTCATCATACCCTACAGGCTATGTTAAGTCAGTCATTTCCTTAGACAACAAGGTAAAGAGAAATAAGAGTGAAATATGGTTAAGTCATCTGTACCATTAGTCAAGATTCAATAATTACCAAAATAGTTACCAATAGAGCAGCTTTTAAATTTGGAAAAGTTCTATAAGTCATTTTGGCTATGGTAGGGATACCCATGATCCAAACCTCAAAGCCAAGTAGTGAGTGACAAGACAAGATTATGAAGGAAAATCTGGTTAATAGCTGGTGTAGGAAAGAGTCTCTAGATGACAGGATTAAGTAGGCTTTGAAAATCTTCCTAGGATTCAAAGCTGAAAACTGCAAGTACACATTGAATTGAATCAATAAGAAACACCATTAATTCAGTTTCCTAATTATATCCACTTAGGACATTGGATTTATATATTTTGCTCAATACATTTCCTTCTGAATCTCAGTTTTTTCACTGAACATGAGTCTAAAAGACAAGAAATAAAGCAAGCACACTTGGACCTTCAGGACCGCAATCTCAATTTACACAAGATTCCCGTTGATATAAGCAAGGATAAGGTGAAATATAACCTTCAGGACATTTCAATATCTACCAGTAGGACTTACAATTCAGGGGGAGAGGAGCTGAAACTGAAACATGGTCTAACCAGGAAAGAAAAGCTGAAACTACAAAATCTATTATTGACTCATGTCTCAGTACAAATGCTCCAAGATCTTCTGCATCAATATGTGATTGGATCAGCCATTTTATTATTCTGAACACAGTGAAGATCTATAGGTCAGGAATAAGAATGTTTGCTTTATATTTTCTTGAGAGGTGAAACTTCTTAACTGAATCCTACACTTAATCATTTCCAAATCCCAGGCTATATCTGCTGATCCCCGTTTCGATTTAAAATAAAATTCATTTTCCGGTTTGCTGCATGGCTTTTATTTCAGATTTGACTTAGAGATTTATGAATGTGATATAGCTTTTCTTGCTGAACACTTGAACAATTTTGGTCCCTGTGGTGACTTCCACATAGCTGCAAGTGGAAAGAAACACTCACTATTGTAAAATGATATGACATCCCTACTTCAAAAACCAAACCAAATTTTTGAAGGCTGAAGTGTTCAGTTGCAGGAGGGATGAAAACCCAAGGGGATCTAGACCTTGTATTATTGTGAAAAGTCGATGCCAGTTTTCAATTCATAGCTTCTTAATTGAGAAACTGAGAGAATCTGGGCACACGAGTCATTGCCTGTATGGAAAGGGGGAGACAGGGAGATTATTGATTGAACCCACTGTTTCTCCTGCCACCACTCACTTAAATTTGACTCAGAGTAAAATGATTTCTCCTGAAGATAACTGCTCCACGCTGCACTGCACAATTTACCACAGAGGGCAAATATACAGCAAACAGACCACAGAATTTTGAAGACAGAGTTGGGCATAGCACAGCACACCAGCATGACCCCTTGCAGCATTGCATCTCTACTGCCACACATCCTTAAGGGGTAATGGCTTAGGCAATGCTGACTATTTGACACCCAAAATGTTTGGTACCTCAGCTTACAATACCCTTCACAATGCAAGTGACAAATGCAGCAGAGATGATCTTTTCTACTCACACTAGTACCTGAGTACAACTCGAGGCACAAATTAGTCTGGAGCAAAGGCAGAACGCAAACCATGATGCTGAGATACCCTGCTCTGGTTGCTTGCTTAACCCTAGGGGTTTTGGCTTTTTTAATGCCTAGAAACTCACTGGTTTTTACAGAGACAAATTTATTCCGTGTACAGCTCACATAAACTTTGGCTTTTAATAATGTGGGATAAATACATTCAGTGCACCCCATGGGCCTGCTCATTGCTCCATACCAAAATTCCCCTGTGAGCACCTGACATCTCCAACCCTGCTAATCTTCCAGTGCAAAGCCTCCACCAAAAAAATGTATGTACTATGTATAGCATATAAGTTCAATACACATTGAATTGTAGAAATTGTGGAGGTGTTTGGAGTACAACAAATGTAAGTGACTTTGAGACCAAATTATTTTTTGAAATGGCATTTGATGTCTAATATCATGAGGACAGCACAGTAAGGGGCAGGTTTTCTGTTTGGTTTGTGTGTTTTGATATTTAGTGTCTGCAACCATTAAAGGAGCAGGTTAACTCAGATCTCTCTTAAACACACAAGCAAGCTATTCAAACATTAAGGCACTTCAGTGCTATCAATGATCATACCTCTTTGCACTTGTACTTTTAGCTTGGACACGTATGTGTTAAAAAGGGACAGAAGGAATAAATTAAATGAGAAATTAAGATTATTTTCCAAAAATTCATTTGAAGGCAAAGTGAAGACAAATAGAGAAGACAAATACGTGGGAAATTTAGCTGGAAAATACATAACTTTCAGAATATTAGGCAACTCAAAACAGTGACATCATTTTCAAAGTTAAAAAAAAGATTAAATTCCTCATGAATAACCAAATTACATCTTGATAGACAAAGCACTTGAAGTCTATGTATGTTGGAGATAGATGTACTTTAGTTTTCAGATCTTGTACTTTGCAAGAAAATAAAATAGGGTATTCATCACTAATTCACTGATTAATATAATGTGCTCACGTTTTAATAAGCCAGTTGAAAATTTTACCTTTTTTACAGTTCTGCTTGCAAAGCACTTCCCAAATAATTAATTTCAAGCAACTTACTTCATTCTACCAGTATCTTCTTGACGATCTAGCATTGCTCATATACTCAATTTCCAGAGCATTTCACTTCAAAATGAGATGAACAGAAGTGTGACTCGCACACCTAGGAGCACTGAACCATTTGGCACTTCCTTTATCATAAAGCAAAATCAATGTACTGAAAACCACTCTTGCATTACTTCACCTTGTTCACAGTATTGCAAATTTCTCTTTTTTCCACTAAAAAGGTAACAAAAATAACACAAGAAAATCATTTATTCAGTTTTACATCATCAAATATTCTACAACCATTAATATTCAGAAAATCTTTTCTTTAGTTCTTACAGCACTTGATCTAAAATTGAAGAAAATAGCCCCATCAATCCTGGACATATGGATGTCTCCACAACTTTAAAAGTATTTGCTTCATTTTGCATGTAACAAAGGAATATTACATTAGCCTCTTTTTACTGCAAAGCACTGAGACATGAGTTCTAGAATTCAAGATATTTCAGGGAAGAAACCAAGCTAGTCTGGGTTCCTGGTTTAAAACAGAGATAGAAGAAGTCCAGAAGATAGCTCACATCTTCAGTTAACTGAGTTGTAATCTGAAAATGTTATAATCCTCCACTAATTTTACCAGCAATTTAATGTAACAAGGATACTTAGGTTAAGTGTTTTAAGATCTCAGTGGATGAATAAAAGCCATATCTCATGAAAGATGGTTCAGCAGCTTCCTAGACCTAGCCTAGCTCACCCCTACTGCCAAGACGGATCTTACAAAAGCATGATGGAAAGTGATCATTTTTACCTTATTTGGAAACCCCCTCCCATCATGACTGAATTATCCACAAAAGCACAGAACAAAAGGCTGTGGAAACAACGACTGGACGGCTGAGCAGTCTTCCCCTCACAGCTTACCTAGCTCTTACACACCTAAGAAATATTGATCCAGTACTCTCAACATTAAAGGACTCTTCCCACATACCACCCTATTTTGCAAAGACTTCTGACTCCTATTCAGTATGTTTTTGAACATGGGAATGGGAACAACAATAACAATTCAACCCATACATTTTTTTAGCAGTGATGAATATAGGTACTCAAATTTGAATGGGTAGAATGAAACTATCCTGATATTTCTCTCACTTGCTCCTACTGCCATTCAAAAATTTTAAGATAAACTAGAGCAATGAGCAGGGTTGTACTAGTAAAGATTGATACAAAAATGGCAAACATAACTTGATCAAAGAGAGACGTGTATCTAACAGCTTATATATGAGACAACAGGGACAATCTTAGTGGTGCATGAGACAAGTAAAGGAAATCTTAGGGGACAGATCAACGGTGGAGGATCAGATGACTTTCTCAATTACATGGATATAAATCTGAGATAAGTGCCACTGATATTAGTTTCAAACACATATGTTTTAACCCAGATCAAAATCTGTCTAGTGTCAAAACTAGATCTGAGCTGATATTCTTTTTGAACTATATTCCCTTGCAATTTGAATAAGTGTTTGAGGCAGGCATTTGTATCATCTGTCAGTATGCAAAATGTCTTGAACTTTCTTTATTTGACAATTTATGTTACATGCAAGCTACATTAAGTCCTATTAAGATAAAATCTGAGGTGAAGTAAAAAAAACCACAAACAAATATATCAAGAAAACAAAGAGAATAAAAGTGCTGTAATAACATTAATCAAAAACTGTAGCAACCCCAAGACTTTGTCTTGCTGTATGAAGAAGCTCTCTTACTTTAAGGGGCTTATGAGTGTAGGATAGCTGCGATTATCCCAGACTTTAGGTTTTAGCCCCCAGAAATGTATGGTTGAAAAAACAGAACTAAAAATAATTTTTTCAAGATTACCACGAAAAACACCTCAAATACAAAGTGCAAACTCTACAGAAGTTGTACTTCTGCTGCTAATGTTGTGGTTCCTGAGGTGGCCTCATTATTTTTCTCTTATATCATAGAAAAACATTAAGCATCATTATCAAAGATATTTGTACCAAAGCTGTTTTTTAAGTTTTTGGGGTTTTTTTGAAATGAACTAAGATCATACAAAAAAATATTCCCAAGGATAGGACAAAAACGCATTTATGGCCCTACTTTGAGTGGTAATTTACACTCAGTGTGTCTTTTAATAAAAAGATTGTGGAAGTGTCTGAAGACAAAGCACAAAACCAAACCAGGATCCAGATCATCATGCAGCAAATAGGGTTCTCCAGATGCTATTTGCATTTCAGTGGTATTGCAGCTGCTACTACTATAACACAAAGTTTGTCTGAAAGATAATTAATGGCTCACTCAAAAGAAAATGAACAGCAACTCCTAGGTATATTAGCAGATAACACAGGTAGATGAATACAAAATTTAAAGGATTTTTAGGTCCCAATAGCACCAGTGCAAAGCAGAACATACCTGTACCCTTCATCCAGGGACTGTCCCTTTTCTTACAAGTTTGTACTATGCCTAGCACAAAGAGGACCCGTGGTTTCTGTGTGCTTTTGGATCATAACACAGCTGTTCAGTAAAAACAAGGGCCAGGCAACACACCAGCACCACACCAAGACAGGGCACGTGTTTAACAGAAGGATTTGTATTTTATGGAGCCTTGCTTCTGGCTCCTTTGTTAAGGGTAAGATGAGTTTCATGCTTAAAATAGAAATTCCAGATCTTTGCGATGCATTGAGGCATTTTTTGTCTTATTTTAAAGCACTTATGCTGAGTATCCCTGAATATAAAAGAATCCTCTGAGAAACAAAGCGACTGTTACTCAGAAATCAAATTAGTTTGACAATAGTTCCTTTAAAACCTTAAAAAAATCTCTTACATAATTTGTATTTATCTCAAATGTTCCAAGGATTTCAGTTGTCCCTGGTATGGATTAGATTGGCATTTAAACAGGCAGGCTTCTAACAACCTAAGAAAAGAAAATTGGTTCAAAACAACCAAATAATTTAACTCATATGATCATCCCAACAATCACAGTGCTTAAAAGCCTCTTGTACTTTATTTTTCAGTGTACAAAAGGAAAACACTGGCTAAAATTTTAAAAAATGCTTGGGTTTTTAAAAAGATTTTGGTCAGCTCTCCAGTAAAAGAACATAGATATAACTGTTGGAATTGGAATATATGGAAGATTTTTTTCTAATACTGATTAATACCCCTTCAATACAACAGAATTTCTTTCCCAGTTAAGATCCTTTTCATTAATATTCATTAAAGTAATTTGAAAAACTTACATTTTTAGTTTAAAATGGTTTTGTATAAGTGGGTTTTTTACTCCATCAGTCTCAGAGACTTACAACCAAAAGTCTTTTACTGTCTCTATTTCCTCCTATATGTTCCTCCTTTCTTTGGGGTGAGATAGCTACTGTCCTGTTTCTTCTCACTAAGACTAAATGAGTAACATCTGTGCTGAAAAAGATCCAACACTTTCCAAGTCTCTTCTAAGGAGATAACTGTATTCTTATTTCTCTCTGCTGAGACCAAAACTTTCAATTCTGAGGAAGGGCAGAAAAATGAATTGTCAATCATAAATATTTCTTTGCTTAAGCAATTCTTTTCAGGAGATCTAGTCCATAGAGATGGTAGGAAGCCAAGGGTAACAGGAGATGCACAAATGTACTGGGAAATGTGTGAGAGAGCCAGTGAAGCAATGAAAACCCTTTTTATATTCCAGCATTCTTACCTTCCTCTCATGAGGAAAAAAGCAAACACAGCTTAACTGCATGGTTATTATGTTTGTTATGTATGGCACTTAAACAGCAGAAAACAGACAACAGAGTAAATTTCAGACACATCTGTTCCACCTGCAGATTATTAGATGTTACATGCTACATCACATGTTAGCATTTTCCTTATTTTGCACTGATTAGTGTAATAACCTTTACTTAAAAATCAAAATCAGGGAAAAGCAAGGGAATTCCCAATAGGAATTAATTTTCTTTTTTAATTGACTCTGCCTGTCAGAGGTCCACAGGAGAGAGACTCAGTTCAGGAAACTACTGGACAATAGATAAAGCACTAGTTTTTCTTTTCTGGTGGACAAAAGAAAAATAAAGAGAAGGACAAAAATGGATGTATTCACTTATAACAATGCAGAAGAGATTAGAACAGTCCCTATGGCCTCCTTTCCCACTTTCTCTGTCACTGAAAATAAACCACATTTATTTCTGCAACAATCTCTCACTTTTTACTTAGCCATTCCATGGAAAAAAAAAAAAAAAAAACCACAAGAATTTCAGTTGAAATACCTGTCTGAGATTTGTGGGCATTGGAACAGTAGAGTTTGCATATATTTCTGATTCTCTGAGGTACTGATTCTTACACTGATTAGCCCATAAAGCTTCTATGAATCAACATCTCTCCAGTGGTGTGCTGACACCAGCTAACACTGTAAAAGCGACACTAGAAAACGACACTAGAAAACTACACTAGAAATCAGGAAAGCTCTAATAAGCAATAGTTCACATGGAATTCCCATGTGAGGTCCTTACCACAGAGAGCCAGCTGATTTAAAAATTCTTCTTGCAGATAATGTAGACCAAATTCTGTATCATGAGTGCTCATCACTTATGTCAGAAAAGAAAATCTGCAAAAAAGGAGGGAATAAAATATTTTGTTTCTGACGTTTTCATTGCAGCTTCTTTCTAATTAGAGTACATGTCCTGTTATGGAAAATGTACTAAGATAGTAAGCCATGATCAGAAAATAACATTAGTTTAGAGATGCACAGTCATCAGCTCTCCTTTAGCTATTAAGCCTTCCCATCTGCGCACATTGTAGGGAAGGCAAGGGCCCTGTTTGGAGAGAGTTATTCATTACCATATAAAAGAGAACCTTCCACTGCACCAGCTAATGTTTGAATTTCCTTTAGTGACTTTCTCCTTCAGTAAATCAAACTTTTGCTTCTGATCAGTGCTTTTACCTTGTGTTTCTGAGCAGTCAGTCATGACTACATTCAACAGCTGCCTCATAAATGTTGCCTATTTAACTTATTATAATAAAAACACACATCATAGGGGACTCTCCCCTTTTACAATTATGGACAGCATTCATGTTTAGATAAACCAACAAAACTATCTTCCAGAATTTGTAAAACATTTACAAATGTGAAATATAGGAAAGAAATATTTTAGACTGAACGTAATATGTACATCTGCCAAGGCAAAATGCCACTTCCAAATAAAATTTAAAAAAAGAAAAACCTAAACCCTAAAAGCCCTAAAACTGAAAAAGGGCCAATAATGAGAAGAAAGCTTGGAAGGAAAGCATAGGCAAGGAAGCACGAAAAGAAAATTTTCAAAACACGCTAACACTATCTATCCACTTAGGGTTCCAATAAAAACAGCAAGCTGTTCAATCTTAAACTCTCTGTGTGGAGGTGTTGATACACTTGCCCATACATAGGCATCTAGTAC
Source organism: Alethe diademata (assembly GCA_025584955.1). Lineage (NCBI taxonomy): Eukaryota > Metazoa > Chordata > Aves > Passeriformes > Muscicapidae > Alethe > Alethe diademata. The sequence continues at coordinate 30,127,876 of JANRMJ010000088.1, read as the reverse complement.
CCTTTCAGATGCTTTAGGGCTTTTGGTTTGGCCTTCAGATGAAGTGCTAGAAGAGCAAGGTTCTCCCATTCATCTTGTGTCATATTTCCCAGTTCTTCACAGAGGTCTTGGATACCCTGAGGGCATCTCACATGGTGCTGGACACTTCCATGTAGGCAATGAATTGCATTCAGTGTCTGATTGTTCAGAGCCATTACATAGTCTGACTCTCTGCACATAGTCTAAGATTAAAAGTGTCCAAAACGGATCTAAATAATCTGCTTTTAGGAGCCAAGAACAGGGAGCTGCTCAAAGACTTAATTGTTCCCTTAGTGACTGGAATAACTGAAATATTCTTATTCCTCATGCTGAATTCTTTGACAGAAACCATAAAAACTACTCATTGCCTTATGCAGGCCTAAATCTGTTTCAGTCTTCATTGGAGTCCTCGAATTCTCAAAAAATAGCAGTAAGATAAAATCAGCTTCTTACTCAATTGAAACATAAATATGTTTTTTATGACCAGATTGCTTATTTAAATAAGTTTAATGGGATGCCAATTCCGAATATAAATATTGATCCATGCTATAGAAGTTCACAATAGTCATTAATTAACAATTTTATTAGAGAAGTAGAGTTGGATTTTAATTCATGAGGATGCTAAGAAGGTTGTCAAATGGAAATGATAAAATTTTAATATCTCATTAGTGGAAAAACATTGTGTACTGTGCACTTTTGAAAACTCAAGTGTTCCTCTCATTAGTTAAATTTTTTGTATGAAAGCTTTTCTTCCTAATACCGTCAAAGAATAAGGAAAATAGAACAGTGCCCCAGTCTCCTGCTGGCATTTTCCTATTATCACTAATCCAGGACACCATTACACAGCTACCTCAAAAGCAATAAAGAAAAGCACATCACTGTGTCTGTACCTCTGCACAGTGTTCCTCTTTGCATGGGCTCTGGGTTTCTCTCTAACAAAATAACTCTTTTCAGTGGGCTTTTGCAATGAGGTCTTCTAAAAGCAAGAAGCTTGTCTGATTTTGAATTGTCTTGATGTAGATCAGGAATAAGACTACTTCTCCCATTTTCAAAATGTTTTTAAATTTACCTGTCATAAGATAAACTCTTTGAAGAGTTTTCCCTTATCAGGAGTGGTGAACCAGAAATGACACAGAAAGGTCCCTCGCAGAAATGGCACAACAGCTTTGAACATGCTCATCTTCATGCACCTCTTTTTAGCTTCTAAATTTACTTTATTATCACAAAATTACCAAGTAACTGTCAACAGACTATTGTTTATATTGGATACCTTAAAAAGATTACCTTGATTTTAATCAGCCTCTCATCTCCATCTGAATATTGACTCTGTGCCGATTTCAAAAATAATGAGCACAGAATCACAGAGCTATCATCAAGGTACAGGTTCTGCTCATTTTAATTTCAGGATACTTAGCAGTAACAAAGGATGCTGAAAGACTGCAGAATCTTTTCTTGTTAATAACTGTGTACCAGGAAAACAAGATAATTTTAAAGTTTAAAAGATGGTTTGACATATTGCATGAAATTACAGTGGCTCTGCTATTTTCTTCCTATGCATTTTGACACAAGTAAATAAAAGGCATAAAATAGGTGGTAAGGACTGAATAAAAGGATGTACTTAGCAGGGAAAAAATAAATTCTGAAATGAGAATATAACTTTTTTTTTTTAAGTTAGGGTCCCTGTGTTTATGTAAGTGCCACTTTTGTATTTAAAAAAATAAGAAAACTGGATGATGCAAACAAATGGATTTTGTTCCTTTAAAGGCAACGACTAAAAAACACACATTACCTCAGTCCTCTCTATGCTAACTGAAAATGATGGTTAGAAAAATTGTATGCATACTAATTAGGAAATAACAACTGTTTCACATGAGATATTAGACAGATAAGCAGAGGGTCTATGACAGCCTAAGCTTCACAGGAAAATCTTACTGTAAACTACACTTTGTGTGTAACATAATACATAATTAGAATATAAAAAAATTCCAACTAACAAAACAAGTGACAGGTGTGCACAACTAAGGAGGCATTTAGGTTTAAATTGTTTGAAAAAGAGAGAAGGCATTGCAAATGCACAGGTAGAGTTTACTTGGCTGGTCATAGCTGTCAGTTTGAGACTGCAGAGAAATGCAAGTTGTCTGATGGAGACTGCAGAGAATTGTTTATTTTCCTCAATAAACCATTTTATATGCATGGTATCACACAGTACAGAACATGCATTCATCAGCCAGCAAACTCCCAGCTCTCACAAAACAATTTAACAGGATGCTGCCAACTTGAAATATTAAGAATCTGAAGTCTTTCCCCTCTGCAACCCACTCCAAACAAACAAATAAAGAAAAAAACAAGCAAACAAACACACCTTAGTTCTGATATTTTTTTGCAATTTTTTAAATGAGGTTTTCCAACCAAATAAAAATTTTCACTTTTCTATGGCTCTGTGAAAGCTCCACCCATTGGAAAACTGGCCGCATTAATAAAGGGCAAACTAGAAAGAATTAGCCTTTTTTATTTTATCTTTGTTACTTGTAATAAAAAACTTGATTTTCACAGAAAATACAACTAGATATTTAGAAAGAAAAGTGGCTTTTTCCTTAAACAGCCTGGTCTATAGGCCCAGCTGGCAGAAGCATCCACAGACTTGCCAAACTCTAAACCACAACAAAATTACTGGTTATGCTACCAATTTAGATGCCATTATTTCTGTTGAATGCGCCTAACAAAATTATTCTAAAAGCATGTAATTTTTTAGAATAGTATTTTTAATTCAAACTTCATAACTTCATTGATGCAAGCAATGGTTGGAGCACATAGAACAGGCTGTCTGGATGTTTAACCTGAGCAAAACACAAAACAAAACATATCCACTGTGTGACATTCAAATGTACCACAGGAACTAAAGGTAGGTAAGAACTGACATTGCACTCTGTATGTTACAGGCATTTAAAATTTACCAACTAAATCTCCATGACCAGAATCTATAGAGTTTTATACGAATTTTTTTTATCTATATTCCCTAGAAGATCCCTGCAGGGCTATAAGTTAAGGAAAGAAGAGTCTTGGCATGCCATTTTCTCACTATACAACAAAGTATAGTACTTATAAATGACATATATAGACACCAAGTATTTCACATAAAAAATAACAGAATTGGAAACATACATGCCTGGTTCAATGCACAGATAAATCCAGGTAGCTATCAAACCCCATTACAATTTCTTTTAGGCCCCTTTTAGTAATGATAAGAAATGAAATTGGAACAATGTGTAGAATACCAAAAGGTTATTAAAAAATCATTTATTTTTTCAGTATATTAAAAATACTGTGAGTTAGTTATTCTGAGATATTACAGCTAAAAACCGTGTAGAAGACAATTGCAGATTTGTAAAAAACACTTTTTGGGTTGAGTAATGCTTTTAACAAGCATTTTGTAACTTTCTTTCTTATTATTATTACCATTTTATTGGTCAATTTTGCTGTGGTTCACAAAATTTGAATCACCTCAGAATCATATTTCACACTCAGCTAACTTCAAATATACCTTTAAAATTTCACAAATGTAAGCAGCACTCAGGAGCATACATTTTAATAGGTGTTCTCAAGCTTTTCACCCACCCACCCTTCAACTTTTCCTTTCTTGTGAGAATTAAATGGCATGTCTATGAAAACATGGCAAGTCTGAACTTGGACAAAGCTAGCATTAGAATATTTTTGTTTGTTTTTTGTCTTCTGACTCTGTGAAAGATTTAGAAACACTGTGCAGAGTCACCAGGGCAGGGGAGAGCTGCTCTCAGGACCCTCGTGTTCAATTGCCAAAATCAGTGATTTGAACAAAACTGACTGCAACTGTTGTGTGGACCCTGGTCCCAGGTTCTCTCTCCCTTCTAGTACAGCTTTTCCCTCCTGTTCCCAAGACGAAGTCTGCAGAAGATATAACCACTACACATAGAGAATATAGACACTATAATTTTCATTAACAGTTTTGATCACAAAATTAAGAGATTCTGTAAATATGAAATGATCAGAGTTCAGCTTTCTCAATCACAAAATCAGCCATCCCCCACAAACCACATTTCCATATGTTAATTTACTATTCATTAGAGCAATAAGCATCACTATGTGACTATCTCTAAAATTTACTAAATATACAGATTAAATTGCAGGAAAAATCACATATATTTCACAGACATCTTTAAGACACCTGAAAATTAAATTATTGATCCTAATCTTGGTTTACAGTAATTTAAAAGCATAATTTATTTATTATATCTTTAATCAGAACATATATTGTTTAAGTCTAGCTAAACAATAATTCAAAGAGAAAATGGGAACTACAGTTCAAGAAGTACCTTCACAGTTCATGAGATAATAAAAACTAATATAATACTTTTCTATATACTAGACTTGTCAAAACTGTCACCTGTACACTTATTACCATAATTCAATCAGAAAATCAGAGTGTACCAGCTTCTCACATTTAACAGCTAAATGAGTTCTTTATGGTTTTACACCTCATAATCATGTCAAGAATGTCACAACACTGAAGCTCTTAAGACGAAGGAGAAAGGGACAATTAATATGTAAGAGATCCATCTCCTTTGCATCAAGTAACTGCAGCCTCTAACTTCTTCATGGATCTTATCAGGATATAAAAATAGAACTTTTATTTAAACAGAAAATCTTCAGTTTCTGAATCTGGTAGTTAGGGCACCATCTGGTCTTTCTTTTTCTCTGTTTCTTTACTGGGCTTTCCCCAGGCTCCTTAGAAACTTCCCAGATGTGTGTTTTCTCCAGTTCCCAGCCCTCTCTCTCCAGGGGGCCTAAAATGTCTATCATTACAATCAATCTCATCTGCACTGAGCTGGTGGAGGAAAATGAGGGAAGACTACTCAAGAGAGATCTGTGGCAAATGTTATATTATTTCCTATAACCTGCTTTCTGATAAACTTCTTGTTTGCCAGTCATTTGTCAGATATTCTGTACTTATTGTCACAAGGGACATCCATCTTAACTCAGTTCTTAAGAAAAATTTAGAAGGAAACTGATGCCTGACATTTATTTATACATAATGCTAACATTTATGCCCTGTCATAACTATATTCTTTTTTGGGCTGCTTTCTATTAAATCAACAGTACAAAATGCAGTGATCGCTTTTTTAACCTAATTTACTTTATGTGCTTTTCTCCTAAATTAAATATATGTGACTGCAGACAATTTTCAGAATGGAAGTAAAGATTATACAATATAATTCAAACTGCAGAGGCAAGTGCTAAAATCTGAAGATAAGCTATCCCTTCATCTTGTGATTTGTGAAAACACTACATCATTTCAGACATATATTATGTCATCCCCACAATGTTTCTTGCATATAGTCTGTGTTACCATAATTCTAACCAGATTTAGCAAACAGAAGACTTTAGGATTTCATTCCCCAACACTGCAAATGTATTAATATGTTTATTTTAATCTGTCAGGTCAGAATTCTCTGGCATAATTAAAATGTCCTCAGGTTTCTCTCAATATAACATATTATGTTTAGACATTGGGGTAAAGAGAGAATTTAACCTATACCTAGCAGTTTTCTAAACAGCAATCACAGGCAGTCGTTTTATGCTGAGAAACTTCGTAGGATATTGTCCTACATTCTAGTTTCTCCAACACCAAAACTATTTTAAGATAACACCTGCTCTCTTCAGGCCTGAGGCATGGTCCTGCCATTATGCAGTAAGACAACTCAACAGTGGAGACTGTTCATGTTGAAATTAGATGGCTCCAGAGCATGACTCCACACAGAATCAGAGCAACACAATTAAGAGACCATCGAACTGAGGCAAAGAGGAGGGTGCTTGGATGGGAACACCTTTACCCCCGAAGGAGTCTGACTAGGGGTTGCACAATTTGTCAGTGAGAAACAGTCCTTCAGGGACTTGCTGACTGTGGAATACTAAGTGAGCATATAAATTCTGGGTGATGTTTGCAAAGGAGGCTCTCTGCATGGGAGTCTGGAGACACAGGCCAGAGAAAGCTGGCCATGCAATTCTGAGCTACTCTGGAAATCCCAGCACTAGGGGAAAACATATGTCCTTTGGTTATTCAGGTGACTTGAGACTGCATTTATCTCACTCACTGAGCAATGTATTAAAAAAAAAAAAGCAATAAAAAAGAAGAAGAAGAAGAAGAAGAAGAAGAAGAAGAAGAAGAAGAAGAAGAAG
>JANRMJ010000088.1:30101434-30121545 GCA_025584955.1 Alethe diademata | reverse complement strand
GAAGAAGAAGAAGAAGAAGAAGAAGAAGAAGAAGAAGAAGAAGAAGAAGAAAGAAATCACAAAGATTGCAAAATGAGAACAAGAGGATACCCAGGACTGAAACAGCCTGAAACAGATGTAGGCAGGTAGAGGGGAAGGAGGAGGGGAACTACACAGTAAGACTGTCAGAGCTACTGAAGCAATGAATAAGAAGATGAGGAGGAAGGGGGAAAGAGAAGTTTTAATTGTTCTCAGTAAGCTTTGGCAATCTTCCTGCAGTATAAAAATGCCCAAACTAATTTCCAAATGATTAGTCTAGCTTGTCAGCACTATGTGAGGACACGATGATTACTGAGGACTAATCTATCCTGCTTTTCAGCCTCTATGAGAGTAGACATACCTGAAAAGCATGAATACACACAGTTTTAAATATATCACATTAAAGTATGAAATAAGGCACAGCTTAAATAAAGCTTGACAAATTTATAAACCACATCAGCATGAATTTATCGGCCAACAACCTACATGTCAACTTCTCACAGAACAGCTAATGAAAAAAAAAATCATTGGCATAAAACATTTTAATTTTTTAATAGCAATTTTAAATTGATGGACTCCAGAGCTTTTTCTGTGGTCTTTCGGTTTTGGGGTTTTGTTTGGGTTTTTTAACATCTTCACCTTGTCAGCTGGATTATTTACAACTACAAAAGAAAAGAACCTGACCCTTTCTCCAGACTCTTACCTGGACTCTCATCCTGATGTTAGAATGACAGTTTCAAGACTCAGAACAGAATATCCAAGTTGAAGAATGTAAGGGTTTTCCTCTCTATGAAAAGGATGCTCTTGGTAATTCATTCATTGGAGAATTTCCTTACAAATAACCAGCTATAACAGCCAGCTGCTCAGGGTGATACCAAGGAAGTTAACAAATACTTGTAAAGAAACATTACTAAGCAATTCAAATAGTGGAATCAAAATGAAACTTTCACTAAAAACAATCTTTGCAGAGCTGTTTATTTGTTAGCTACTAGTGGTGTTTTTTTGTAAAGCTGTTCTCTTTCACAAACCCAGAAGGAGACCCATTTGTGTCTTTGCTGTAACAAAAACCAGGACACATACAGTAAGGCAATAATCAGAAACACCAAATTTGCTGTTTTTCTTAGTGTACTCTAGGGAGTGGCCCCCAGTAAGCTCACATAACACAGACACAATACAGGTGAACCAACTTGGGAATGCTACCATTATTTGCTTATCACACATTATGGAATATTTTTTTCTTCTCATCCTAAGGTGATACACATTAAAGTAGAGCATTACGTATATAATTATGCTATTTCACCAGTAGTGTATTCAGTATATAATAACCATGGAAAAAAAAAAGATGGAAAGGCTGTTTCTATAAAAGCATTGACTTTAGACTGCACTTTGGGACTTGAGGCCGTACCTGAGGTCCTGATTTAGATTAAATAGGTACCAAGATCTTCCAGCTTCACCTGATCTCACAAGACCTGCTCCACTTGGATTAATTTGGAAGAATGTACACTCCAAGGAAGGTTGAATGCTTTTTCTAGCAAGAAAGAAAATGGGAATATGTTTTGTCTTCAAAAAAAGAAAGATAATGCCACATTGCTCATCCTCAGAATACCAGGGAATTTAAAAATTATCTAATTCAGAATTAACTCCTTTATTTTATATAAAAACAATATGTTAAATAAAATAAATAATATGAATAAAAGAAATAAATAAAGACATAAAATGAAAACAAAATCATTTGTCCGTCTGAGAAGTATCCAAAAAAAGAAAGATAACACAAACCAGTTGATATTGGTCATGCACCTACACCTTGATAAGAGTAAGAAGCAGCAAGTAATGAAGGTAGCAATGGTCAGGAACACAGATCTCCAGTGAAAGGATTTGAATGATTCATCTTTGAAAGTTTATCAAAGCAGGAAGTTACTGACTATTCAGCATCATCAGTTTTGGTGAATTTTCAGAGAAAAAGGAAAGAAAGGTACCTCTTGACAGAAGTATTAAGGTCTAGTTACTTTGAAGTTGGCATTCCAAGGAATAACATCCATATGCGGACTCAAATTTACGTAAAAAAAAATTTAACCTAATTTTATGTAGACAGCAACATCACATGTCATCTTAAGTTTAGAAGTATGCATTTTGTCCTTCACTGGGACAAAAGCAAAGCATTTTTAAATATTATTGCAATATGTCCCAGGGTGTCTATTCCAAAAATTAGTTCAAATTTGGGGTTGTTTTGGTTTTAACTAGTATTCCTCTTTCCTCCCATTTGCTTTCTTTTTTTCTGGTCAAAAGTAAAAACAGAAATTTGAAATCCCAAAAATACTCAAATGTTATCAGAATTAACCCATATCCCTGAAGCAGCATATTTTGAAGACAATTGCACAATTAAAATCTTTTTAACAGTTATCCCAATATCTAAATTTTTTATTTGCACGTCTGTTAATGTGCATTTAAGTTTGCACAAGGAAAGGTCAAAAATAGATTAGTGCAATCTTTAATTGAAGCAGCATTGACAAACATTCCATCAATTTAGTTGACAATCCCTCTGAGTGGAAAGGGATTTCTTAGAGGGCACTCATTTAAATCCTTCTCACAAGACAATGTAAATGTACAGGAGATGGTTTTTTTCTTCTCTCAGATGAGTTCACCAATCCTTAAAGAAGCCTATAATAAACCAGTAACACTTGCTAGAGTAATTTTTTACCACTTCCTAAGATGACAGACAGCACTGACAAGTTTTAAACTCGGGAGCATGTGATATTGAAGAGGTTGTGCACAAACACAGGATTAAGTCACATTTAGAAAACACAAACACCCATGAGTGTGAGCTAATGAACAGTTTTAGTTGACATTAGATTCATTTTAGATGTATTTCCACAAGGAAACTTTGGCTTCAGCCTGTAAGTAGCCCTGTGTGGGGAGACTTGCAGGACGGTCTCTGCTATGATCACCAGAGATGACCACACGCAGAGTTTCCGTGGGAAGTTCACGAAGCCACTGCTGTCCTAACTCTGAAAATCTTGCACACAGCAAAAAGCAGTATACCTCACACCTTGAGACAGAAATGCAACTTATCAAGAACAATGCAAAATAATCTAACACTAATCAAAACAAAAGGTTTTACAAAAATTTCTTTAATAACTTAGGAAATTGATCACAAAATATACCTATCTCAATGTGATGCCCTTCCAAGCAAAATGTGGCACACCTTCAAAACACAGTACATTTATAATGGAACCCCGTTTGCAACATGAACTTTTCTGAAACTAGTATTATTTTCTACATCATCTTTGTTAAGAAAATTCTGTGCCAAATCCTACTTTTTTTACATTAGTATCAGAAGTAATAATCATTGCAATTATGCAACCATTTAATAAGCCTTCCTCAGAAAACTGCTCCTTGTTGTGAGACTGTCAGTCTACCAATGTTCACATTTGTGATGTAGCATGATAGTGCTGGCCTGAGAACAGAAGACAAAGACATATTGCACAATATGCATTTATTCTCAGTACATACTTTTAAATGTATAGCTGGATGATTTAACACTATGATAATCTCATTCTTATTAATGTAGAGTTGCAATCTGAATTTATGAGACTCATTCATTCACATCCATCAAGCTGCTAAGTCTTTGATCGCCGAAGTGTTTTCTAAAAGAAATCTATTCAGACTAATTTTAAATTTTAATACCAAGGTATATTGCATTAGAAACCTCTCCCAAATATACAATTTTCTTCTCAGTTTAAAATTGCTTGCTCATCCTACATTTTCCTTTGGTTGGCACAATCTACAAAACATTTCTACACATTCAACTCTCAAACAATTGAGACCCACCATGTTTCTAATGCCATACTTTTCCTGATGAGATATCGGAGGTTAGTTCTACCCATGCAAAACACAGAGTGAAAAAGCAGTGCTTGTTTAAATAAAAAACTTATTTTTATTTTTATTCAGAATAGGACACTAATGATATCCAAAAGGGCATGTGTTTTGATCACAATCAAAATAGTTTTTAAAAATTTTTTCTGTTGATCATTGTGGAACCCATCCAGCCCAAAATTGTTCTTCTTTCTCTTAACCCACAGTATCAAAGCTGGCAATGTATATACCAATTTGTAAAACATTTAAGGACATGTTTTTCTTTGTGTATGCACAAAAAGGACTTTCCTAGGTAGAAAATAAGGACATTCATAAAAGTGAAAGCATTCCCCAGATGAGATGGGAGAAAGCTAGTGGGTACACTGCTAAAATGCAGTCAACACAAGCACATGCTAAAAGTAATTGATTTAAACACACTGTTAAATCAGAGCTTGAATTACAATTGCAGAGCCAATTTCCATCTCTTCAGCATTACAATTAATACTGTCAGGCAGCAAGAATTTACTAAAGGGCCCCTGATCCCTTTATTAGCAGCATTTACTGTGGTCCATTGCTCATGCTCAAGTGATAAAATCAGTCATTTATCTGAACAGAATATCACATGTACCATCGCTACACTGAGCCAAAATGTAGGATTATAAAACCACAGCATAGTTTTTGTTGGAAGGGGCCTTAAAGATCATCTAGTTTCAACCCTCTACCATGGGCAGGGATGTCCTTCACCAGACTAGGTTCATTACAAGCATCTGGAAAGTAATTTGTAGAAGGTAGCCACATCAGCACACAAAAGATGCAAAAATGCAAAGAAGGCATTTGAAGCCATCGGTTTCTAAAAAAACTAAGATCTGCTAGGGATCCCCAATGTTACCACTGGGCCCAGCCACATGAAAGCATGGATCAGACACCTGCTGATTCACAGCACATACCAAATAGTACTTTTGTGTGCCTTTCCAGGACTAACTGATTTGAAACCACGTATATTTTATTGCAATACAGAGTTTAAGATTTCAAGATCTATCGAAAATGGTCAGAAAACCAGACAGATCTGGCTGTATATAAGCAAGCTTTTCCTTGCAGGCAGTTAAACAGGCAGTTCAGTGAACGTCGAGAAATGATGTCTCGCTGCCACCTAGAGGCAATCCAGGCATTCTCTTTCTTACCATCAGATAAAACCTTTCCTGGTTCTCATGCTCAAAATGCAGATAGTCTCTATTGAGTTACAAGGATAAAGTAGATTAATCTCAAGTTTGTTAAGCAGGCAATGAAGTAAATCAATGTTCTATGGAATATGGGTATTAGTTAACACTCAGTCAAATATCCAGGTCCTTCTATTGCAAACAGTATCGTTACTAAGCCCAAAGACTGTGACATCCTGCACTACAGGGATCTCCTCCCGAGGCAAAAACTCGGAGGTAAATGTAAGCATGCATATTTTATAAGATACAGGTTAAACTTTGATTAAGAGTATCAAAGATGTAAAATCACATCTAGGAGGTAGAGTTGGACAGTCTGAAACCAGTAACACAGATCCCATCTTTTAGTCTTTAATAAAAGGACAAGAAGTATTTCAAAGCAATCTCCAGAATTTTATTTTCACTATTGCTACGTTAAAATGCTTTCTGACTTCTTGAGTGTTGAAATGTTGCTTGATAAAGTAATTTAAACACACAGCTATGAAGAAACTATAGACATGTTTAAGTAAAAGTCTCTGTTTACATTTATTTCCATAACTTTTATTAATACTATCATTTTAACTGACATTTTCCATGCTGGGTGTCTGCATAGACTAATGGGGAAGTTTTGTTTTTAATATTCAGCCTTCCTCTTTTGATGCAGTTAAGTAAACAATTTGTAAAGAAACTTGACAGAGTTTTGAGGGGATAGTGGCAGAAATGTCCTAAAAAAACTATTAGTTTAGTTGCTGTACTAATAAATTCTAGTACTTCCTAAACTTCAAAAAGGAGCTTTACATTTTCTAGAGAGGCATCACTCACCCTATCTACCTTGGGAAACACTTGAGTTCACCTACATCTAGCCAGGTTCTACAGCCATGAAATAAGCTGTCACTTGGATGTGTCCAGCAGAAATTTTCGAAGAGCAGTTCAGTTCTCCAAAAAGTCTGCCTAGAATGAGTATCAAAGCTCCTAGAAACCAAAAACAAAGGACTGCATTCATAGACCATTGTCATTATGCATGTTCCAGCCAGTTCAGGCAGGATTTTCCATAAAACTATCAAAGAGGTTAGTCAGAGGGTACTGGAAGCCAATCAAGAGTAGGATTACTAGGAAGCATATTCTGAAGTGTCTCAGCTACTTCATTTTTTTTTCACATTTTTTATAATCCTTTTTTTTTTTTTTTTTTAACTCCCAGGTTGTTTCTTTCTTTGCTTTTAAAAAAAAAAAAATCAACGGAAGTTCTCTTTGAAAGTTTAATCCCCATTTGAAACAGACAGGAGCCTGCAGCAAATTTCAGAGACCATGTTGATTTATCCAGGGCACAATGATTATACTGGGACAAGTACAAGTAAGCTCAGTGAAATCATTGTACAGGAACTACATCCATTCTGCATGTGACATTAAGCTTATTTATTAGCTATACAGCTTGTCCCTTTTTAGTGACCTTGTAAAATGGAAGACATGGATGTATCTCAGTTCAAATTCTGTCCTAGAGAGAAGAAGAAACACAAAGCAGAATGGGGAGGAAAACATCCTCCATGAGAAGAGGGCTAAGTGCAAGATAGGAATGATGATTGTGACTGAACTGCAGCCTCTTCACGACAGCATGCTTTGAATACCATCTAACTATATTACTGGTGAGAATACCCAATCTGCATGACAGTCTCATTAAAAATATCCTTCTCATGAAATCTATGTTTTTCACAGCACTGAAAATACACAAGAAACTGTCCTTTCTGCATGGGGAGCTTGAAATGACAGCCACCTCACTGCTGCCAGAACTTTAGCTGCATTTACTCTTCTCTACCTTCAGTCAGGCTGTTGAAGACTTCAGATCCCTGCTTTCCTTATCAGGTACTTTTAATCATATGGCCTAAGCAACCAGCAAGACTGAGACCAGCACTTTGTTCACTTCCTTAGCCTCCCCAAAAGTGAACTGTGACTGCATGTACTGCCTGGTTATTCAGGTACTGATGTGAAAGGCTTTTGACTTTTTCTCTGCAGAAGACAATTCAGCTGACCATAACTTTCTGGATGAGCAGTCTAGAAAGCAAAGGTGTGCTCTCTGTCACCTCTTAAAACATGAGGCACAGAATACAGACCAGATAGCTAAAAAAACAAACAAACAAAAACAAAAACAAAAAAAACCAACCAAACAAAAAAAACCACAAAAACAAAACAAAACAAAAAACCAGAAAACATTGCATTCAAATACCAAACAGCCAGAAAAAGATTGGATAAAGTGCTAGCCAGAAAGATGTTCTGAACTGTGAAAAAGGAAATTATTTTTCATTGTTTGTTTCACACTGTGTTCAGGACAACAGACTATTCCTTCTTTGAAATGATCAGCATTATGTGAAAGAAATATTATTCCATTATCAGTTTATTCCCCTCATGGGAAGAACCCATAAGCCTCTCTAAAACTGACTGTTTGGGTCAGAAGTATGAGGTCATTATATTCTCTGACATTAGAGAGTATTGGTTCATAAAGAGGAATTTCAATGGCAGGATTATCTGTTTATCAGTATATCTTAATACTTGGCATTATCATTGACTTTTCTTCCTGGGGCTTTCCTTCTACAACAGATTTAACAGACTTAATTGTTCACCCCCATATTATACATTATTTTAAGGACTGAACTCAACAGAAATTGCCTCAGCTTTAGTTTCAGATACTTAAGACAATCAGAAAAGTTATTCCATTTTGTTAGAGCTTTTCTCAGATTCCTTGGTACCCTGAGATGGCAGTGGTTCAGTGCCTCTAGGGTTGAGAAGTTAGAGGTAGCAAAAAATCCTCTTGTAAAATATTTATACTTATTCCTTGACTTTGGAGGAAGGGAGCTGCTGCCAGCTATTAGAAGTGTTTAGCTCTTCTCAGGTTACTGGAAGCACTTAAGAAAACTGTTTCTCACTCTTCATTCCTAAAAAAAATCCCATAGAGTTGGATGATACTAACATCCAGAAGCTCAGAATCTCTAGCTGGCAGTGATACAGGATAGCCGGCTTCCTCCCTCTGCACCACCCCAGCTGCTGTATACTTGTATCAGTTGAACCAGCCACAGCATTTGTTGGGCCTTCCATGTAAGAGAAGCTGGAGCATTAATCTAGCAGAAAATTAACTAAAAAAAAAAAAACCAAAAAAACCCCAGGGGTAGGGAGTGTTTTATCTTGGCTTATGGAACTCAGTTGGCTCCCATAAATATCTGACAGGCACCAAGCTGGCATGAGGGAAAGGCAGAACTGTGGAGCCAAGAAGCGGTGAAAAGGCAGAAGAAATTGAGTGAAAACCATCTTTTACATATAACAAAGGTTAAGGTTCCATAGGTGTAGACCCTAAATCCATAGGGGTCACACGCCCCTTTTTCTACAACATATTTTCCTGATCCAGCAGGCATGTCAGTATTTTGTCCACTTGCCTCATTCTTGCATATCTGACAACCAAATAAAGTTACTTGGCACGAAAGGTTCTGGTTATATTTCTGGCATTTCCTCCAGGGACATGTCAGTATTTCAGAATAACACTTTCTCTGCAATTCTGTGCACTTCAGAGAAACAGGAGGATTATATGAATTCAGTTTATTATCAATATGGATCATTAAATTGGTTCCATTTCCATAGCTGCAGAAAAATCAGTCAAGCTAACCTACATGCCATGAAGCTATTACATCAAAAGAAAATTTCCCAATAAGGCTGCATAGAATAGTATTTAGTAATGGTAATTGTAAATGTTAATTAATTTATTTGCTCTCAGACACCATATGAATGTGTGAAGGTTAATAGTGACATTGAGATACAGCTGCTAATCATTGCAAGGTCCTTTCAATTGTAGTCAATAAGCCACTCGCTATCAACTGTTTCCCTAGATATTTCAGGTCCACTATTATTTGGAAAATAACTCTCATACTGTTTGTCTTATTCAAATGAATTCCCCTTAGATTACTATTACATTGAATGGTAATTTTGGACTAAAAGTGAAAAACAAGATATGAAGCTTCAAGAGTGATTTGAAAGGAGAAATGAAGTCCTGGTCATTCCTCAGGGTAGCTGTAACAGCAGTATGTAGATGATAAAAACTGATTTATAAAATATAACTGATCATTAGACATTAATGTGCTATCAACTTTAATGGTCGTTTGTTTTTTTTCAGAGTATTTTCTTTGTGACAAGGTACAGCTGTCAGAGCTTCAACAGATCTTGATTTTTTTTTGGCAGAAAAAAACAACAATCTGCAGTTCACTGAATATTTTCCAAGCATATTCCCAGTTGCCATAGAGGTAGTAGACATTATGGAGAAATTTCAGCTGAAGCAAAAACCAAGCAGTCCTTGGCATTGGAAAAATTATTTTGATACTGTCAAACACTCTAATAAGATCCAAGAGTGAATTACAAAAATTCTGCTTCAAAGGTTTCAAAAATCCTTCTTTGGAATGGATCAGAGGCCTCCAAAATACACAAGTGTTGCAATATGGGCACAAAATAACTTCAGAGCTATGAATGTCTGAGATGTGCCATCATCTGCATCATACAATCTTTGGAGCAGTATCATATGTAGGTCAGAAAGTTGGGCTACCTTCTAGCAGTCAAGTGCAATAAAGTTTTGGATATTTCTGTACTTTGCAAAATGCTTGCTGAGTAATTCTTACAGAACAGTCTGCTCAGTAATCCTGACAGAGTGGGTGCTCAGGACAAGCTGACAGGAGGCTGCTATTTGTGTGAATTAAATGCTCAGATTAGATTCATATATCGATCTTGTTTTTTAACTGAAATAGTCAAATTCCAAGCAGTGTTTAGCTGCAGCTGGTCAGCTGTGTGGCAGAATATTTGCATATGCTCCCAACTGGATGCACGTACAGGCATATCCAACAAGTGCTGTCCAACTCAAAGGAAAATGCAGCTGTTTCCCCCAGTGCATGAAACCTTGGTGTTTACATTCTGTGAATGTTTAGGATTGACAGACTATCTGGACAGCAAGGAAAGGTGGAAAGAAGAAGAAAGCTTGCTTGAACCAAATTCATTTAACAGTTCAAAACATTTCACACTATTTACCCCAGCCTTAATTATAATTGACTCTGAAAGACATATTTTGCACATAAGCATACTGAAGAGATTTAATCTCTTTTAACACTCATGGGCATAAAGATCTTATAATGGGATATCTGTGGAGAGATAACAGTCCCTAAAAGCAAAAACAGAATATATACAAATGCTATAAAAGCCTTATTGTCTCCTCCCAAAAATAAATTCAAGAGAGCTTAAAGGTATTTTTCAATCTAAATGATTCTGTGATGCTAAGATACACAAGCCCTCATTAACATATTTCAAACTCATATAAGGGCCTATAAAATCCCACATATTATATGTAGTACTCCTTCTGACACAATACAAAGCTAGTTACCAGCATTTGGAGTGATGATTCTATTTCTGACTATTTCTGACTCTTGAACTGAATCTTATCTGAATCCTCACCCTTAAAATATATTTTCTTTAGATGATGTGCCTTTACAAGGATGTTGCTCTCAGCCATGTATATTTGTTCCAACCATGCGCATGCATATCAGAACGTAATCTTGGATATAAAAAATAAAACTAAAACTAAAAAGCAAACACCTACAGCGCCTTATTAGCATGAAGTTTTGCCATGGTTTAACATAGCAAGCAGTGAAATACCACACAGCTGCTCACTACTTAACTCCCCTCCACCATCCCAGAGGGATGGGAGACAGAATTGGAGGAGAAAATGTCACATTTGTGAGTTGAGATAAAGAAACAGTTTAATAGGACAGAAAAGAAAGAGGAAATAATAATAGTGATACCAATACTACTAATAATAGGATTAGAATATACAAAGCAAGTGATTCACTATCTGCTGAACAATGCCCAGCCATACCTAACAGTGGCCCTGGACCAGCTTTCATCCTAGTTCATAAACTGAGAGTGCTATTATATGGTATGGAATATCCCTTTGGCCAGGGTGCATCAGCAGGCCTGGCTGCATATTCTACTCCTGGTGGGGCAGGATGAGAAGCTGAAAAGCTCCTCACTCTCTGTAAACATGTCTTAGAAACAACTAAAACATCAGTGTTATCAACATCATTCTCATCTCAATTCCAAAACACAGCACTATACTACTGGGAAGAAAATTAACTCCAATCCTGGCCAGCACTGGGACAGGTCTCCAGTTCCTCTTCATTCAACCAGTAGGTATCAATGAACTCCAAGTTTTCTGCCAGCCAGCTAGACATGTTAAATTATTTCATCTGTCATAACGTCAAGATGTGATACTTTCACCTCAAAATCCAGAAGTATTTTCTTCATAATTATTTCTGTACAGAACCAGCTCAGCCTTTGGCCTTTGTCTCCCTTTTTTTTTTTTCTGAATTGCAGAGCAATTCAACTATCAAATTGCAATAGGTGAGATCTCCTAGAAAAGGTAAGCAATCTCAGTCTAAATCTCTTATATTTATTAACATCTTGTAGCTGGTAGCTATCATTAATAACTAATACAGTAACAGTCAATTGTTAATATTATTTTCAATGGGAAAAATCATATTTCACTTCTGAAAATGTCATCCAGCTATTTCAAATTTTGCTTTTGAGTCAGCTATTCACTTTAATTGTAAAGAAACATTTTGAAGCTGGTCCTGTTACCAGACATTCACATTCTGATAAAGTCATAAAACAATTTTACATTAAAAAATATACTTTTTACAGCTGTTATGCTAGATCTAGTAAAAATGGCACCCCCAAGACTGTTAGGACAAATACAGAGATACCACCTTATTCATAAAAGTAGAATAGAGCATTGCATTTTTAAGTAGGACTCAAATGTATTGCTTGCCAATTTATAAATTTTTACACATCATTTTCCCATGAGAGAGAAATATTATTTTCAATTTTGCAAACAACTAAATAAACATCTCTTTTTCAAGCTTTGTCTCTTTAGACTAGAAAGAACTCCTAGAGCCAAAGTACTAGCCCTGTGCATTAGTGCTTCGGCTGATTTGGCACTTAAGGCTAATGTTGAAGTTATACATAATATCAAGATTCAAATCTGTAAGGAAAAAAAGATGGAATAAGTCGCTTGGGCTCATGGCCATTAGTCTTTCATTTCCTGAGCAAATCTTTTGCAAAATACACTTAAGTCACTTATGGTCTCAGATAGAAAAAGAACAAATATAGAAAGCTATCATCAATTAATATTTGAAAGTGAAACATCTAGATCCTACAAGAGAAAGCAAACACTGATCATAAGTAGTTAATTCAAGGTTTTAAAATAGTAGTGCATTTCATATTAGCATTAAAAGAACACTAGTGCAGTCAGTTGTCCAATAGGAATATTTGTAAATACCGACAATAATTTTAATATTTTGATGAATATTGAATTTTAGAAATCCTCTATTTCCTGAGAATCCTGTTGATTATTTCATGTCTAGGAATCTACTTGCAGCAGAGAGTAGAAAACTTTATTTTCCACCCAGTTCCATTTATTGGTTTATTTGGGGGTGAAATTATTTCTTTGTCCTTGTGCAAGTCACAAGGTGCCTTTGGAACACCATGAAAAATTCTGAGAACAAGGTGCACACAGAGTAGCAAATCATAGGGAAGAAAATATCCAGTGAATCAGACAGTTCTCTCTACCCAGCTTTTCATACTTGGATGCTGGCAGTAATTGCTGACCAGTGCGTTACTGCACTCCTGCCTGATGGCTTTGCAGTGATATACTCCCAATAATCCCAAGAAAGTACAACAGGTGAA
The DNA here is from genome assembly GCA_025584955.1 of Alethe diademata. Lineage (NCBI taxonomy): Eukaryota > Metazoa > Chordata > Aves > Passeriformes > Muscicapidae > Alethe > Alethe diademata. The sequence goes on along the minus strand of JANRMJ010000088.1, from coordinate 30,108,724 downwards.
ATTTTCTATCTTCTTGTGGGGAAAGGAAGTGATATTTATTCTAAATCAATTCTTTAATTACTGGATTTAAAAATGTCTTCACTAATTAGTTCTAGCTACTTGAATGTTCATTTGGGGCTTTCTTTTTCCCCCTAATTATGACAATTTTCTAACCTCATCTTGCTCTGCTATTGTTTGCTAAAATTTAAAAGCGCAGCTGTCACAGAGAAAACTTTGATGCTTTGCAGCCTATTGTAGTTTTGTTTAGTTTCTTCTCCTCAAGAAGGAGTTACATTAATGTCTGAAGCATTCAATGTCAGTTTACTAGTTAGTGTTCACGTAATGAAGCAAAGCACAAAATTCTAGTGGAGGACTTGGTCAGGAGCTACTTCAGAAATGTATTGCTGTCGTAACACAAAAATATTTAAATTAGAACCATTTTCATTTTAAATAAAATATTTCATGCTTCTGGGGGGAAAAATTGAAAACACACAAGTTTTAGATAATAATGATAGTGATAATATATTATGTTGGTTCTAATCTGTATTTTGGAAGATTGGAAAAACTACTGAAAACTTACAAAAAACTCAAATATTTCCTGATTTGGTTTCAAAAGAAAAAAAAGTGTTCATTCTCCATTGAATTACTTTATTAGTAAAACATGTTAATTTAAAACATGTTTTAGTAAAACATGTTCAACCTGCAAGCCTAACATTAAGCATAATGTGTATCTGGATATTGCAGAAACGGAAACAGGCAGAAAAATTACTTGTGATTTGGATAACAGAGCTAAACCTTTCAATTATCCAAGGACAGAAATAAGACTGGAGGTGATTGGGCAGCTCTGCACTGTTATAGAAATGTATGAGAACAGCATGAAGCTGTCAGGGGAGAATTTAGGTGTTTAAGCCTATTCACACTAAACTTGCCTTTCTAATTACCCTCTACTCATGCTAAAGACATAGATGCTGGAATTCCCTGGGCCTGTTTACCATGGGTTGAAAACTAATCCTGCAGTGAAACAAATCTGTGTCTTTAGGATAAAATTTGAAAAGCACCAGAAGAGAAAGCTTTGGAATACTGTTACAGAAATACTAAGCTTGGGATGGAATATGAAAAGAAATCTCTATAAGATTAAGAAATAAAGAGTAGCGATTGTGAGAGCTTGGGAAACTAATCACCCAAACTTGGATGCAATATAAATGCCATCATGAGGAACTGAAGGCTTAGGTAGTCTTGAACCTGCTGTAAGACAGATTTCTTTAATAAATACCCAGTGAACCAATGAAAATTAATGCTGCTTTGGACACGGCTTTAGCAAGAATCAAGGTCTTACAGAACAGCTTTTCATAGAAAATAATCTTGGCTGTAGTGATCATAAACTGAATCAGTCTCTATCAAACTGCAAGACACACAACAAGCCTGCCTATGACTAATTTGGGGGATTTTAGAAAGGAATTAATGAAAGCATGCACAGTGAATTAGGAATGCAAAGCTTTTAAAATATAGAAAGTAAGGAATTACTTTAAATCAAAGAGCAGGCACTATTTAAGGTTTAAATTGCAAGGAAGAAAAAACAAAAGAAGCTAACAGAAAAAGCTTATGAGGCTTACTTCAGTGAATTAGCTGCTTTTGTAGACAGGCAAATCTACCAAAAACAAAGAGAGAGCACTGTTTCTCAGAAGTTACAGTATATTAAAAGAGGAAAATAACTAATTTTTTTTGTGTGAGACTTCATTTACCATTAAAACAGTCAGCACAAATACTTTATAACCAATAAAGGAGCGTGGGGAACAAAAAATGCTACAGTATGCAAATACAGAATTTATTATTAAACAAAACAGAGTTTTACTAGAGATTAACATTACTCTGATCTGATTACAGTTCTGATTCACATATTAAATTCATATTTTGCCTCCATTTTCTATAAAGTTAATGATGAGGACATTAGTGGAGAAATGAGAGAAAATGAAGGTAGTGCATAAGAAATTATGACACCTGAGGGAGAAATAAATGTTAACATTCTTAATACCTCATAAAGCAAAAAAAAAAGGCAGGCTGGATAGTCCATGATGGAATATAGAAATATGAAACTGTCACATGAAATTGACACTCCAATTGCTAGAATTTTTGGAGGCAGTATCTTATAACTGGAGAACAGTAAAAGTAGAACTAAATTCAAAAGAATATGAACAAAGAAAACTCCTGGAACCACTAGATTTAACAGACTTAACAAACTGATTTACAAAAAATACTCAGAACACCATTTGAAGGAAGCATTAAAGGCAGAGAGATAAATAAAAGGCAGTATAAATTATAATGTGGCTTTATCAAAGGTAGATCATCTCAATCCAGTATCTCTTTTCAAAAGTTATCTGCTTTATTAGAAAGAAGAGTATTATTTATCAGATATTTAAATAAGGCATTTGATTCATTCTCCCTGCAGAGAAAGTTTGCTAAAGGTGGAGAAGCCAGGTGGAAATACTCAAATTCTAAAGTAGCTAAACATGTGTGTTTTTAAAGCAGCTAGAGGGATCAACAACTTATACTGACAAGGTAGACGAGGAATGAGGACAGTTTACTTGGAGTCTTTTGAGTCCTGTATAATAAATTGCTAGAAGATCTTCAGGAAAAGTACAGATGAAATTAGCAGACAATATAAAGTTGTACAAGATTATCATTATTACAAAGACCAGGATATCTTATAAAAACATTAAATGACTTATGATTTAACTGACAGAATGAAATATAAATTAATAGTAGGAAAAGCATACTCATAGCACCAGAAGATGACGATGAAAAGTAATAACTAAAGTTATGAATGGGCTAATGAGTTCACAAATGCATGGAGAAATACATTTGTTGTGAAAGGAAGCAAAAAGGCCTAATCAGAAATATTACGTGTGGCTCTAGACAAACTAGTTTCAGTGAAGTTTAACTTCAATTGGAATATCTGCTAAAATGATTAAAATTACTAGAGAAAGCAAAGTGGGGCAATATCAGCATAAGATTAAATGATAATAAGTCAGCTATAAATACATCTTTAAAACAAATTCAGGAGAAGGCATCCAAATAGAGTCATGACAGCCATAAGAAAATTCTATTACCTCAAGACAAAGACTTACGAGTTTATATATAATATTGTATGAGTAGATAGAAGATTTCTTTGTGATAAGAAATCTTGTTCCTCTTACAAGCTTTCCTAGACAGCTATATATGTCTAAGTTACATACACATACAGGACTTATCCAAATCAAGTATCCAGGTGGGCTGGTAATCATCACCAGACAGAATATATAGAAAGAAATTTTTTCCTTATGATGGGTCTTCAGAATTCAGTGTTTGACTTCTGGGTGTTTTTTCTGATTTCATGTTCACCACCACAGCATGCAGCATAGACTAAACATGGATGGGGGTTTCATTTCTCTAACAGAATGTTAGTGCAGTGGACGGGACATAAATGAGCATTCACATTGTCTGAAACCAGTTATATTTGTGCCTTTGCCCTTGTTAAATAAACCTTAATGTTATATGGTAAGGGGAAACATTTCAATACAAGTGGAACATAATAGCATGTTAGCAGACATTTTCAAATCTCACTGAACTGGCTGTCTGCATGGTTGCACACAGCTGTTTCAGGTTGGACATATCACTGAAAGTCACCTTCCTGTGTAATGGTGGAGTGTGAGAAAGAACACTATCCAACTCACCAACATTAGACAGATGATCAAACCTGAATTTCAAACCTGGATACAACTGAAGCAATCCATATATATGCACATATACATGTACATATATATATATATATATATATATGTATATGTGTATGTATATATTCCACATCAAATTAAGGCAAATAAGGGGAATTGGCAAAGGAAAAAAATTGTCAGGAAATTGAGAGGAAAATGAGCAACATTGAATTAATTGAAAATTCACCATCAATATATGGGGAAAAGCTGCATGACTGGCAACAGAGAAAAAGAAAAGACTGAATTATACAAATTTATTTTTTAAGTTATCATTTATGAAACTTTCATTTTATTGTTATTTCGATGCCCTTCCTAGACGTTTCTCACTGTATTTTAAAAAGTATAGTATATAAGGAAACAGTTCTCATTTTGTCTGACAATTTATTATTTATTTAATTTATATATTTAATTTATATATTTAATTTATATATTTAATTTACATATTGAATTTACATATTTAATTTATATATTTAATTTATATATTTGCAAGGGAGATAGAGCAGAATCCTTGGTGAAACAAATGGAATACTTGCAGCAAGTATGTCTAAGTGACAGAACCATGTTGACAGCAAATGGCTTTTGGGACTCAGGAGTATTCTTAAATTTAGGACCTAAGGCAACAAACTCCTTCCCATTCTATCACCAGACAAGTAGCTTATTGGGCTGGAGGGTTAGACACCATGGAGCAAGGTGAACACTCCATAATCCCTAAGTGACCTCTTTATATCTGTCACAAAAGCCATGTGCACATGACCATGCGCAAATGAGGATCCCATGATGTCCCACTATCTGTTACAATGTTAAAACCACTGATTAGGGGATCCATGACAATGCTTAAACCTTAGCTAGCTGCAAAATGGGATGAGAGAGGAAGGGATAATGAATATAATAAAAACAGCTCCCTAAATGGGTGGAATTAATGTGAGGCATTGCTAAATCCAGCTGGGAAATGGGCTGGGACAATACACCAGCTAAGAAACGAAGCCCCCAAGGGAGGAGATTACAAAGACCACTGAAAGAGGGAAAAATACTAGACCAAAAATAAAAAAGGTAAGAATCCTTGAACAGAATCTCAAGAACAGAGAAATGAATTATGGTTGGATACCCAGAACATTCCTAGGCATTCCTATAGCCTCAATTCAAGGTCAGCCTACTGGCATTACATTAAGTCTAAATGAAGCATTCTAGAAAAAAATATAACAGTGAAAAGAAGAAGCATATTTCAACCCCTCAAAAAGGGAGGTAACCACTTCCTCCCACTTACAGAGAAACTGCAGGCCATTAAGTGAGAAAATGTGTAATCGGGCCTGATTGTTCAGGATGTGGAGGCTGATCGGTGGATGGGTGATGATGGCACATACATTTCAACTCCAGTTAGTCCTCAGGGACAACTGATGACATTTTTAATAAATACAGGAGCACAAATTTCAATGGTAACACAAGATGCCAAGAAGCAGGGCATGAGATCCATATGGCAAACAGCTGAGGCCAGCAGCATGAACTGCACAAGTGTTGTGTTTTAAATTGCCAAGGGCAGTTTATGGCTCCCTAATGAGAGGCACATGGCAATTGCTCATTCCACAATTAAAGACCATTATGAATATATTTTAGGTTTTTGTTTTAAATGGACAAACCTGGCACACGGTGACAGGCAGTGCATGTTCCTTTAGCTCAGACAGAAAGAGGGAATCTGCTTTATGGCTATTACACGCAGCCCTTGCACCACCTGACAGAAAAATTACTGACACGTTGCAGTATCCAATCTCTGTTGTGGCATAAAATAGAATTTCTGAAATCACAGCTGGTGTGGAGAAGACAATCATTTTCAGAACCACTTCCAATTATCTCACCTGTCTAGTCAGCTTGGTCACCAAGGTGGCCGAGCAATTGACAATACAGCGCCACTAACAGCTGCTGTACTAAACATTGCAAACTTAACATCTATCTTGCAAGCAGCTGCACACCCCTGGATGGGCAGGGTTCAGTACAAAAAGTTATGTCCTTTATGGATGATCCCTTGAAGGGTAAGATAAAGAAAAGTTTGCTTGGGAAGGAATACAATATGTCTTAACAGATTCTCATAAGGGTATAAACATTTACCCACCACCACTCACTGCGCTTGCTGAACTTCTACAAAAGTCTCATTCCCCCAAGATAAACGACCAATATATCAGTGATATCTGGATTGGTGAAAATTCCCTTGAGATGGTAGGGAAAGCAAGAGGAGTAACATGGCAAGTACTCAAAAAAGCAGAAATTTATATTCCACCCAGAAAATATCACAGACCAAGTAAATTAATATTTTTAGGAACCTGGTGGATAGCAGGTGGTGCAGTGATTCCTTCAGATACCTTACAAAAAATCAGAGATGTAAATGTCCCAATTGAGAAATGAGTTACAATAATTAATGGGAATTTTAGGATATTGGAGGGTGTTTTATAATTTCCAATCCATTATACTCACTCTTTGGTTCCTCCAGCCTGTTCAGATTTTCTCTGTAATAATCTATGTGATCTTGAAAGATTTTAAGTTCTAAATGTAAGTGGGAGCAGTGGAGCTCCTTTTAATATGACATGAAAGTTACTTGGTAATCACACATCAGTCTTCCAAAGCTCTAATCAGAATGTGATGCACAAAAGGCCAACATTTGATGTTTTTTATTGACCTGATGAAACATTTTTAAAAAGGAGGTACTCCTTCTGATGTCAGGAGGGCATCAGCTCAAATTAACTCTACGCTTAAGGACTGATTCATCAGACCTTCCAGTACTTCATTTGCAAACCAAATTGCAGAGTGTACCCCTGCTCTACTGTTAGTCTACTTGCATTAGAAAAATCGGTGTGGAAATCTTGATGTGATTAAATGTCAGTGTAATGAATTTCGTATACTGAAAGACAAAAATGCCAAAATGTCTAAGTTTAAATAAGTGGTCTATAACAGAAGTGAAGAAGGCTGAAGACAAAATTTATGCTGCAACCAATTAATTCAAAAGAAAATTTTACCAGAACAGCTTGGATAGGCAAACACTTTTGATTCTATGATCAGTACAATAGGAAATACAAAGCAAACCAGGATTGTCATATTTCTTGCAGTAATGGGCATTTGAATTCCGTGGGGAGCTGAGAGGGCAAAGTGTATAAAGTCTCTGCATGAGTCCTGCTCATGTATTTTCCCCATCTACAACATGAATTGCTTCATCCAGACTGAGTTGACCTACTGTTCCATAGGAATGAACAGTGATTTGCAGCACTATATTGAACGCCTAGAATAAATCATACAAGTTTTTACTGCTTATTTCACTTCTTTATGAGACAGGGTTTTAGCTACAGGCAGTGACAGAAAAAAAAATGTGAGTCACCAGAATTTTTCAACAGTGTCTGCTGTCTGAGCCATTACCCAAATATAGTTACTACTCAGTAGTTTTGCTATGCTAGTTGATGGAGAGCTAACAACAAAAGAACAAATGTTTCTTAATAGAAGCTTTTCTTTCTTTTGTTGTCATAGTTATGTGTCACGGTGTGACTGGGGTTTGCCAATTTTAATATATTGTTTCTTTTAGGGA
>JANRMJ010000088.1:30087382-30098723 GCA_025584955.1 Alethe diademata | reverse complement strand
CACTAGTAAGGGTACAGGGGAGACGGGGAGATACCATTCTCCGTGCTACATAAACTACATAAGTGAAATACAACATATCTTCAGAGTATCATTGTCAACATTCCAACAAATTAAGTCTTCCCAAAGGCATCCTTAGTCTGCCTTTTCACAAAATCCGTCTGGTAAATATCCTATAACCTTGCTGAGATTTTCAACTGCTGTAAGTATTTCACTATAGTAATATGTATTACAAATTATCAGCATCATACTGATGGTTATAGCATTTAAGATTAGAGAATCTAATTTTTCATTTTGAAAAATAAGCAATATTCAGCCTTAAAACATGTAAAATACAGCAGTTACACCCAAAATAAGCAGACTGAAATGAAAGTTCCTATCAGCCTCTTTATGCCTTTGGATTTTCCATATTTCAGCTGTGAGTATACAGCCACCAGGTACCTTCTCTTCTACAGGTCTTATATTAAGAAAACACCTCAACAATTTGGACTGCAAATGCCTTTCCTTACAATCCCATTCCCATTTTTTTAACCAAACCAATAAACAAGGAAGTAAAAGACCCATTACAATACACTGGATTGACTTAATCTATGTTGAAAGACTAGGAAAAACAGGACTGAGAAACCACTAATAAGCATACGGAGATGTATTGCTTTTCACTTCCAAGATTTCAGTATTTGGCTGAATCTTAATATTTTCCCTGAGCATTCTGGAAAAGATCTAAACAAATGAGAAATTGTCCCTAAATTTTGGATATCAAGTTAAAATTGAGTATGGGAATAGTGATTTGTGCAAAACTTCACAGCAGGTTAGTGAAAGTTGCTTTTTGTTAAAGGGATGTATTAAGTAAAACATGTATACAGAGTTGCATTCATACTTTGACTCATCTTTGATGACATAAATTGAAACTAGACAGGAAAACTATTACTGATAATAATTAGTAAATTTAACAGAATCACTAAATCTGCTAAGTTGGAAGGGACCCACAAGGATCATTGAGTCCAATTCTTAACCCTCCACAGGACAGACCTGAGAGCATTGTCCAAATGCTTCTTGAACTCAGGCTTGGTGCTGTGACAACTTCTGTGGGGAAGTTTATTATTAACTCTAAGATTAAATAATTTATGTATAATAAATACAGTCCAGAATTTGTAATGAGTTGTTGAAACAGAAACATAGTGTTCTTTTTTTTCTGTTCAAGGGAGATCTACTTCCTTGATTTTTGCTAACTCCTGTGTTAGGGCACTGCCACGTAGAAATGGTCAATAACTTTGTAGTCAGCAGTGACCGAAGTCAAAAGCTGAAGTGAAGAAGGGAATTTTTTCAGACATCCTTTGTTAATCACTATAAAGTGCCAAAACGAGAGAAACTCTCTTTTTCATAGCCAGACTAGCATGTTTAAGAGAAAAAAGACAGTTTTCAAACACACAGTCATTAGACAAGATTATTTAGGATTTTTAATGTTTGAGTAAGAGTGCTTTGCTACGCAGGAAAGTGTAAAATGGCAGAGATCTCTTTCAGAAATAGACACTGTGTGAGAGTAAAGCATTGCAGCATAGAAAAAAAATAATGGAAAAAACCAACCTGATGCAACCCATACATGAGGTAAACTTGAATAAACTGATGTTTAAATACACTGGCAAAAGCATTTGTTTTAATATGCGTGTCCTTGACCTGGAGCATGAGGATGTTCAGCATGACTCCAGATTTAAGATTTTTACAGTTCAAATACTATCTCGATAGGAATTTCATCTGACACAGTTATAACTTATATTACAAACACAGAGTTTGGTCACAAAACTCCAGCTATGAAAGTTTGTCTAACTAGCTTCAACATTCCCATCTCTTTTTATAATCATCACCCTCCATTCAGATCCAAAGGAACCCTGGAGACCTATCTTTCCTAGGAGCTAGGATGAGTAATCTTTGTTGATCATGCAGCAGACTCTGTTTAAGTTTCTTGAATTAAAAGGGCAAAGGATGCTGGACTGTTGATCCGCACTAGTAAATCTACCTACCACTCTAGCCCAAGGTACTTCAAGCACTTCTACTGTGTTTAGGAGAGTGGGTTTTTCTTATATTATGGTGGCTTTCTTTGCACCAAGTTGTCTCTGTGCCTTTTTTACAATTTGTTGGTCTTCCTTCTGCATCAGACCTCAGCTGCCAATGTCAAAAGTTATGACCTGCTGCTGTACTTCTCATCTATCTGCAATCAGATGATGCTGACAGCCCTCATAATTTTTAAGTAAAATTTCCTTCTTGGCATCCTTGCCTCTAAAGCCACAGCCAGAACCTGAGCCAAGTTATCAAAAATCAGCTATTTAAAAGGTGTACACAAGCACAGCTCATTTTAGTTGAAACAGGTACACAAGTACTCATACTAACTGTTCAAACAGAAGCACAGAATAATCTCTGAAAGACAGGCCCATTCATCAAAGTATTGACTATAACCAAGCAGCGCTGCTAGAATAGTAAAGTAAAAAAGCAAACCTTTATTTGGAAGCTTCCAGGTATCCTGGTAGTGATGGGGAACACCCAGCACCTGATTTCCACATTTTTATAAAATTAACAAATTAGGACATCTAACAGGTACATCCAATAGGAGATACAGTTGACCCAGTAACCCAGCCCTGGGGCAGCCCCCTTGGAGTTAGTCCAAGGGCTCCTTTGCCCCACTTTTTGTTATTACTTCTCAGATTTTGGTTGGAAAACAAAATGTTCTTCTTATAGGTCCTCTTCTTGACAATAAGACTATGCAATATTTCAAGAGTGTATTTAGAAAGTCAGGTTATTCTAAAATCTAAGAGAAAGGGTAGGAAACGTACTACAGTTAATGAGTTAATAACAAGATATATAACTGTATAATAGCAGTTTACAGAGCTAGGAATATAGGAAAAATGCATAAAATCAAAAGTCTTTTGGGCCTCAAAAGTAATTTCTTTTCTTGGCGCAGCTGACACAGTTACTCTTTTGTCCCAGAAAAGAAATTAACTCCTCCAGTAGTTCACAATACAAAACTGAGCAGATAATGAGAGATATACACATTTCTAATAAAATTGTAATTACTCTTTATTTCCTCTGAAGTGATATGACTTTCTGCATTTTGACCAGTCACATCCCAACGTCAATAATTCAGCACTTCTGCAGCCTGAGAAAGCAGCTGCCCTGAGAAAGGAATCCAGCTATTTAGTCTTCACAATTCTTACCCACTGTTAGCATTTTTTCATTTTTGCAAGGTCTGTCTACAGAGAGAGAAATTATAAATGCTCAGTGAAAGGTAGAAACCAGCCTTCCTGTTAGTTTTACATAATGTTATATTCAAACAGTGTCAGATCAGCTGGAAAACCAAACAAATACAAAACATTATTGGATAAATTATCATATCTTTACATACTATCAAGACAGACATGATTGCTTACATATGGAAAGAGAGAAGGGAGAAGACCAGGTGAAGCCTGAGATAGGTTTGAAATAGACAAATCTTGAATCTGTTCCTTTCAAGTTTGCCAGTATTGGAAAAGGGACCTAGGATTTCAGGAGAACAAAAAGGTAGTTCTTTTCTTCTCTTTGCAACAACTACATACCGGTAATGTTTGGTTTCAGACAAGGAAGTAAATGTCCAACTCCTAAAGGCAGCTTGAGATTCCAGTCATCATTTCAACATTTCCTGTGCAGAAGGGGAGGAGGAAGGGGAGGTGTAAGGATTGTGTGGTTAAGGCAAAATCCTTCAGCTGGCTGAGAGGGGACTACACAGCAACCAAGCCCAGGACAGCTGCCCTTCTCAACCGTGATGGTGTCAGCTGTGTGTGATACAACCACAGCCTGACACGATCATCAGTTTCCTAGAGACCTTGGCATGGGTTATCAGAGACCAACCACAGAGAAATCTGTTAAGGGTTATGGAGCGCTGTTTACTGCTCTTGTGGTTTCAGGCAAATGGACTTTGTGCTTCCATGCATAATTGCACTGATCAAAGGGTTTAAACACTCATGTGCTGAACTAAACTGGTCTTACCTGCTCCGGTATTTTCGCTAACTGTGCATTCCGTGATGGAACAGTAAGAGTCACTAGTTCCCTGACCACTGCTTTTTTCCAGAAAACACATTTTCACATTATCTGAAATTCCAAGCAAGATCCATTCCTGCTGAAGAAATCAAATGCCTAAACACCGACAAAACTGCCTTTTCCTTCCCTGTCACATCTAAGCCAGTTAGAAGGTGTTGTCACCAACACAATTTCTGTCTAGCACAGTTAAATGTTGAGCAGCTTGGTGATGTTTGCATACTTTTTGACATGCTTCTCCATCCCACATGGTTTTTGAAGACTGCATTCTTTAGAATGTTAACATTAGCAAAAGATGTTTCATGTCGAAGAACTTCCCTCAGGACAAGTTAAAGCTTGTTAACTCCTCTAACTTGTTCCTACTATGTTGACATTGACAAATATAAATTCCTACTAGACTTTCAGATTAATTAATTTTTTTCTTGAATGTGTTTTGTAATTACCGACAAATAATTTTCAGGGCTAAATCAATGCCTAAACTAGATGCATTTTCCTCCAGAGAACTGGAACAAATAGTTATTTACACTTCAGCTCTCTAATGGTCTGTTTTAAAGAATGAGTACTTATTTTAATGTTGAGTTCAAAAAAAGAGTAAGACAGCTTCGTGGTTTAGACAGCAGGTTTTCTCCAAGCCATCTTGTATCACTAATTTATTCTGGAATTGGAAAAAATCAACACACTGTGCAGAATTCAGCTACAGTATCACTTGTTTCAATTCAGTTTTATTGAGCAAAACCAAATTATCAGTTTATTTTAAGACTGCATATCAGATATAAGTTTTAAAGAAGCAAATAAATGAACATGAATTGATTTAACTACCTTTTTGGTTAATACATAGTCTGCTAGCTTGCCTCACTCTAATAGTACATGCATACATATCAATAAAAAATTCATTCATCCCAGATCATGAGTATTTTTATTACTAATATTTAATCTTATCCCTTTTCTTAAAAAAAAACCAAAAAAAAAAAAAACCCCACAGATTATTAAAAAATAAAAAGGAAATTTTAAGGCTACAAGAATAACTCCAAGACATTTGAATTGCCTGAAAATTGAGGTTTCTTGTAGTGCTTGGAGGGCTAATTCACTTACTCTTCTCTCCTATGGCTAAATTGAAAACTATAATAATTCTTATCCTAAAATTGCATTTTATGCCATTAGTTCTGCTTTAACCGGTATGCTATAAATAAACATTGACCAAATCTGGCTTCACTTAACTTCACTATTTCCATCACTCTGCCAAACATCCATGCATGCAATCTTCTGCCTTCTGGATTTGGTATGTAAACAAACATGCAAGGAGTTACTATGTTTGGAAAGCTAATGTGGGATAACATTTGAATTTCCTTTGGTGTTGCTTGTTGTTCCCATGAAAAATAATGCAAAATTCTCAAATACTTCTATAAAATATAATCCGGCAGTTATCTGACTCAGGAAAAGGAAAAAAAAAAAAACAGTTTGCTATAAAATTTTGGCTGTATAAAACTCTGCCAGAGAGCCATAACATTGAGAGACATGAAAAGGGACATCAAAAGGGAGAGATAATTCCGATTTCCAGTGGAAGCTATAGCTCCTGGAAGCAAAAGAAGGGATTACAATTCCATAATAAGAGCCTAAATTCATATCTGGCTGATAGAAAAAGCCTGATGGATCATGAATAAGGAAGCATTCTGTGGTTGAAGGGAGGAAACAGTATGAGAGAAAGATGGACATTTGACAGAAGAATATATTGCTATTCTTCTGTATTGTAATAGATACCATGCAATAATTTAAAGAATCCTTTTAATCCCCTACAGATTCCATTGACCTACCAAAGCTATATCCTCACTTCAAGCTCCAAGAAAAATCAAAGGTTTTTATGGAGTTTTTGGACTTGCTTTTATATACAAGACTTTTCTTCTTGTACAGATCACCCACAGCAGAGGTAACAGGTGTCTGTAAAATTGGGTTGCTTATCAGAAAAGCATTCAAACAAACTTCACATAATTTGAGAATGAATTTGTTCACTTCTAGTCCTGGTAAGTATGTGTCAGCTTGAAAATGCTGTTTTTGTTTGGCCAAGCTGACTCAGGTTGCATGCACATGGTTATATGGAAATTATGCTTTATACTAGTCTCCCCGTTTCCAGAGAGAGATTTTACTTATTTTGCTCCCACTGGAAAGATTCCAAAGTAAATACCATTCTTTCTGCAATTCTTATTGAAAATGTGATGACTGTTGCATTGCAAACTATCCCACTGGAACCTTGTAAGACATCTGGCATTCAGGTGATTTTGTGTGGATACCCATTATTGCAATCCAAATTTAAAATCATCTGGCATTACCACTTTGCTACAAATTTCCCACTTCAGCTGTATCATACAGTTACAGAATAATGTAAGCTGGAAGGGATCTTTGGAGGTCATGTAAGCCAACCTACAAACACACACAAAATCAAGAAGAGAGACATTGTCTCAGGACAGCCTGTTTCACTGTTTCATAGCTTTACAAAAGGGTTGAGCTTCACAAAAACCTGGTTGTGGGTGTTACAGAAACCAGCATTCTGTAGTTGGATAAAGGTAATACATAAGTCTGGTAATAAGAAGTACTAAATTTAGCTTATTTTTTTTAATAACCTATTGAATTTCTTCATGTCTGAATCTGTCTGTAATTCACAATGAGAGGAAAAAGTCCAATGTAAATAGTGTTCGTATTGACACCTCTCAAAGAGAATACAGAGAATTTTCACCTGCCTACATACATATAGAATCATGAAATATGCTAAATTTGAAAGGACCTATCAGGGTCAGCAAGTTCAACTCCTGGACCTCCACAGGATACCCCAAGATTTACTCCATGTGCCCAAGAGTATTATCCAAATACTTCTTGAACTCAGAGAGGCTTGGTGCTGTGACCACTTCCCTGGGGAGCCTTTTTCAGTGCCCAACACTCTCTGTGTGAAAAACCTTTTCCTGATATCCAACCTAAATGTCCCCCAACTCAGCTTCATGCCATTTCCTTGAGTCCTGTCTCCGGTCACAAGAGTGACAAGATTAGTACTTGCCCCTCTGCATCCCCTCATGAGAATGCTGAAGACAGAGATGAGGTGACCCTTCAGTCTCCTCTTCTCCAGGTTGAACAGACCAAGAGACCTCAGCCACTCATATGGCTTCTTCTGAAGATCCTTCACTATCTTTGTTGCCCACGTTTGAACACTCTCTAATAATTTAATACCTTTCTTATATTGCGTGACCCAAAACTGCCCCCAGCACTCAAGATGAAGCTGCCTCAGTGCAGAGCAGAGCAGGACAATCCCCTCCCTTGCCTGGCTGGCAATGCTGTGCCTGATGCACCCCAGGACAGGGTTGGCCCTCCTGGCTGCCAGGGTACAATGACTCACGTTCAACTTGCCACCAACCAGGACCTCCAAGTCCCTTTCTACAGCACTGCTCTCCAGCCTCTCCTTCCCCATTCTATGCTCACAGCCAGGGTTGCCTTGTCCCAGGTGCAGAATTTGGCACTTACCCTTGTTAAACTTCATATGGTTGGTGATTGCCCATCTCTCTAATTTGTCCAGGTCTCTCTTGACCTTGAGACTCCCAATTTAGTGTTGTTGGCAAACTTACTTAGTATTCCTTCAAGTCCTGCATCCAAGTTGTTAGTGAAATGACTTTTTTACAAGAACCACTAAAGAGTAAATTGGAACTTATAATAAATTGAATTATACATACAAGGGCAGAAAAAATACATACTTGGAGAAAGAATATATGACACCCAGAAAAAGGCTTTCATGTCCCTTTAAAGAATGTGCTGTATCTTAGTTTTCTTGTGATTGTCATTTGCTTCTATGCAAGAAATGTGGGTCTTGTGAAATACTCTGTTATTTGAGTATCAGAAATATTTCTTTTAAATATATCGCAGAAAAAACCTACTGAAGGAGGACATAAACTATCCAAATGAAGGAAAAAAAGATAGTTTATTTACATACTTTTCAGCTGCCTGTAATGTTTTTAGTTAAGTCACTTTAGACTTAATTAAATTTAAATTAGTTCTATTTATCAGACAGAATGGAAGTGCTTAATACTGATGTTTGGCTATACTGTACTATAAAAAAGAAGTTTTATCAATCCCAAATAAGCACAAGGACGCAGGCTGTGGATGCTAATGCATAATTTTGGCGTGTTGTGATTTTGCAAGCTGGTTTGCAAGGCACTGTAGGAACCAAAATTCTCGGTAAATAAGATTTTCGCTGCCCCAACTTCTACCTCTTCTTCCATCAGAAAGGACTAAGTATATCGAAAAACATTTTCGTTTCTGAGGAAAAACACAAAGAATGTATAATCATTGAAGAAAACACTCTTTTACTCTTTCATTTATAAAGTGATGCAAAAAATTCAGCATATATGTAGCATGTCCTTGGCTAAGAATGAACACATATTTTCTCCTCACCTGGTAACCTGGGATCTATCTACATCATTCTGCCTTCAATATAAAACAGGGTTCTCAATGGTAAACTAAAAACTGGAAGAAATACTGGAACTATTTTTTTCTAAAATATTTCTAATTAGAGGAAAACACGCTGAAGAAGTCTGAGACCTCTATCATTTCAATAACCTGGTTTGAAATATGAGCTCAAAAGTACTTGAATCAGTAAAAGAAAAAATGCAGCATGACAGCAAAAATGAATAGCAAGTGGGGTGCACACACTGTCTTTGCTGACAGAGTATGTGTAAAGATCAATTCCATTTTAGGTGTGTGTGAACCTTTGATCTACAAGTTCATCCCATCAAAGGACAACAGGATTTCTCCTGGCATTCACTGTCTTCTAAAGCGACATAGGCACTACATAGTTATGCCGTAAACCACGCTCTGGCTCAGGATACTTATATGCTACCAGGATCTTTTTGGCTACAATTCTTCCACAATTCTGACACTTAGTTTGACAGAGATTTTAAACAAACAAACACCGAACAAAGCAAATTTGCAAAGCAAGGAGCCTTAAATATTTTGGTTCCTAAAACCGGAGCTTAATCTAGGTACGACATAATGTGTACATATGTTAAAAGAAAGAATGTTGAGAAATAGAAGATAGATTAATAGACTATAAAGGACAAAGTTTTGAGCCATCCAAAGATTTTGTAACAAATTACAATATCTTTGCAAACAACCTTAAACAGGGACCCAACTGCTAAAGCTTTCTAAGAAATTCCTTAGTTCTCAACATAATTTTAAAGACATCACGAATTATTGTGCACTTTATGTGAGTAGGAACAAATTAATATCACTATTAAACCTGCTTCCCAAGCAGATGAATGTGCAAACACTGCTGGTGAGATCACTTTATGTATGCAAATTTAAAATCCATTTTACTTTAATTGTCAAGCACATGACTTTGAAACTCACTTTTTGCAAACTGTCATGCCAATAAAGCTGAACTACATAAATTTAGATTGAAAGTGAACAAAAAGGGAACACACAAAAAATTCTATAATTTTAAAATATGAATGACCTTTAAAGTCTGCTGCTACCAGAAAAAATTCAGTCATCTGTGTCCTCTTAAAAGTCATGACCTTAAAGGGAAACTGAGAAATTTCCAGTTGGCTATTCATTGTTCCCAAAAATGGTGCTGTATTATAAACATTGTAAAATGCATACATTGATGCAGCTAGTTTATAACTCCATCAGGTGTAATGCTCTTAGCGTCATGCTGCTAATGCATAAGGCACAGTGCACTTCTTCTTCCTTAAAATTTTCATTGGTAGTTTATATTCCTCAAGCACTTTTTAAACTTGATATCACACTACACCTCTGAAAATCCATAATAAACTTTACTGTGTCATTGCAATTGATATGCAGGCATACTGCATATAGCCAGCAGTAAATTTTTGCATCTAAGGATCTTCTCAGGCAATCTGTATATTTGTCAAAAGACATATTTAGAACCCAATTTTTTTCATATTCAGGGGTATAGGCTCTAGAGTATAGTATACATAATTTCATACCTATTTGGTACACAGAAATATGAAATGCAGATTTATGGATATAGACAGTGTTTCACTCTAGATATTCATGAATGTAATGCACACACATCCAGAAATAAATTCGCAAATCCTGGCTCCCTTGATGCTGTTGGCAGAATTCTTATTGATGCCCACAAGGCCTAGTTTTCACCTGTGATTACTGGCCAGTAGATAATGTTTCCATTAGCTCAAATTACAAAAAGACTGAGGAGTCATCTAATTCTTAAACAACTTAGTATTTTGAGGAGTCTGTGTTTTCTTTCTGACTGCAAATTTTAAAAGTTCTCTTTTGTAGCTCAGTTGAAAGTCTCTGGAGCCTAGGTGTATTTGCAACTCAGCATTCCTTTAGTTCCCAGTAAATAAAAATGTACCCATTTAGATGCTCATCAATATTCAAAATAACTTAAAAAGGTAGCCAACTTCTATCACGGCCCGAAGAGCAAGTAGTTCCCCAGATAGTCATTTCTGAGTCCTAATGTTATACACGTGTTATCCCATTGGTAGTAGAGTAACTAGTAATAATGTATGCATAAACCATATCACATTTGCACCAGATTATTCCTATAGAGATGTACTCTGCTTCTTTGATCACTAAGTATGCAGCCACACACGCAAAAGAAACAACCCTCAGAAAACTTTAAATACATAAAATCAAGTATGGGTTGAATACACAGATTGAATATATACTACAGCTCTGTCTTTTTGTTCCTCCATTTTCATAAAATAACGTGAGTTTAAACCAGTGATATCAGCTCCATTTTTCAAACTTTTTACACTTTGGGGATATTCAAGACATATAGACTTCTTTCTAACACTGAGTAATACTCCTGTCCCCGAAATATTAGTTCTTGTGTCCCACATTACTTCCAGCTGTGATGTCCCTGGTTTTGTACTCCTTATAGTGCCAATCCTGATAAATTGACAGTTGACTGAAGTCAAATTTAAATTACAACATACTTCGTTCACAGTCAGAGAGAATTTTTTTCCTGAATGTTCCACTTGTATTATAGTATTACTTCAGTTCTTCATTTTCTATAATTCTTCACTGATCCTTGACCCACAGAACTCTTACAGAGACGATAATTTTCACTTCCACTTTTGCAAATACTCCTGAGAGTGTGCAAACATTTAAATATCATTACTGAACCTTTACCTAATCCAGTTACAATTTCAGACCAATAGGGGTTAATCTGATTCTGTCCTGGATTTTTTGTTTGGTTGGTTTTGCTTTTGAAAGAATGTGCAACTCATTCCTCTACAAATGCTGTACTAGAACTATAAGC
>JANRMJ010000088.1:30030346-30045329 GCA_025584955.1 Alethe diademata | reverse complement strand
TTTTTTTTTTCCTTTAGCAGCAAACATAAGGTATATTGCTCAATTTAACCTTTATATTTGGCTTGTGTGAAAGTCTTAAGAATTATGCAATGTCATAATTACATAGACCCTAATATAATTCTGTTGTCTCAATTAGATTTTACAATGCTGAGTTTTCTTGCCAGATTTGTGGGTACCTAATGTAGCTCTGAACTTTCCAATGGCCTTTTATTAACTCCTTGCAACCACCTATTCTCTAGGGCTCGTGTTCCCCTTAAAAGTCATATCCTGTAACAGGAAAAAAATTGTGTGCAACTGTTTACAGCTCATCCTTCTGGTCCCCCACAAGATTTTAGTGAATCTCAACAACAGCAGAAGTTCTTGTTCCTACATTCTCCCATCTTTGGAGTTTGCTTGTTTATTCCTTTCATGTTCCAGCATCACTCAGTGCTAAGTCAGTGGAGATCAGCTTTTTCTGGTGAGGCTAGAGAAACAACCTTTCTATGCAGGGGAGGGAGCTAATGGAAATAAAGAGAAAAAATATCTATATTAAAATACTAAATTAATTAGTAGGTATCTGAAATAAATAACTTGAATTCAGCATTGTCAGCACAAAAAATAGCTTATGTTACCTAAATGAAGCAATTTAGCTGATCTACAGACTTTCTGGAGTCAAAAGAAAGAAGGTCTTTCCTTGTGCAGTTTGGGAGACACCATAAATCACCCACCAAATCAGCCTTTTTCTGCCCAGTGAAGGCAGAGACCAATGTTGCTAGCTGGTGAATTTAGCTCTCAACAACTGGTAGTGGTGAGACACCCTTCACTTCAACTCTAAGGATACTGAAGAGGAGGGGAATTGTGGAACTTAATGGTGGAACAAGAATCACAGATGTAGGAGGCTTGAGGCAATGCTACTGGATACTTAAAAGAATTCCTTTTGGACATGTCTTTGAAGTACAGACTGCTCCACACTCCAGCCTCATTGGTGACGTACATAGGGAACAGTCCCTACCAGTACTCTATGTTCATATGCAGAGGGAAAACCCAAATGCACATGGCTGCTCTCCCCTGATTTAGCAAGCACTGAAAGTTTGAGAATGACTCTCTGTGTGTTCCAGATAGGTTTAGAGACCACAGAGTAGCAGCAACATTTGGTTACAGTGAAGAATCATTCACTTGCCTACCCACATACCAAAAAAGTACTGATACTCCATCATCTCTAAGGTCTGAGAGCTAGATTTCATAGCAAATACATATATCTAACACCTGATCTCATTTTCACTATTATAACAGAATTCAATAGCAGTCACTCTCATAAGCTTTAATTCTTGTTTTTCTAGAATTGCAGCATATTGATCCTCCATTTTAGGCATCTGTGGAAGTAAGTATGATACACTGCACCGAAACAGTGCAGAAAAATTCACCACACTGTAGAGACAAGTGGTCTCAACATTGTTATTTTATGTCATTAAAGGCTATTAACCAAGAAGAAACAAAAAAGAATAGTCATCTTCCTTTCACTAATTATGTCATGAGCACAAAATTTAAAACGCAAGACAACAAAGGCTCCTGAAATATTAGCTATTTTTGATACGAGATTAGACTTTAATATCTCTCAGATGTTCAATTTTCATATGATAACTAAGTTCATAATAGATATATGCCTTCAGTCCTAACTGCAATATCCTATTACACTAATGACATCATTGCTAGTTACACAGAAGATACTATTAATACATTATTATTGTCTTACAGATCATCATTCATGTGCAAATCAATTTGCTTGAACCCAGTTAAAAAACATTTAGGATTTAAACATCACTACTTTAATGAGGAACATAGACACAAGATCTTTCCCCAAAAAATCAATGTCGAATTTGTTTGTGGAAAGAGCAGAGAGTGATTAACTGCAGACATATTCTTGAAAATAAATTGCTCTAGCTTAGGACAAAGACATCTTTCTCTTTCTTGTAGGCTCTCTTTCAATTATGTTGTTTCTTTTATCTGACATGAGTTCCTGAGGAAAAGGTTTTGTCCACTTGTATATACTACTTTGAATCCATGATAATGTTTTTCTTTGGGACAGGGAGGCTTAGGTGAATTAGAAAAGAGTATTTGAAAGGGGTTCCCTCTCCCACTCACTATACCTCCCTGCTTCTTCACTCTAACTTCAAGTTTCAGGCTGCTTACCCAAAACTAATTTCAGGTAAGTTCACATCTTGCCAATCACTGCTGTAATTCTCTCTCAGCCAGGATAACCTTTTTTGAAGTCACAACTTACCATGGAGCATGACAGCATGTGGCAGCATGACACTGTAGACTACCAGGAGGCACTGTGGAAAAATAGGAGGAAATTTATAATGGAAACTACTCGGTCCTGTGGACTTGCCATTCACACCAGACATGGTTAGGGTTTGTCTGTTTATTCATTTTGGATTTTTCCTCAAGAACAGAACACTCATCTGTGTCTGAAGAACATTAAATGGTTCCTGGAACACTTCTGCCAGTGTTTCATCCAAGAGGAATCAACTTCACTCACTTTGAGACTGCTCCAGGATGCAAAGTAAAATGCAGTAGGTGGGAATAGTCAGCAGATTGATCTAAAAAGAACACACCAATATGCACTGGCACACTGGCATCTGCTCAGTCCTTGAACACCAAACTTCCTCCTACTCAGATGCATTCATGCTCCTGACCAGTAACTTTTGTTTAAATCCAAACCTTAATATTAGATTCCTTTTCAGCCAGGCATTGTAATTCAGCTCTGTGACTCAGGACCAGGCCAGCCGGGAGTGGGAAATGAAATAATCAGGACAGTGCAATTGAGTAACCCAGAAAAGAACTTTTATAATAGCAGCAGTGCCAACAAAAGTACATAAACCAAACACAGTATAGGGCAACCTCAAAAGACCCCAACAATGGGGTGAACAGAACCTTATATAATCTTACCTGAGGGGTAGGAAACCAAAGAACAATGAGAATCAAAAACATTATCATATATGGGATAGGCTGCTAACCAATCAAAACTCATAACTAAGAACCTTATACGGAACTACCTTATTAACATAACTGCATGCAGAACTCCAAGCTTCTCACCCTAACTGAACCCAGTGTCTCCCTTCTTAGCATCCCACTTCCTAAGGCCTAAAGCTGATGCCTTTGTTGTTGACGAAGGCTGGCCTGTCGTCCACCCCAACTAGTTGAATTCCCGCAGCCAGGCATTGTCTTTTTATGTGTATAATTTTATAACCATTCAAACTACAAATGAATCCATTCTGAGTTGGATCTTCTGAGTGCTGCCACACAATAAATACTAGGTAACAAACATGTAGCTGTTTCACACCAGAGACCCTTTTTAAAAAGGGAATTTAAAGTTAAATCATTTGCACTCAGTGCTGATTTATGGCAGTGTAAGGATACTTACACAATTTTCTTTCTAAATATGTTTTCCAATAGAACATTATGTTTACTTAACTCAGGGTAATATATCCCTATATTGATAGTCTCAGTCTCTGTCTGCAGAAACACAGGATCCTTGCAGTCATTCCTTCCAACACAGCAAGGCCTGTTCTGTTCAAATAGTTATACAGCTCAGCTATCAGAAGTTTCTAGGTCACTTTGGACACATTTAAGTGGTAAAGCTTGTGGAAACAATGGAACTTGTACTGTGGCAACATCATAGCGAAAAAGCTCAGCTACTGCAGCATTCAGTATTTTGGCATTCCAAAGTCAAAACTTGATTTAGAATGTCAGACATAACAAAGTCAGCAGATGTGTCTTGGCTGGTATGAAGGCTTTAAGAAAAGACTAGAAAAAGAAAGAAACAGGTTCCCTATGGCACCTCCAATAAATACTGAACTTTGCTCCAAGAGTGAAAGCCCTTCCAGACAGAGATCCTGAATGTAGGTATCTAAAAAGTCACCTAACCTTACATTGAAGAAAACAGTCTAAATGGAGAGCAGACTGGATGGAGAAAGAACACAGATGCAGACA
Organism: Alethe diademata; assembly: GCA_025584955.1. Taxonomy (NCBI): domain Eukaryota; kingdom Metazoa; phylum Chordata; class Aves; order Passeriformes; family Muscicapidae; genus Alethe; species Alethe diademata. The sequence continues at coordinate 30,041,357 of JANRMJ010000088.1, read as the reverse complement.
ATTACTTGATAAACAATAATGTTAACACTTATTCACCTAATCTCCCTGGTTCACTATTTGGGAGTTTAGCTATATCCATATTTTGCACTAAAACTGCACAGCACATAGAAAGCACCTCGGTGTAGGATGCAAGCTGTGAGCCTGCATTATTATATTGTCCAATTAGATAATATAGACTACAAATGATACGAGGCTTTGATTTGGTTTGTTTTTTTTAAATTAAGTGCAAAAATAATTGGGGAAGGTAGTAACCAGTGTACCACGTGCTTCATGTTATGTGAGCAATTGAGAGCTGTTAGCCTTTTAATATGTAACTAACGTACAGACTGTACATTTGAAGGCTTACAGAAAGAGACGATGTTTAGATTGCAGAAGTGGTAATCTACAGAACAGTGCACTGCTTAAATACATATCCTTGAAGTCTCCTTGTACTGCAGCGTCCTCTGCAGGTGAATTTCCCAAGCGCGCCGCAGCCCTCGGGGCAGCGCTGCTCTGCAGTTCCCGCGCGTCGCCGCTGCGGGGCGCCCGCTCACCGCGGCACCGGCGCAACGCGCTGGGAGCGGCAGGGGCGGCCGCGGGCAGGGAAATTCCCAAAGTCTTGGAGAACCCGAAACAAAAATAAACCGGCTCTCTAAATCAGCATCACGTTCCTACCACGTGTGCTTCAAATTTGAAATCATCCTCTCTCCCTCTCCCCGACTTTGCGATAATCAAAACCAACGGAAAACAATGAGCCAGAACTGTTTCCAACTAAAATTAATTTCAGACTTGAATTCTAGCTCTGTGTTTATTATACAAGCACTCCTAAGCTTCACTTTACAAGAAGAATTGTTAACACTGTATTAACTGGTCTGAAAAGTTACCTTGTGTGTTGTGGTTCATCTGTGTTGCAGTAAAAAATCTAAAAAGATTCATTCTGCCTAGAATATATATGCATATATAAAGAGAGAAATCCGAAGCATCTTAAGGCTGGATGGAATTACCTGCAGTATTAAAAAAGATGTGTTAATTAAGGTCAAACTCAGAACTCATACACCCATATGTACATACATACACACATACGTACACAGAGACCAAAAAAAGCAATAGTTATCTTACCTTCTGAAAGCTCAAAGGCCATAGAGAAGGAGAATAAATTTCAACTGTACACAAACTGAGCTCAAAAGTGTTAAATCTTCTTCATCTTTCCTTGTTCAAACAGCCACTATGTTAAGTCTAGTCATCATCTACCTCTCTCTAGCATGATTGCAACAACACCCTTCAACAAAATCTTTTTAGGTCCAACAAAAGAAATCACAGATCCTGGCCTGGGACTTGCAGGTGCACAGGTGGCTGTTGTTGCTAGAGTTCTCTATAGGGGGTTAGACGGGCACCAAGAATTATTTCAATGGTATTCAATGTGCTGATACAGGTGTGAATAATACCTTCTACAACGCACACACAAAAAAGTATGACCTCAGGAGGAGCATACTGCTTTTAAAATTATCCTAGGAAATATTCCCTTCCAGCCAGGCACCACAAGGACCCTGACAACCCAGTTACCAGGTACCAGCACAACATTACTTGTTAACTCTGCCCCTGAGCAGACTTTCTAAGTTATGGTCAAAATCAAGTGTCACAGCTGCAGACCCCAGGTGGGCCCTCTCTGTAAACTATTCTGTAAGACTAATAGCACTGACATATTAGGTTAATGTGCCTAGTTTGGCAATAAATGTAATTTCACCTGAGTTAACTTCTTGCAGTATCAAAAAGTTTACAAAGTCTATCATAGAGTGGTGAATGAGTCTGAATGGCAGTATCCCCTTTCACATTTGAGGGTTTTCACTAAAGATAATCTCCATGTTCTTCACAGACACGTATTTCCTTAGAATATATATCTTTGCATTTCCTCATAACACTTTACTGACAAAGCCTTGGGGTTTTGATTTGATTTAAATTTTATGATTGACTGCATTCCTCTGCCTCCTTGGATACCAGAGTTCAGCTTTTCTGAGAAAGTGAACTGAAGTTAACCAATTTAAAACCAGCTACCTGAAGCTGAGAACTGAATTTTTTGTTTGGTTTTTGTTTGTTTGTTTGGGAGTTTTCATTGGGTTTGTTTGGGTTGGGTTTTTTTTTTTTTTTTTGTGGTGGTGGGTTTGGGGTTCTTTTTGGGAGTGTGTTAACGGAGTTTATTAAATTTAGCATTATTTTCATTACAAAATCTGTGTCAGGATTTTATCTTATTTTAATGAGTTCAGAGTCACTTTTATGCACCATTTGCTCAACCCCTTCAGATTCTTATGTAAGTGTAATCAGCCTTTTTCCTTTGCATTAACAATATAACTTCAGTTTATGCATAGAAAAAACACCGTAGATGGAATCAAAAATTCATGGAGGCTCACTTGCTAAATACATACAGAGAGTACAAATATATTGTCATATGTACATGTAGGCAGCTTAAGTAAAATACAAGAAAGAGCACAGATGAAATACAAGCAAAGTAGCTAGACTAATACTAGCATATATCACCCACATTCACATCTAATGTCTAAATGGTGAAAGTAAACATCATGTTTAATCTAGCACGAGTTTATCCTCTCTTTTGAAGATCTACTTGCAGTGTCACGTCCTTTCCAGAAAAAGCTATTGTAACAAGCAGCTTGGCTGCAGTGCAAGTATGGCATCATCTAACCCAGCGTTTTACAAGACTGGGAAGCAAGCAGACTGCAACACAGCCAGAGCCCTGCATTCCTCTGCACACCTGGTTGCACCGCCTGCCTGGGCCTGGAGACAGGGCAGAAAGCTGCACAGGGTGGCAGGACCAGTCAAGTGCTGTGCTCTGTATTTCCATAGATGAGTGAGTCAGCCAGGCACCATGCAAAGATAACAGAACTTGGAGAGACAAGGAATTATAGGATGAGTGAAGTCTGGAGTTGCCAAAATGGGATCATTTTGCTCTGTACCATGCCCTCACTGGCCTCATATTGCTTTTTCTTCTGCTGTGTTACCGCTTGCTCTGGGAAACTGATCTAGCTACGCTTTTTCCCCCCTGAAGTTGCTTCTAGTCATATCAGTTTCTGTATCTGGCATATCAAATGTCTGTGCTAACACAAAGTGAGAACAGCTTTCCCAGGATGGGGCTTGGATTGGTTTAAGTAACACTGGGAAGCTGCACATTGAGGGGTAGAAAGGGATACACAGAAACAGAAGCAGAAAAAGCTAATTTTGCTAAGAAAAAGAAATTCAAATTCAAATATTTTTCATTAAAATGTCTAATAATTCTGCAGAAAGGATGGACTGCTTTGCATCCTATTTTGGATGTGTGAAACTTGTCATCTGAGAAGTCATTTCTTCTTAAAACCGACCAATTTCTATTCATTTATATCTTCATATTTTAGGATTGAAAACTTACTAGACTATCCAACATTAGGATGATGACTGTAAAAAGTACATTGTTTGAAGACAGAAACTTTTTGTCAGGCTCATGAATGAATCTGCTAATAAGTATTATTTTGAAACATAACTACAGCATTTTTAAAACCTACATGTGACAGCTTTGCAGCTGCAAACATTCTCAGCTTCCATGTATGCATTGCAAGCTGTGCACACAGAGGCATACAATGTACTGAAGGACTTGAAATTTGGCTGATATTATTCCACTGGAAAAAAAAAAATTCCTGAATAAATCCTAGAAATACCAATGGGGGGGCAGGGGGGGGAAAGAAACCTAAAAAGCTCACCTCATTTTCTAAAAACATATTTTTTTTTTCCCCACTAAAATAGACTATTTTTTTTCTATACCTAAAATAGGCTATAGTCAACTGGTACAAGTACATGGAGTTTCCTATTATACAATGAATCTGTTGAGATAATAAGTACCAGCTGGATCTATCCCCAACAGCAATAACAGTATGTAGAGCAGGATTATAATGTAACAGATTGTGAAACAGAAGTGATGGTTTCACTTATTAAAAGGCCCTTATGTTAGTTAATACAGTAAAAGAAAAGAGTTCTGCTAGTACACAATGCTTCTAGCAAGGCCTTTATGGTAATACAGTAAATTATTTCAAAGGTGAATTCTCCAAAAATATTACCCATGAACATTTTATGAGCTTTATTACACATGCACTTATATGCAAATGTGGGCCCACTGCTGAATGAAGCAGAGTCCCTAGTGACAGAGGACATTGGAAAAGGCTGATGTACCAAATGCTGCCTTCACCTCAGCCTATTCCAGCAAGTCTGGCCTTCAGGATCCTCATTTGCCAGAGATCACGGGGAAAATCTGTAGCAAGGAAGCTGTATCCTTGGTAGGAGATGATGAAGTCAAGAAATACTTGGGCAGCCTGGATTTGCAGAAGTCTATGGGCTTTGATGTCCTACAAGTCCATGTTGACCTGCAAGTGCTGAGAGAGCAGGTAGATGTCATCACAAGGCCACTTCTGATAATCTGATCATGGCAACTAGGGGAAGTACTCAAAAACTGAAGAATATCCCTCCTGTCTCCAAGAACAAGGACTCCAGGAACTACACTCCAGTCAGCATCACCCTGGCAGTGTGATGGAGTAGCAATTTCCAGAAATCATTTCCAGGCATATATCAAAGGCAAGAATGTTCAAGGGGTTGTCAATCTCACATCTATCGAGGGACATAATGCTTGACACCAAGGAGATAAACTTCTACAATAAAATGACCAGTCTGATAGATGGAAGGAGAGCAGTGGATATTATTTACCTGGACAACAGTAAGGTTTTTGACATTGTCTCACATAAGAATCTCACAGGCAAGCTGAACAAGCAATGAGAGGGACTGAAAACTGGCTGAACATCCTGGGCCAGAGGATGGAAATTAAAGGAAATCTAGCTGAAGAGCAAGAACAAGCAGTGTATCCTTAGGGTCAGCACTCCTGTATAACGTTTTCAGGAATGGTTTGGATGGTGGGGTAGAGTGTGTCCTCAGCAGGTTTGCTGGTGACACTGAACTGGGAGTAGTGGATGATATGACGGAGGGTTGCGCTGCCATCCAGAGGGACTTGGACATTCTGGAGAGATTGGCTGCCAGGAACCTCACAAAGTTCAATAAGGGTAAGTCCTGCATCTGGAGAGGAACAACTGTATGCACCAATGTATGTTGATGGCTGCTCAGGTGGAAAGCAGCTTTCAGGAAAAGGTCCTGGGGGGTCCCCATAGACATCGAGTTGATCACAAACCAGCAATGTGCATTGGCAGTAAAGGATAGTGGATTCCTGGACTGCATTAGGAGTGTTGACAACAGGTGTCCCCTCTTCTCAGCACTTGTGAGGTAATACCTGGAGTTCTGGCATCCCCAGTGTAAGACATGGACATGTTAGAGAAGCTCCAGTGATGGATCACTAAGATAACTACAGGAATGGGACATTTTTCCTACTTTTCCTTTCCTTAGGAAGGGTTCAGAGTGGCTGTTTTTTCTATGATTCTATGCTTGGCCTGGAGAAGTTTCAAGGTGGATCACATATATGTGTACATATATCTGGAGGGAGGGTGTAAAGGTGACAGAGCCAGGCTCTTTTCAGTGATGCCCAGTGACAGGACCAGAGATAATGGGCACAAACTGGAAGTAAAGAACTATATGAACACAAGGAAATGCTTTTTTTTTAATGCTGTGAGGGTGAGTGAGCACTGGCTGAGGTTGCCTGGAGCAGTATAGTCTCCCTCCTTGGAGACATTCAAAAGCCATTTGGACATGGCCCTGGGCAACTGGCTGTAGGTGATCATGCTTGAGCAGGTGAGTTAAACCAGTGACCTCCAGAAGTCCCTTCCAGCCTCAGCCATTCTGTGATTCTGTGAAAACTTACACATGCTATGCCTTGCAAATGTTACATACTTTTAGCAGGCAAGAACATGTGCACAGGCAAAGTTAAACATAATGCACGAGGAGTTGGCAAGAAGAGACACAGAAAACCATTCCAGATGTCAAGTAGCTTAAAGGCAGATCTGTGTTCAGCAATGAGTAAAAATGCAAACAGTTTAAATTACTTGAGAAGGAAAATTTTTGTTTAAATCTCTCATGAACTGAGTTTGTTTCTTCTTTTAGGCTTTCCAAAAGTTATTCTGCTGAGCAGCATTTACCCTTGATTTTGAAATCTTTAGAGCTATCCTAGTTTTTTGACAGATTTTGAAGTTGTGTTTAGCTACAGCTCTTGTTACCTTCCAGAGCAAAGATTTTTTGTCTTGCTATTGGCAACTCCTAATACATCACTGTTTCTATGTGTCTTCCACTACTAAAATATATTTGCAGTTTTAGATTTTTCATCTAAAGGCAATGACCAAGTAGTCAAGTGGAACATCAGCTTGGAAGCATAGCTAGTGGGAATAATTGGCCTGTTTGCCAAGTGTCTGCATACCAGTCCCCATCCAAGATGGCCTGCTGACCGCCAAGAAAATTCAGTCACACACTTGTTGCTGATATTTCAAGTTGAAAAGAGCCACCAGCTGTCAGCTTGAATGATTTTGTTTTTCTAAACAAGGCTCACAGCATTTGGTGCATGGTTTTTCCAAAAAACTCCAGGACCAGTTTTACTTCCCAGTACTGATATTATGAAAAAACAGCTTAAAACAGGCTTCTTAATAGCATGTTTTGCAGAAGACAATTGCTCCCCCAAGGATTTAGTAATTTCTGAAGAAAATCCATAAATTTTCATTATTTTAGTGATGTGTTTAAGATATTAATGTCCATTCCTGAATAAAAAAAATTTATTCACTATATTGTACTCATATACAACTCTCATCTCTTTGAAATGTGACATCACACCTGGGATATATAGTCAGTATTCTGTTGATGTATAAAAAATTGCACAGAAAAGCTTATTGGGCTTGAAATGTCAGAAAATCCATGCAGGAAACAAAAATTTCTTTCTCACTCTGCAGTTGGTGTCTCATTTTTAAGTTGTCTTTTGATACTGGTACAGTAACAGCACCTGACATTGATGCCTACTGTAACCAAAAAGTTCTAACATTCAAACACTCAGAAGTGCTACATCCATAAACTTATAATGGAAAGTTAATATAACTGAAATAAGTTTACAGAGACAAATATTTCATTCCAGAAAAAAGACCTCAGTTCTAGAGATTACTTACTGGCTAGTGACGATGTTTTCCTGCGATAAAAGTATATTTTTGATGCAATAAGGTTTGTTCACATACACAGAAGTTCCTGTAAGCCCTGAAAAGAAAAATTTCATTCACTCACCTCACATCACAGGTTTTGTCTTCAGAGTAACAACCTTCAAATGTAAACAGGAATACATGTGCTCCCAAAACTTGGGCTTGAAGGCAGACTACTCAAAATGGAATAATAAAGATACTGAAGTTGGATTATTTATAATATTTTAAGTAGGATTAGACAGGACAAAGCATCACCATCTCGACTCTTCCATTCTCCTTGGAACATGCTAGCCATTGCCAGGAACTCAGGGCTGCCTCACGATCAAAGAGGCTGAAAAAAGAGAAGAGAGACAAAAAACTCTCCTGCAATTTCAGCATATCTGAAATTTACTCCATAGTTAATATAGCTCTTCAATACACGAGTAGTTACCATGTGTGGATACCATACCATTTTCTAAAATTTGGCTGCTTTTTTTAGTCTTTTTCCTGCCTTAGGAGAAGATTCTCTTTTTAATTTTCTTTACAAAACTGCTACTGCAAAATTGAAGGATTTTGGAGCAGTACCTTCAGGCAAAATACCTTCTCCACAACTAAGTAATCACCTCAGCATTTTTTAGGCAGAGACATGCAGCACTGTAGCTAATGGAGAAACCCAAACAAGCTTTTCAGGCCTTACCAGAAGAAGTGCAGTTCTGCAGAGCCAGCCCAGGAGGTCTCCAGCACACGCTGACACTCACCCCTCAGCCTTGCCTCGTACATAAAGAGGAATAATCTGTAATGCATAAATACAGAATGCTCATAAAGCATTTCCAGGTTAGCTTAGCTCTCCCCGAAAGAGCTCGGCCCACATATGCAAGGTACCAAACACTTAAGCTGCAAATCTTGCAGGAAAGACAAAACAGACGTGGGAAGCATTGCTGCCCATTAGCAGCAGGCACACAAGCACATCCTCAGAGCAGTCCAGATCTCATTGCTAAAGTTCCAGCAATTACAGTCCTTCACCTGCCTTCCTCATCATCCTGCCTTTCCCTTCCCTAATTTCTACTCTGACTATATGCAATTATACCATCGATCTGTAGTATTCACATGGTCCTGTTGGAGCACATTGCAATACTCAGGCACAAAATGGTATCAGGAATATTAGGAATACTGCCTTGATTTCCCCATTTCTCTCTGCCACTTTTTAAAACACAATATCCCAATGCCTTGTTATCTCATCCATATTATTCTCCAGATGTTTTTTAGGTGTCTTAAAAAGGTAGCAGATTTTTTGGGTACAGGTAAGGTCCTGATATTTTGTCAATATATAATTATCATAGGTCAGTTTGGGTTCAAAGGGACCTTTAAAGGTCTTCTAGTCCAACGCCCCCTGCAGTGAGCAGGGACATCTTCAACCAGATCAGGTTGCTCAGAGCTCTATTCAACCTGACCTTGAATGTTTTCACAGATAGGGCATCTACCACCTCTGGCTAGGTCTTAGATGTTCCAGTGTTTCACCACCCTCATTGTAATACATTTCTTCCTTATATCTAGCCAGAATCTATCCCTTTTTTAGTTTAAAATCATTACTCCTTCACTCTTACCACTACAAGTCCTGTTAAAAAGTTTCAGCGCTGAAAGGCCACAGTAAGGTCCTCCTGAAGCCTTCTCTTCTCCAGGTTGAACAATCCCAACTCCTTCAGTCTCCCATCATAGCAGAGGTGTTCCTTCCTTGTTATTATATTTGTGGCCCTCCTCTGAAGCCACTCCAATATGTCCATGTATTTCCTGCTGAGGGCTCCAAAACTGAAGCCAGGTCTGCATTAGAGTGCAGTAGAGGAATAGAATCATTTGATCTGGCCACTAGGTGTGTCAGGCAGGACTTGCCCTTGCTGAAGCCACGGTGGCTGTCCCAAATCACCTCCCTGTCCTCTATGTGCCTTAACATAGCTTGTAGGAGCATCTGTTCCATGATCTTGAGTAAATCAGCCTTCTCCTTGTCCCTTGTTACCCATTTGCCAGCTTTGCTCATCATGGGGAGGACGCTTTCTTTGATCTTCCTTTCTAGCTGTCTACCTATATGTGGATCATCTCTGTAAAGCTTCAAGTGCTCCAGTGTAGCCAGCAGATCTCAGAGCAACAGGCTGAGAGCTCTCGCCAGCACCTTGTCCCTCTAACCTCAGCGTTATATCCCACATCTTGTCACATGTAGTCCCGGTATTATCTCCCTCCTCCTTCAAGACTAGCTTAAAGCTCTGTCACTGAGTCCCACTAGCTCATGAGGAAAGACCTCTCTTCCCCCTTAAAGAAATGTGAATCCCATCTGACACCAGAATGTCTGATGCTGTGTAGACCACCTCATTATCAAAAAATCCAAAACTGTTAGTAGCACCAGTCATGGAGCCATGTTTTAATGGTAGGGCCCTGTTTCATCCCATGTAGCTGCCTGAAACTGGAAAGATAGAGAAAAGAACCACCTGTGCTCCGATTCCTTACCAACCATGCCAAAGCCCTGAAGTCTCTTCTGGTTGCCCTTGGACTACACATTGCAACTCCATCAGCACTCACACTGAACAGCAATAATAGGTAGCAGTTCAAGGTTGGGAAGCTTCCTGGTGATGTCCTTAACCTGTATCCCAGGGGACTAGGCCTTGGCAACACCTGCACTGTACACTACAGTCAGAGGAGACCATAAATATGCCAAATATACTGTGCTTGCCTCAAGCCTTGTTTGCCCCAGCCCCCTACTCATCTGTAAATATGTGTAGGTGGCTTATTACTTATTGCATCTGAGATGAAAGGGAGACCCAAAACCAGCTCAAGGTAATGATCAGCAGGCAGGATCAGCCTGTCAACTTAAAAATATAAGTTCTCATTATGAATACAGGTAATTTGATTTTAAAGAACAAGATTCCAGAACTGTTTTATTCAGGTATTAATTTTTTATTACATAATTTTAAGTAGTAATTTTCTCATATTATTTTTATGCCTTATTTTTTAAATTGTATTTTGTTCTTTGTATTAGTTTGAGCTAAATTTATCACTCATTTATGACAAGAAATGAGACATGTAAAATAAAATATCTAATCTCATCTGACTGATGTTTCTAGCACTAATGGCTAGGGAAAGAATTGCTCTCACCCTGTCTTGCAAAACCAACTGCTTTCAAGGCTTTATTTGTGGGTATTACACATGTTCTGCATGCTTCTTGTTTGGCCAGAATGTGAGTATACCTAAAGATTACTGAGTGAAAGTCAGATTAGTATGATGTCTGTTCTGTGGTTTGCACCAAAGCTCTTCCTTGTACATTTTTCTCCTTGGAATGAAATACGCCATCTTGTAGCAAAAAGCTGCAAGTGCTAAGGTCATTTTTTTGGGCTGGGCAAAAGTTGAAGATTGAAGTAAGCATTCAATTTGTTCAAATCCTCCAGACCATTATACCAATATCTGTCTTAGTCAATTTATCACTATTTTTCTTTCTTAAGTATGTATGAAGAGGTCAGTAACTTTAACTGAACTCTCATCTTTGAGAAATCCAATTTATTCTAATAAGAATAAATGCTATGTCATCAACATGCAGTATTCTGCAAGAACATATTTTTAGCGGTTTTGTGAAAGGTATTGATTTGGTACACCTGGCCAATTCCATGTTTCTAAAATCCCAGCACATTTCATTTATAAAATAATATTTCGGAAAAAAGGTGACCTTCACAGAGCAAGCAGTGTTTTTTAAACTATTTAAGCGTGCATCTATAATTTAAGAAATCTGCCGAGAACTGGGTTGTTTTTTGTGGGTTTTTGGTTGTTTGGTTTGGTTTTTGGTTGGTTTTTTTTTGTTTGTTTGTTTTTTGTTTTTTTTTTAACCTTGGCAATGGAGAGCATGCTTTCAGAAAGAAAAAAGCCAAGAG
>JANRMJ010000088.1:30016851-30028522 GCA_025584955.1 Alethe diademata | reverse complement strand
ATAACACTGAAACCAAGGGCGAGCTTACAAGTATGAAAGGAATAAAGGCTGATTCTGCTGATGCTACATAAACATCACTAAATGCCTGATTTCAGTTAAAATGCAAACTCAGAAACCTCAATGACCCTAAAGCTGAAATGAAAAATTCAAACAGTACTTAGGTGAATAAAAAACAAAGTAGAAAAAGTACTAAGAGCAAATGATGCAATGTGACACCCCAGCAGCTTAGAGGTCAGCAGTGATCTAAAAAGATGCAGAGCAGGCCACACTTATTTCAGGGAGAACTCACTGCACTCAAATGAAAAAGAAATCTTGCAAAACAAAGGCTGTAATTAGAAACTTAAATCAAAGACTAGTAGTTGCAAAGACACCAAAATAATGTCTGCATTAGATCCAGGTGATTTAAACAAAATTGGCAATAGTACCTACAGGACACTTACTGACCTCTGCAAGCCTTAGTCCAATTCCTTACTGGAAAAGTGTGATATTAACTGCCTAAACACAGCACTCCAGCTACTCAGGAACTATCAGAATTTGCAAACTGCTGCATTCTAGCTGAAATGGCAATGTTACATGCCACTTAACATGCCACATCAGAAGAAACAGGATGTATCCAAGTTACTCCTTAACTGAGGCAGCTCTACAGTATAAGCAACCAAGAACTGGACACAATCTTCAGTGAATTACAGAAGACCCATGACATTTCAAAGATATTAAATGTGTGACAGGCCAGTTTTCATAAGAAGTATTAAAGGAGCAAAACACAAAGCTACACCAAAAAAGAATGCCTATGCACATCACTCTGGAAAGCCAACTGCTTTAAAAGCAAGTGCCAGAATGGAAACATCCCAACCAAATGTTGTAATCATGGAATATTCTGAGCTGGAATGGAACCACTATGACCATCAAAGTTCAATTCCTGACCCTGCACAGGAGAGCCCTCAGAGTCACACCGTGTGCCAGAGAGCATTGCCCAAACACTTCTTGAACTCTGGCACCTTGGTGCTGTGCCCACTTCCCTGGGGAGCCTGTAATACACAACGTGGAGGCACTTCAGTCCTGTACAGGTCTTCAACTGTATTCTGTAAAGAAGCATGTATTTATAGACGATGCATACTGGTTAAACATGAAAAGCAGAAAAAATGTGATTTACAAAAAAAGAATAGTTCGACTAAATAGTCCTTTCAATTATACAACAGACCACTCCGCCTTGTAAGATTACTGTTTTTATTTGAGAAGTCTGGCCAGAACCATAGCTGCTCTCTTAGTTTTCCTCCTCCCCACCTCCCTTCATTGGTCCTCAACCACACTCCATTTCTATCTGACAAAGACTTCAGTACATAAAAAAACAAATACTTTGTATTCATCAGATCATAACAAAGTAAGAGTTATGCTATGAATATATTATGGACACTATACAGAAACATGAACAATCCAGCTTTCATGCAGCAATTGAGAAAAGGGCTATATACATGCAGACAAAGAACTGGAGTCTGAATTTATCCTCTCTGGGTACAATCCTTTCAAGCTTTCTGAGCACTAAAGTGCTGCCTCCTTCCATTGTTTCTGAGGACTGCACACAAAACACTTTGGGAGGAAGGAAATGGGTGGTGCTGTGTTCTACAAAGGAGCAAAGAGAAGCTGTGTGAGAAAGCTGCTCATACAAGCAACAGGAAGAGGTTAACAGGGAGGGAGAATTATGCATCTAAAAAACAAGGGAGGCATGAGAAAGAGGAAAAGCACGTATGTGCTGGGAAGAGGAGAAGCAGCAAAGTGCACCCTTTCATAGTCAACAAAGCACTTAAAACATGAATGAATTGTTGAATCATATTCAAGAGCAATAAATAAGCCATATCAACATGAATTTCGGTAAAGTCTCTGTTATGAGCTTCTCATAAATACTATGACTGACTTGCCAAAGGAACTTCACATGGACCAAGGCATAGCACGCAAAATTTCAGGAAGCTTGGCGATTCTGCCAACATTAATTGAACATAAACCAAAACTCAACATTCTTTAGAAAATTTTATGTTCAGCCTTAATGACAGAAAGACTTCTGTCAGTTTCAGGGCTGTTCAGCCTAAACATTGCACTGTGCTACCACCTCCTCTCAGGGAGCTACAGGAAACAGAACCCCAGGTTTCCTTGGAAGTTGCATTTCACAGGTTTTCTTTTTCTCCTCTAAAAAGGCACAGATTTTCTCAAAGTACAGTGCCAGAACTTGAATAAAATTCTTCAGCCAAGTTCTCCCCTGACATTACCTAGAGTGAAATATTCACTTATTTCAAAGGTTACCCAAGACACACACACGGGTAACAATATGTCATCAGCAACAGTAAGAAATAAAACAAAAACAAATTTTTTGAGTAATCAGGAAAACCTAGACTCTCCTCTAACCCAAACCAAAATAAGCAAAGGAAACAAAGATTGACAAATTACTATATTGGAGGATGGAGAAGAAAAATCAAAATGGACAGAAGCCAATCTGAATTAGACCTTTTCATTGACACAAGAAGCCAAAGATTCTTCAACTGAATAAATATCTTGAAACAAAAATGAGTCTGCAGTGCCACTATATGGCCAAGAAAGAACAGAGCTCAGAAATAATCCATCTATAGCTATGTACTATAGCTACTAGTCATGAAAGAGCTAGTATTTGATACCACTGACTGAATAACAAGACCTAGTGAAGCTGTCACATGACAAGCTACACCAGCAGACTGAAGCATTCCAAACATATAAGAAATGTGGTGGGGACAAACAAGTCATCAGTCTGACCTAATAAAACCTTGAGAACACATCTCAAAATAGAAAATTGTTTATAGATCCTGGAGAAAATACAGAAAGGAATAAAATGTAAGGTAGGGGCAATATTGAGTAAAATCAACCATCTACCTGCACGGGAGGGAATAAACTATGTGCTGTAAGCATGGAAGGATCAGTTTGGAGAGGGACTACTGCTGGAGTTTTTGATGATCAGATTATTACCTTAATAATGAAGAACAATCATCGTACCACAAATGGTTGAGACTACAATGTTGGAAGAGACTGACAACAGATCAGAATATTGTAAGAGGAGAATGTGATGACAAGATAATCACAGTGACAAAGCTAGAATAAAATTCAGATCAAGATTCAGATCATGCTTCATTTTAAGCAGCATTTTTAAACATCTACATTAAAAGAAAAAAACCAGAAACAACGAAATAAACACAACAAAAAGCCCCAAACAACCTCCACAAGATGCAGAGTGTATATAGAAGTTTCCATTCTACCTGTCCCGCTTAAGTTTGACTTATTCTGACAGGACAGATAGGAAGAACATATGGTAAAGGTACAAGAAAGGAGAAGGGAAGACAGCTGCTAAGTCCAAAGAACATTTTTACATTAAAAAATCACATACACATATAAACCAGCATATGGAGGCTCATTACCTACTGACAACCAGAGGAATGGATCCATCTCCCAAGTAAGAAATGCAGCAACAGCACTATCTCTCCTTAAGAGCAAAATGTGTATCAAGGCCGTCTGAGGGTTCCTGGGACAGTCAAACCAGAACAAACCCAGTTCTAAACTGATGTTGGAAGTAGGGCCTCAGTGTGGAAGGCTGCTTTATATCAGTGCAATTTCCTGCATTTTACTTGGACTCTGACCAAAGACACCGAGGCAGAAGAGACATCCTGGGCCTCAAAGCCCACCTTCTCTTAGGCACAGATGAGAGCATCTTACTTGTTACAGAAAACTCAATAAAACTAGTTTAAAATTACTCATATTTTTCTGGTTATGAGAAAAGCCTCAAAACATATTGAATACAGCATCTAGGTAATTTATCTCTGCCACACCTACTGACCCTGGCACAAGTGGCAAATTCATCCTGGAACTGAATCAGAAGATTAACAATTGTGTGTCAAAACAGTTTGGTAGTTATTGAGAAAGCATTTTAAACATCACTACTCCAGTGGAAGTTTCACTGAAAAAAATTACTTTAAATAATGCTGCACTGGCTTCTTTTCCAGTGCAGACATCCCAGCTAAGAAAATGGATGCTGCAATAGTATATATTGGGTTTTTTCCTATACATATACACATATAAAATGGGGTTTATATATATGTTTTTATATACATACACAAAGGATTTCATTGTCAGCAAGTACAACATTGCTGCCAAGAAAATAATCCTCCTTTAAGACATTAGACTATCTAGGCAAACAATATGCCTTTAAGGATCAACCAAATAAAGAAAATCCAAATTAATTCTCCAAACTGAAAGAAGACTGAGCATGTCAAGCCACCAAGTAAAAAGCTGAGGGAGCTATGAGTCTACACTTAACACAAACTTAAGTTTAAACACAGAGCCAAGACTCATTTCTCCACAAAGAATGCAGACTGTGAGTAGGTGTGTAGAGTGTCACTGTATAAATTTAATCCCAGGAAAATCCAATGAGAATAGTTTAAGATTATGCTGTTGGTGGTTGCCAGCAGTTGAATATCTTCAACTAATTCCTACATACTCACCACATATAAGCAAAAGAGAACTTTAAAGGTTTTTGCATTCTTGTAAAAACTCTGTATTTTCATTTATCACATTTTCAGTGGAAAACAGAAATAATGGATTGCACATCAGCAATAAACCTACTTTCACTCCCAGCCTTCTGTCAAAGCATGCCATTTTTAGAGACAAGACTGTAAAGCTTACTTAAAGGACAATCTAGAGATAGGGGACCAAAATTATATTAATCATCTCACATGGCTGCTGTCTCCTGAGGGGGTCAATTTTCAGAGTAATTTTAACAACGGTCATATTTTCTTCAATGGATCTGTGTTATTTAATTTATGTTAGAGAGTCTGTTGCTGCTACATAGGCTTTATTCACAGAAGTACTTTTAATGTTTCATTTCGCATCAAGGAATACATAAATATTAATACTTGCAATTAAATCATTACTTGAATTCTCTAGAGTTGATTTTCTTTCAACTATGCAACAATCCATATGAGACAACCTGGAAATTTATTGCATTTCCTACTAGTGTTGAAGAAAATAGAGGGCTTTTGGTTTTGTTTCTTTTTTAAAACAAAACCTGTTCCTCACCTTAGGTTGACCAAATATTTGAGTCTCAGATATACAGATGTAAAACATGCATGCTCCTCCAAGATGAATCCATTAAAGCAGTACCCTCAATACTTCAGCTTTTACAGATTCATGCTGACTCCACTGTACAATATGCTGCATAATGGAGTAACCTCTGCCTCAGTAAGTTTCAGTTAAAAAAAAAAAGGCCATAAAAGCAAACAGGTAATTGAATGACATTTCTTCAAACACATACAAAAACATTCTTAGATTTCTGTGTCCTTTCTATTTTGTTGAATGCAACACTAAATCCCAACAATTGGTATTTACTTCTCTGCATCTTGCTGCATCCACTCAGTCAGTACAAAATTCATATAATGCATACTACATCTACCAAATCTGTTTCAGATGTCACACCAAGACCCTTACTTCTATTGAATCAAGTTGCTGCGTGATGTGTTATTTATCACCCAGTCCATAATGAATTAAGCTATCTTTATTGGATGCTATGTTGAGGATGTCTCTACATAATGTGTTCTAAAAATACTAATTACAGTAAGGAGGCATAAACATGAGGATAGGAAATGCTGCCTAACTCAATAATGTATCAAGCATAGAGAAAAAATTCACAAGTGTGCAAACACTTCACAAGTTGGTAAGAGGAATTATTTCCCTATCACTGTGCCTTTAGTATTATCAATCTTGCAGATAAAATATGTAAAAATGTGTGTTCATTCTACTAATGTAAAAAAAAAAATTAACCTTTCGCTTGTTGAAATGTACCCAACAAGTATTAGCCACAGATTCACAGAGAGTAGTTCCACGCACACCACACAAATCTAAGGCTCCATAATTTCTTTCCTTACAGTGCTAAAGATTACAGTAATAAAAACAAAATGTTTACAAGTCCTATATTTTCAGTGGTTTTATTAGTTTTCTTATAATTCTAAGTGTGGATCATTTCTAGAGCTATGTTAGGAAGACTTAAATCTAGACAGCATTTTGTTGCTTCTCTTTACATTGAACCAATTTTAGACTTGGAAGTGCCACCTGCCAGGCATTTCAAAGCTAAATAGGATATGGCTGTTTATGGCTTTGGCAGTACCATTTTAAACCAGTCTTCTGCATACTATTGGAAATAAAGAATCTAGCCTCTGGGGGAAAAAAATAAATCTACAGATTTTATTTGAATTAACATCAGCTTTTATTACTGGGGATGCTATTGGGTGATATTTATTATTTGAAATACCTTGTTTGGTAAAAACTCAGATGGATCACCTTCCATACTTCTCCCTACCCAAATGTTAAAACATATACTTCTTGCTTTTACACTATTCAGAATATATAATCAACACAATCTTACCTTTAAAACTGTTTACATTCTACATACACCTGAGCCCATACCTTTTTTGGCATCTCAAATGTTTCTGCTGAGTATACTCAAAGTATCAGTCATTCTCATTCACCAGTACACACACCAAAGTTTTCAAAAATTATCAGCAGCACAACTGTATATTAAGAAAAACTCCACACCAGTGGTTTGCCCACATCACTTGGCAATGTCCCTTTAATATTAATACACAGAGAAGTAAAATTTTTTCATAAATTTGTTCAAGTATGTGGAACATGGAAAATGCATAAGAAAATCAATATGGACTTCATTAATGTTATATTTATTTATTTTCCAGCTTCATACAAACTGGATGTAGAAGCATAAACATAGTACATTTCTACCATTTTCAACAAAAATATAACCAATATGTACAATTATTGTATTAAAAATACAAAAGGATACAGACTCCACCAATGTCTTTCTAAAAGACATACAGGTACAAGTAGTATCAAAAGTATGAGGAAATCACCAGTTAATTGTACATTCTGCACTTGACATCACAGAGCGAACTGAGATTAGCAGTCCTATGGTCTACAATTACTTAATGCTTATATAACATTTGTGCAACTTGTGATAGAGCTAGGATTTTGTATTTCTATATGCACATGAGGTCCATAGCCTTGAGAATAAAACTGGCAGATAATGCATATTACATATAAAATTACAAATGCGTAATTGACAATGTGGTATATAAGCAAATAGACAAAAGCTATGATTACTGGAGAGAGAATTAAATAAAGCACTGACATTTGTTTGATACAGTGAAAAAACACTGCAATTTGATCTTTAAAAGTTGAAGCTATTTACGTTTATCTACTGATCAATATGATCAGCTGAGTTCAATGGAAAAAAAAAAAAAATCCAAGACCAGCAGTTCCTCACATTTGAGTACTACTCGGATTGGCAGCCTTCACTTCTCCGGAGTCTGTGCAAAAACAACACAAAAATAGAGGGGAGGGTCATTTCAGTCATTATAGGGTTAATAGCAGCTGTGAGCAGGTGGTTGCTACACATTGGCCTTCTCTACACATGCAGTGTTCCATGAAGCCATTAACAGTTGTGACTATTTCTGCATTGCAAAGGCTGGCAAATCTAACTCTGTTATTTTATTTTTTTCACTTAAAGGCTCGATTATCCCCTAATGTTGAAGTCAACAGATGGAGGTTATTAGATCAGTGTTAACAGCTGACACGAGCTGTGACATCCCAACTTGCCTTCACTGCAATGTTATCCAGTTAATTTTTATTTTAATATAACTACTATATAGTTTAAAAAATATATATATAACTTAACTGTGGGGTTGCCATCTGTCTTATTACAATGGGACACTTTTTTAGCATGCCATCCTGTAATCCACAAGGCACAGGTATGAGACACACTGTGTCCTCTTCCATCACTGACCAGTTGTGAGCACTGTGTTTCTGCATTTACACCAGACCCGGATGAGGATGCCATTAACACTAACATTTACAAACTCGTGAAGATTCCAGGGTGGGGCACATTAAGAGCAAAGCCAGGTGGTCAAGGAAAGGCTGCATCCTGCAACCTCTGCCTTCGCTTCTGCCCTACTCAGCCATGTGATAGCAATATTCTTCCAGGAGCTCAGGCTGGCAACCCTACTTACAGGTGTGAAATAATACTGTAATTACTATTCAGATGCACTATTTGATCTCCCAAACGCAAACATACAAAATTGTAACAAAGGCATTGTAAACAAGCAAATAAGCACTGCCTCCTTGAAGGATCTCAAAGCAATTTTCTCTTTGTAGGTTAAAGGCCAAATGTAATTTGACAACTAACTTATCTCATTATCCCAATGAGACTAAGTGCTAGGATTGTGATTAAAATCTAAAAGGAAGATTTTAAAAAATCCTTCCAGGTATCGGGAAGTGCAGCCAGAGTTAATCATCCTGATGTGATGATCTTGGAATTTGGAATGATACTGTGTGATGTGGCAGACAGCGACAGTGGTAGCTTGGAGATTGCTGCACTGTGCATTTCAAGCAACACAGTTTGAAAAGTGCCAGGGCGATTTCTTCACAGTATTTCACATGCAAGGGGAGAGGGGACAGAAGGGGGAGGGGCAGAGGAAGAAGCCCCATGCTGCTTTAAGGCAGGGAAGGAGGCAAATAGGTCCACCATCCTTTAATCATAGTTCCAAGGCTCCTATTCTAGGGACGTCTTCTTGTGCTCTCCTTTAAGGTGGCTCACTCTGGATCCAGAAAAGCCCAAGTCTTAGACAGCAGAGACTTGTTCATCTTCTGCAAACATAACAGGATAAGGGAAAATAGAATTTAGTTCAAAAGAACGTGACTGCTACTGAATGAAACAAGCTGTGCATACAACAACAACTGTGTGTATTGTGCTCATGTTTTCTCCATTTAATTGTGTAAGTAAATATACTTTTAAAACAATCTAAGTTTCAGTACATTTCAGGTCTCATGAAACATATTCCTTTGGAAATTTGATCTTGAAGAAAATAAGACAATTGCTTTAACTGAGCTAGATACAATTATTCACCCGGAGGACCATAACAGATACTCCTAGATACCTAATAGCTTCAGAAAGGCATCTGACATTTTCCCCTAAATATATCTTCATTAGCAGAAACAATTAAAATTCTCTGTCATGGTAACTGTCAAAGTTTGAGGCAATGCAGTTAAGGTAGACTTCATTTTTTTTCCATCATGTTCAACTGCAAAGTTCATCCTGCACCAAAAACCTTAGTAACTAAGCAGTTAGAGCAAGAAGGAAAACGTTAGTCTATCATTAAGGAAAACAAGGCATCCAAGTGAGTGATTTTGGCATCATCCTGCCTAAATTTTAAGGACCTAAAGCTGCAATCCAGCTACACTTGCTCTTCCATGGAAAAACATCCCAGTTGAGCTAAAGCATAAAGATGTAGATGCATATGGACCAGCAAGGTAGCAAGACAGCAGTGGGCTCATCATGTGAAACAGCTGGAGTGGAAGACTCAGTGCCCATAGTGTAAAGACCTTCAGGTACTATGTGAGCAACTATCCAAATGAACCTGAGCAACGGTGCTCTACAGAGTTGGATGGTCAAGTACTCTGTAGACCAGGATACTTTTTTGATCATTAAATACATGGCTCATGTGGAAAATCATGGCTGTCAGGGCTGTACCAGGTGAACATAGGTAACTTCAGAGAAGCTGCCTAAGCCAACTGCTCAGGTGTTCAAGATTCAGGTGGACCTACATTCCAAATTTTAAATTATATTTAGGAGGAACTGAATTCTTTCCCTTCCAAAAAGCTAACAAATAGCAAGTTTGGAAATGAAACAGAGTTCAAATTATGGCAAGATTTGTGCAATTTGCTTTGTGTCTGCAAAAGCGCTGACCCGTTTTGCATGTAGCACACTCAAAATCTAAAAACTAGAAATTTACCGTCTTCCTCTGTGGAAAACCCTTGAGATGGATAGTGAGCAAGACGTGGATCTGACTCATTTGGTTTATGCCACTGAGGTTTGTTCACGGGCCTGCCAGTCGAATGGCCGTGAGACTGCTGCTGTGGAGTTGCTGTCCCATGAGTCTCACATGTCCGTGCCACCATTCTAGACCTCTGAAGTGCTATGTTGTAGTCTGGAGGCTTCCTGGTGGGATGGGAGCCACCTTCTGCAAACTCTGCAATAGGTATTCCTACATAACCGGGAGGAGTTGGAGGTGGCTCCCGATATCGACCCTCTTTTCTTGCTGCAGGAAAAACAGCAGATGATTGTTAGAGACAGGATAAGGAACACTGCTCAAAGGAAAGCAGACAGCTAAAAGCTAAATAATTATCAACCAATTCAACAGCCCAGGAACAGAAAATCTGAATGACAAAGGTTAGCTATTATATGCTAGACAAAGAGCTTGTGAAAAATAAATCAATCAAGAAAGTACAGAATATACAACATACACAGGATGTAGCTATTCTTCCAGCAGTGAAGCATTAGTCTAACAAAATCCACCAAATTTCATGGGGAATTTGGTCAAACTTCGCAAATGAAGCTGTTCCATAAATTGTACAGAATAAAATATACAGTGATCAAAGTAACATGGAAGACTCAAGAGTCCACAGAAGTTGCAAGTGTCAGGAATTCTGGCATCTCCCCAAAGGCATGATTATCTTAATTCTGAAGATGGGCTTTGCATCCAAGAGCTCATCTCTTTTGTTTTTAGCATCTTGGAGGGGGAAAAAGAAATACATCTGATACATTATTTTCTTCCTACAAATCTTACTATTTAATGAGGCATAAGTTACAGCTCCAAGAGGTCAGGAAGAGAAGTGGGCTTTATCATTATACTATTTGCATGCACTACTGCCTGCAGCCCCTGTGGTTGGATTCTCAACAAAATCAAAATTGAAAGTCTTTGTGTAAGAACAAAGACTGAATATTATTTTATCTAGGAAATGGAAAGACAACCTAACTTGTGGATGGATCTCACTGAGATGTAATTGTTTACCTGAACAAGTATTAACTCAGGGCATATTGAGAAGCTCTCTCAGAGAGAACTTTAAGGGAAAAAATACAGTTAAGCATCTGCAGGGACACACAACAGATAAGCAATAGCCTCTGTTTCACAACTAAGTACTTAGAGAAGTCAGCTGGGACTTTGATACTGAACACTTAATGTGAACCCAGCCCTTTAACACATGACCACTTTAATGAAAAACCTTACAAATACAGCAAGAAAAACCACTGACACAGACAATTTATTTTTCATAACTTGTCAGACACTGTATATTCTTGCATAAATGGTGATGACAACACCACCCTGCATTAGGCAGCATGATTTGACTGAAAGGGCAGTACAAGCTTAAAATGGACTGGTGCTACTTGGATGCAAGTTTTTATAGACTAAAAATAAATCATTGGTATTACAACAAAACCAAACATTTTCCTACAGAGTCTAAGTATTTTTCTTGGACAAATTGTTTTAACTGAGCAAAGCAGCATGAAGAAGTTTCTGAGAAACTTTATTAAAAGATTTCTGGAAATCAGAAGTTCTACAGAAAAATTCTGTTGTAGAAAAATTCTACTGAAATACTGCAAGAAATCAATATCTATTAAGTGCAAAAGAAATACGTAAACCAGCAGGTTCTGTTGGATAGTGATACACAGAGTTACATTTGCAGGGCAGTTAGTTAACAGTAGTGAAGGGCATGGAATTGTGTTGGTTTGAATTTTCAGGTCTCTTTCATGTTCTTT